>JAJIBD010001465.1:0-393728 GCA_021461705.1 Cryptotis parvus | reverse complement strand
AAATTCTTTTCAGCCAGTCTGTTTTGTAGCTGTTTTCCCCATCCCAGCTCTGAAAAGCTGTAAAGAACAAGTTGAAAGAATTTCAATGACTGCAAAAGAAACTTCCTGGCAAGTTTTTATAGTCTCAATTAAGCAAGATATGCTAGCTGGGGAAATGTTAATATTTGCCAAAAGCAAACCTAATACCTGTGATCTGCTACTACCTTATTTTCTGTAAGATACACTGAGATGTCAATCTTCTCTGGCAACAGGTTATTGTTGCATTGTGTTTCATTAGCAGATAAAGATTACCTGTTTAACAGCAGCGTAAATATCCTGGAAAACGATTTTGGAAACGGTTGCCTTTAACGTTTTCAGTGCCTTTATTATCTTTTTTTTAAAAGAGCTGACTTGTGTATAATCACAAACACACATTTCTTTTTAACTCTTTGCTTAAATTAGAAGATCATTTGAGTAAAAAGTTTTTAGACACATGAATGAAAGGGAGGGCACATTGGTTTCCACTCAGGAAGGAGGTGGGACTATATCTTTCTGGCAAAGGGGATTGCTTCATTAGGTAATGGTTGGGTGAATGAGCAAAGAACATCCTGAAAGAATTTTTGCTCACATTATAGATATGTTCTAGGAGCTAGCTATGGGAATGTGTTCACCAGTTGTCTGAACAATGAGAGACACATCTGGTGAATTCTGCAGTCAGAGGAAAGTGAGAGTGAGATGCTGAGATTTCATGCTAACCATCTTAAGAAAGGGATTTAAAATGGAATGTGAATTGGCCACACAAGTACAAAAACCACCAGAGGTTAGTTTCTAAGCATGAAGGATAAGAAAAATGAGACCCGTAGTTCTATACCAAAATTAAGATTTGTCTATGTTTTCCTTCTCGCTCCAAAGGCATCTGCTAAAAACTAGGACATTGATAAATAATACTAGATTAATCAATTGCTCCTAAGTTTCAAAGAATAAGAACCTAATTAAAAGTGGCCTAAATGAAAAAGGAAATGTTTTTAGGCTATGTACTTTCAGACTCCAAAGGCTTACTGATTTCAGGTGAAGTTGGATCCAGTTCTTTTAGGAAGATTGTTTGGAATCAGCCCATCTCTAGCTCTCATCTTTCTTACTCTCTGTGGCACCACTGTCTTGGGAAGCTTCCCCCACATGGTGGAAAGGTAGTCATAAGTACCTCTAACTTGACAACTACTTTTTGGTTTTTTGGTGGAGGAGGCGATCACACCTGGCAATTCTCAGGGTTTACTCCTGGTTCTGCACTCTGGAATTACTCCTGGCAGTTCTTTGGGACCATATGGCATGCTGGGGATCAAATCTGGGTTTGTTTCATGCAGTCCAAGCACCCTCCCTGCTGTACTATCACTCTGGCTCCCAAACCTGACAACTATTTAGAAAAGAGATGAACTTACCCTCAGTATGCCCCCCCAAAGTTCTAAAACTAGTAATATTCAGTGTAGTGCTTAGTGGCTCACTGATTCATCTGACTCATGTGTTCAGATCTGAATTTTATGGCTAGAAGGAAGCAGTAAGATTATTGTCCAGAGCCAGGCCATAAAACCATCCCTGGAATCAAGAGTAGAATCATGTATGTACAAATTCCATGAACACTTTTTAAGGGAAGAGGCAGTTTCTGAAGGATAATAAAAGTGCCATTAATAGGCAAAGGGAAAAAGGAATATTGGGCACAATTAGGAATTTTCTAGGAGAACTGTCTAGAGTGGTTACAAATGTACTTCTCTTTTTTTAGATTAAGAAAATACTTTCCTCCATGTGTTTTTCCCTTTGTCCTTAGGAAAAATTTATTTTCAATGTCAAACTTGCTGCCATTGTTGGTTATTGAAAATAGAAAGATTTATTTTGATTAGTCCAGTGTCTTTTGGCTATCACCAGATAGCCAGATGAGTTATTATAAAACTAGGACTCACTGAGTTATTCTGGAAAAAATTAACCAGCGCTCTGTGTATGTATTTAGAAAGGCAAGTGGCACTATGACTCACCTCGGACCTAGAAACTTACACCAGGGAAAGGTAAACTCTAAAGATGACTCCATTTCTTTTAATAGAACTGCTGTATACCTATCCTCATCATTTTGTGTCAAGAATATATTCTTTGTACCTTTATCAAATCATGTTCACTATCACTATCACTATCTTCCCGTTCATCATCAATTTGCTCAAGCGGGCTCCAGTAACATCTCCATATGTCCTGTCTCATGCTAGTAGAGCCCACGGGCATCTGCTTGCTCCAGGAAACATAAAGAGCCTCAAGCCATTATATTAGGTCATGGGAATGACCTAACATAATTATTACTGGTATTTGTCATATCAAATACGACACGGGCAGCTTGCCAGGCTTGCCGTGCGGGTGGCATACTCTTGTAGTCACCTCTAAATACAGCATTTATTGATGAACCACGCGGCCACACGCGGCCACACGAGCCGGGCTGTGATAGGCTCATGTGCTGGATGGAGTTCTGACAATAGGGGGTTCAGATATGAAAATGGCGGCCCTCATGGAGTGGGGGGTTGTCTGGCTTGTTGCAAGGCTCTGCTGGGGTGGTGGGCCAGGCCTAGAACCTGCCATCTCTCCCGGATGCCTCGTGAGCGCTGGGCACAGGGAGAGCTGGTAGCAGCTCTGCCCCATCTCTGTGAGTCTCTGGATCAGCATACCTGGGCCGGATTGAAAAAAAAACTGCTGCAGGGTAGGTGTCGATGATCTGGGCTGTGATAGACTTCGTCTGCTGGATGGAGTTCTGACGAGATGGAGGTCCAAATGTGGAAAATGATGGCCCTCATGGAGTTGTGGGGTCGTCTGGCTTGTTGCGAGGCTCTGCTGGGGTGGCAGGCCAGGGTTAGAACCTGCCATCCTTCCCGGCGCCTTGTGAGCGGCTGGGCACAGGGAGAGCTGTACCCCATGTCTGTGAGTTGTACACATTAAACTAATACATTATAATATGCAAATATATCTCATTTTAAGATCAAGTTTTATTTCTAAAAAGCTTCAAATGATGATGTGTAATAAGTAATTTGAGTCAGCGTATGTACACATCTAGAAACCAACCCCTTCCTACTTAATGAACCCCGTTGAGTCCCCGTAAACACTCCCAATCTGTGCCTCCATTAACAGATTATGACTTGCCCTGGTGTAACTAAACTGAGAAATGGAAAATGTAGCAAGGTAGAGAAAACAAAGAGCTGGGAAACCACAAATAATATAGGAGTTAGAATGCTTCTTTGCATGTAATTGACCCTACTTCAATCCTTGGCACTGCATGGTCCCCTGCACATCATGGATGTAGCCCTGGAGGTCTGTGGGTAGCCTGGGTAATCCCCAGCACCACGAGTCAGAGCAGTATCTCAAACCCTCACACTGAACCACTGCCTGGTTCTGTTCTCACTAGCTGAGAAGAGATGGCAGGAGCCCCTGGGCCTCAGAGGATCACTTGAGAGCCCCCCTCCCTCCAACAAAGAAAGAAAAAAGAAAAGTTACTTTGTCTATTAATTGGATCGATTTTTTTCTTAAGTTTGAGCTTGGCTTGAACTTGATATAACTGAAACATGGAATGTCACTTGCTCATGTAGGTTTAAGGAAGTAGTAAAAATGTGAGGGAAGGTGAAAGAATTAATGAAAGATTTAAGGGTTTGGTGGTTTCAGTCCACTACTAACTTCATGGAAGATCACAAAACATGTGGCTATATCAGCTGTCTGGGAGAAGATCATGTGAGTATATTTTAACCTTTAAATATAGTGTAAATCATTTCAAAAAAGAGGCACTATATTTCTAGGCAATCACCAGCACAGAAATAAATGGGCTTCAGAAACCCATTTAGAAGTTGGCAATTTGGAACCAGGAATGGTTTTTCTATAAAGACAGAAAAATTATTAGGGTTTTTTGAGGTCTCTGAGCCCACCTCAGAAATTAACGAATAGGGGCCGGGTGATAGTCCAGCAGGTAGGGAGCTTGCTTTGCTCGCAGCCGGCCCATACCGGCCAGGGTTTGATCCCTGGCATCCCATATGGTCCCCAAGCATCGCCAGGAGTAATTTCTCAGTGCAGAGCCAGAGAAACCCCTGAGCATCGCTGGGTGTGACCCAATAAACAAACAAACAAATAGGGGGGGGGGGGGGGGGAAAGGGGGGGGGGCTTGGGGTGGCCCGCCTGCCCCGGGGGGCCCAACAAAAAATAAATAAAAAACAGACAAATAGATAAATACATAAATAAATGTTTTTTAAGAAGAAATTAACTAATATAAAAAACTTTTGTGCTGATCATAGGACAGCCTCCATCCAAACCATCCAGCCAAGGAAAAGAGAAGGAAATTTCTTACTTTTCCTTTTCCCTTGACTCATTTTTTTTAAGTTTTAAGAGGTTCTCTATTCCCTAATCCCTGGGAATTCCCTGGACACTCCCAGGGAATGTCTCTCCTGGTTTCTTGACTATCCATTACTCTATCCTCTGTCATTTCCCAAGGCCCACAGAACTCAGCCGTCTCCACTCTGTTCTCCACAAAAATTCTGATGGAGGAATGGGTGTTGGAACATTGTATGAGGAAACCAGTTCATGAGCAACTTTGCATCTCACAGTGTTTCAATTTTTTAAAAATTTGCTTCACTTCACTTGTTTCACTTGTCTTCCCGTTGTTCATCGATTTGCTTCGAGCAGGCTCCAGTAACATCTCCATAAGTCCTGAAACATGTTAGTGTAGTTCAAAGGGCAACTGCTCGCTCCAGGAACATGAAGAGCCTCAAATAATTCCTTAAGGTCATGGGAATGAGTTCTATAATTCCTACTGGGTTTTGGCATATCAAATATGACATGGGAAGCTTGCTAGGCTCTGCTGTGCAGGTGGGATACTCATGTAGTAGCCTCACATCTCTTGCATGTATTTATGAGCCACGTGGCCTCAAAGCAGCCGTGCAAAATGGGGAAAGATCAGCTCTTCTGCTGGGTGGGGCTCCTAATGACCTGTGGAGTCCGGATGTTGAAAATGGCGGCCCTCATGATGTGGGGGTCCTCTGACTTCTTGCGAGGCTCTGCTGGGATTGTGGACCAGGGCTAAAACCTGCCTTCCCTCCTGGGTGCCTCATGATTAGCTGGCCACAGGGAAAGCCAGAAGCAGCTCTACCCCATGTTTCTGAGTCTCTGGATCAAGCATACCTGGGCTGGAAATAGAAGGCTTGTAGGGTGGGACTCTGACGAGCAGAGCTGTGACCAGCTTCTGCTGTGTGGAGCTCTGATGAGCTGTGGAGCTCATCAAAATTACAGTAAAAAAAACAGTTCATCTAAACTTTTGGAAAACAATCTTTGGAGATCCATCAAGTTCCTCTAAATGCTCTGTGAGACTTCACTTTTTTTAAGCAGACATTTGATTAACCCTAATTGAGTGCTAAAATTAAGTGTGGGAAAGTCTGCCTGACTCCTCTGGTAAGTGCCCCTGTAGGATATAGGTGATCTTTGCCCCTGCTATCAGGATGCTTTCCTCCAAACGGCATTTGAGGCTGTCCAGTGCTTCTCTGTTGGGGCCACACTCCCATGTTGCCCCAGATCTCTGTCTGACCAGCTTCTGGTGGCCAGTCAACACTGAGAGAACTACTGATTTTTCTGAAAACTGGCTCTCACTGCTCCCCCAAGAAGTCTTTCGTTTCTGAGTCTGCCTTCTGTGTTATTGCAATAAGTGGGGACCAGGCCTCCTTTCATCCTCACCATTCTCCCCCTCTGTTCTTACCAGGCCTACAGTATACAGCATTTTATACATTGCAGAAAGTACAGAAAATATTTAACATCATGTATGAGAGCAACTTTAATGCTAGAGTGCCTACATTTACACCCAGGCTACATTACTTATCAGCTTGTAAATTTTAATCTGTTTATTTGGTTTTGTTTTTATATTATCAGTGTCCAAGACTGGGATTAAATGGGACTGGAAAGATAGTATAGGGTTTACTATTTATTTTGCAGGCAAACAATCCTTGTTTGAATCCTGATACCACACATGAGCATACAAGCATAGCCAATAGTGATCCCTGAGCACAGATTCAGGAGTAAGCCCTAAGATTTGTCAGTGTGGCCCCCAAACAGATACTGATGATAATGATGATGATAATAGTCATAATAATAAATAATGATATTGTGGTAATAGTACTAGTTGATCTAAGTATAGTGATAATGAAATGATTATACTATTAGAACTGTGCCCAGAACACAGTATGTGTTCATCAACTGAGTTGTTTTGAGTGAGGAGCACCTGAGACATTGCTCCGTCAGCATCTGTCCCATTCACTATGCCAAATCAGTCATGATTTGTGTGTCTCCTCTTTTATGATTCATAGTTCTAAGCTTTCACACAGTACACAAAACATTTGGGAAACTTCTGATTACCCCTAAGGTGCCCACAAGTCTTGCAGGTGATGACTTTCAGGCATGGTTATCGGACATTTTTAGTAAAATCCATTGGCCAAAAGGTCACTATCTATTTCCTTCTCCTCAACCCCCCAATCCTGACCCACACACACAATTTTTTCCTTTAAGAGAGCATTGCTTTCATGTTTTCATCCCTGACCCAGGGGCACACCTAATCTCTTTAATGAGCTTATGCCTGAATCAAAGACCAAGAGAAAATAAGAAGCTTCTGAGTTTAACTCTACAGAACCTTGAAGCAAAGAAATACTGTGATTCACTAAGGACTGAAAGTAAGGGTTGGGAATAGGAATTCAAAGAGAATATATGTCAGTTATCGACTCAATAAATGGCCTCGTTTACTCTTTGCTAACATGTGTAAGTATCATCGAACACCTTATGTAAAACATCCCAGACAAAAGTTCCATGAAGTACATATTCCTAATCCTATTTTACAGATGAGAAAACTAAGGCCTTAAGACTTGGCATCACAGTCACTAGCATAACTGATTTTTCAATCCTGGCAATCTACCAGCAGAAATAGAGTGAAGGAACATATCTGTGACAGCTGTTTAGTTATCTATTTTCTTTATTACTGTTTAAAAGAAATGATAAGACAAATAATTTTTATTAAAAATTAAAAGTTTCTACTGCTGTTGTACTATTCTTGTATTACCACTCATAACTGTTTCTTTTAACCTAATTGTATTGAATGAAACCCAAAATTGGGTTTTGTTTCATCAGTTCTCTGTAAAAGTTTAAATAAAATCATTTTTTTAGGTATAATCAAATAAGCTAGTCTATCTTTGGCTTAGATCCAAACCTAAATTCCGAAAAGCAGAAAAAGAGAAGTTCAGGGGGGAAAAAAAGAAAGTTCAGACCGCATTCTTTTTTCCATACTATGTCAAAAAAAAAAAAAAAAAAAACTCTATGCTGTGCTGACATTATACCTAGAAAAGAACTCTTTCTGCTTCTAATGAGCAATTAATTCCTGCTCAGGATGTCAAGTTTAGAATAGGTTAAGTTCCCCCAAACCACAACCGTTTGTGTTGGATCATGGTTAAACCCCAAAATTCCAGCTTCTACAATAATCACATTCTTTTCTTCTACTGCAATGGGAGAAATGACCATTTTATGTAATATAGGAAAAACCATAGCAGAAACTCCTATGAATTCCAGATTTCTCAAACGGTTCTCAAAGCTGTTTAAAATCAGTTGGATGCATTCTATTTTAGCAGAACTTGAAAGTCCTGAAATAAACTTTCTGTACTAAATTTAAAAAATAAGGATGTTTGGAGTAGAAGATATATAAAAAGCCACTTAGCTGGCATTTATAACACATGTATCTCCTAACTTTAATGACAATTGAAACTCCATATGAATCATGTTAGTAGTTCAGACGCCATAGCTCAAACATCTCTGTGCTCCGTTAGGGACTAATTAGCCAATCATCACTGCAGCGGCCATCTTGGTTTTTTTTCAACTTAAGGAGATGTTTGACTCAGGATAGTTATAAAATTTAGTTCATTTGCTTCTTACTAAATAGTAATTTGGTGTGATCATGCAAAAAACTCACTAAAATTTCTTGTCTGACATAGAAAGAACTCTTGAATGAAGCAATAGTGTAAAGTGTAGTGTACTGACAATCTGTACAACAGTATTGGAATTGCCATTCTCCATAGGAATGACTCCTTTTTTTTTTTTTTTTAATTTTTTATTATACCACAGTGAAACATACAATTACAAAGGTGTTCATAATTGGTTCTTGGTAATACAGTATACCAGCACCCATCCCTCCACCAGTGCCCCATTTCCACCACCAATGTACCCCCACCCCTCCCGCCCACCCCCCATGCTGCCTTAATAGCAGGTACCCCAGTTTCCTCTCTTTCTCTCTCTGTCTCTCTCTCTGTCTCTGCATCTCTCTCCCTCTTCTTTTTACACATTGTGGCTAGCCCTGCAGGTATTTAGAGTTTATTACTTAAGTCTCTTTGTGTATATTCAATGGTGAGTTTTAATCTGCCATTACCATTTCCCACATTTAGTAAAACACTGGTATCTACTTATGTTGTATTAATGAATGCAGTCATTCTATATCTGTCCTTTTCCTTCTGACTAATTTCACTCAGCATGATAGTCTCCATGACCATCCATTTGCAGGAAAATTTCATAATGTCATCTTTTCTGACAGCCGCATAGTATTCCATAGTGTAGATGAACCACAGTTTCTTTAGCCAGTCCTCTGTTCTCGGGTATTTAGGTTGTTTCCAGATTCTAGCTATAGTGAATAGCGCAGAGATGAATAACGAAGTACAGATAGTGTTTCTGCTATGTGTTTTTCGGTCTCTGGGGTATATTCTCAGGAGTGCTATTGCTGGATCAAATGGGAGCTCAATATCTAGTTTTCGGAGGAATGCCCATATTGTTTTCCAAAAGGGCTGGACCAGTCGGCACTCCCACCAGCAGTGGATGAGAGTCCCTTTTTCCCCCACATCCACGCCAGCACCGGTTGTTCTTGCTGTTTTGGATGTGTGCCAGTCTCTGTGGTGTGAGATGGTACCTCATTGTTGTTTTGATTTGCATCTCCCTGATGATTAAAGATGAAGAACACTTTTTCATATGCCTTTTGGCCATTCGAATTTCTTCTTTTTTGGAAGCTTCTGTTCATTTCTTCTCCCCATTTTTTGATGGGGTTGGCTGTTTTTTTCTTGTGGAGTGCTACCAGTGCCTGATATATCCTGGATATTAACCCCTTGTCAGATGGGTATTTGGTGAATATCCTTTCCCACTCTGTGGATTGTCTTTGTATCTTGGTCACCGTTTCTTTTGAGGTGCAGAAGCTTTTAGTTTTATATAATCCCATTTGTTTATCTTTGCTTCCATTTGCTTGGTCAGTGGTGTGTCATCTTTAAAGATACTTTTCGTTTCGATGTCGTAGAGCGTTTCTCCTATGTTTTCTTCGATGTACCTTATAGATTCATGTCTGATGTTGAGATCTAGAATCCATTTTGATCTGACTTTTGTGCATGGCGTTAGAAGGAGGTCTAAGTTCATTTTTTTACATGTAGCTGCCCAGTTTTCCCAGCACCATTTGTTGAAGAGGCTTTCTTTGCTCCACTTAATATTTTTTGCTCCTTTATCGAAGACTAAGTGGTTGTATATTTGAGAATGTGTTTCAGGATACTCAGTTCTATTCCATAGGTCTACAGGTCTGTCTCTATACCAATACCACACTGTCTTAATTACAACTGCTCTGTAGTAGAGCTTGAGGTTGGGGAAAGTGATACCTCCCATCTTCTTTTTCCCAAGGATTGCTTTTAGCTATTCGTGGAGTTTTATTATTCCATACAAATTTCAGGAGTGTGTGTTCAATTTCTTTGAAGAACATCATGGGTATCTTTATAGGGACCGCATTGAATCTGTATAAAGCTCTAGGGAGTATTACCATTTTGATAATGGTAATCCTTCCGATCCATGAGCAGGGAATATGTCTCCATTTCCTCAGGTCTTCTTTTATTTCCTGAAGTAACGTTTTGTAGTTTTCTTTGTAGAGATCCTTTACATTCTTCGTCAAACTGATTCCTAGGTATTTGATTTTCTGCGGCGCAATTGTGAATGGGATAGTTTCTTTAATGTCCCTTTTCTTCTCTTTTGCTGTTTGCATATAGGATGGCCATTGACTTTTGGGTATTGATTTTGTACCCTGCTACTCTGCTATAGGAATGTATTATTTCTAGGAGCCTCTTGGTAGAGAGTTTCGGGTTTTCCAGGTATAATATCATGTCATCTGCAAATAGTGATAACTTGGCTTCTTCCCTTCCTATCTGGATGCCCTTAATGTCTTTTTCTTCCCTGATTGCTATGGCAAGTACTTCCAGTACTATATTGAATAGAAGTGGTGAGAGTGGGCAGCCTTGTCTTGTCCCTGATCTTAAGGGGAAGGCTTTCAGTTTTTCCCCATTGAGAATGATGCTCGCTGTGGGCTTGTAGTAGATGGCCTGGATTATCTTGAGGAAGGTTCCTTCAATCCCCATTTTACGGAGAGCTTTCATCATGAACGGGTGTTGAATCTTGTCAAATGCCTTCTCTGCATCTATTGATATGATCATATGGTTTTTATTTTTCTTTTTTGTTGATATGATGTATTATGTTGATTGACTTGCGGATGTTGAACCATCCTTGCATTCCCGGGATGAATCCCACTTGGTCATGGTGTATAATCTTTTTGATGACTCTTTGGATTCTATTTGCTAGTATTTTGTTGAAGATCTTAGCATCTGTATTCATCAGGGAGATTGGTCTGTAGTTTTCCTTTTTTTGTGGCATCTTTGTCTGCTTTGGGTATCAGGGTGATATGTGCCCCATAAAAGCTATTTGGGAGTGTTTCTGTTTCTTCAATTTGCCGGAAGAGCTTAAAAAGAATTGGGAGTAGGTCCTCTTTAAAGGTTTTGTAGAATTCACTGGTGAATCCATCTGGACCTGGGCTTTTGTGTTTGGGGAGACTTTTGATTACCGATTCTATTTCCTCGATGGAAATAGGTTTGTTGAGGTATTCCAAATCTTCTTGTTGCAGACTTGGGAAGCTATAGGAATTCAGGAATTTGTCCATTTCTTCTAGGTTTTCTTGTTTTGTGGCGTACAGGCTCTCGTAGTAATCTCTGATGATCTTTTGAATTTCTGTGGTTTCCGTTGTGATGTCCCCGTTTTCATTTCTGATTCTATTTATTTGGGTTCTCTCTTTTCCTTTTCTTACAAGTCTTGCAAGTGGTTTGTCAATCTTGTTTATTTTTTTTCAAAGAACCAGCTTTTGGTTTCGTTGATCTTCTGGACTGTTTTTTGACATTCCATCTCATTGATTTCTGCTCTAAGTTTTATTATTTCTTTCTTTCTGCTTGGGTTGGGCTCCTTTTGTTGATCACTCTCTAAGATCTTAAGTTGTGAAGTCAGACTGTTTATGATGGCCTTTTCTTCTTTTCTGATGAATGCTTGAAGAGCTATGAACTTGCCTCTTAACACTGCTTTCGCTGTATCCCACAAGTTCTGGTAATTCGTGTCTTCAGTCTCATTTGTTTCCAGGAATCTTTGGATTTCCTCTTTGATTTCTTTTTATGACTTGCTGGTTGTTCAGCAGTGAGCTGTTTAGTTTCCAGGTACTTGGTATTGGTCTCCGTTTTTGTGTACAATTAACTTCTATTTTCAGTGCCTCGTGGTCTGAAAAAATAGTTGGCACAATTTCTATCTTCTTGATTTTATGGAGGTATGATTTATGGCTCAGCATGTGATCTACTTTGGAGTATGTTCCATGTGCACTGGAGAAGAAAGTGTATTCAGCTTTTTGGGGATGAAATGCCCTGTATATGTCTACCAGCCCTCTTTCTTCCATCTCTTCTTTAAGGGCCAGTATTTCCTTGGTAAGTTTCAATCTTGTTGATCTATCCAGGGTTGATAGAGCAGTGTTGAAGTCTCCAACTACAATTGTGTTGCTGTCAATGTCTTCTTTGAAGTCTATTAGCAGTTGTTTTAGGTATTTTGCTGGCCCCTCGTTGGGTGCATATATGTTTAATAGCGTGATTTCTTCCTGATATATGCATCCCTTGACTATTAAGAAGTGACCTTCACTGTCCCTTCTGACCTTCTTCAGCCTGAAGTCTATGTTGTCAGATACCAGTATGGCTACCCCAGCCTTTTTGGATGGGTTGTTTGAATGAAGGATTGTTTTCCAGCCTTTTATTTTGAGCCTGTCTTTGCTCCGATTGTTCAGGTGTGTTTCTTGAAGGCAGCAGAATGTCGGATTCAATTTTTTGATCCATTGTGCCACTCTGTGTCTCTTAACTGGTGCATTTAGACCATTGACATTGAGAGAGATTATTGTCATGGGATTTTGTGCCATCTTTCTGAATAGGTTGGTTGTTCTTTTGGGTTATGTCTCATCTTATAGTAGATCTTTCAGTCCTTCTTTTTAAGGTTGGTTTTGATTTTACAAAGTTCCTAAGCTGTTGTTTATCCAAGAAGTTGTATATCTGTCCTTCAAATCTGAGCGAGAGTTTAGCCGGATAAAGAATTCTTGCTGAGGCATTCATTTCATTAAGTTTTTTTACTATATCCCACCACTGCCTTCGGGCTTGGAGGGTGTCTTCTGAGAAGTCTGCTGAAAGTCGAATGGATTCTCCTTTGTATACAATTTCCTTCTTTGATCTTGCTGCCTGAAGAATTATGTCTCTGTCTATGACATCCATTACTTTGACTAGGATGTGTCTTGGGGGTCTTTCTATTGGGGTCTCTTCTTGCTGGTACGCGTCGGGCTTCTTGGATCTGGATGCCTTCGTCCTTTAACTCGGGAACTTTTCAGCCAGGATGTTTTTAACTGTTTTGATTTCCTTGGGGTTACTTTCCTGTCCCTCTGGGACTCCTATGATTCTTATGTTGTTCCGCCTGGCTTTATCCCATTGTTCTCTGTTTCGTTGCTGATCCATTATCCGGTCTTTTTCCATCTTATGTAGATCTCTGAGTGCTTTCTGCAGCTCATCTTCAGTCTCACTGATTCTCTCTTCCGCTGCTGTCATCCTACTATTCAGAGCCCCGATTGTGTTTTTCATTTCGTCTACTGAGTTTTTAAGCGATGATATTTCTATTTGCATGGTTCTCATTTCTGCTCTCATTTCCTCCCGTAGTTTATTGACAGACCTTTCAACTTCTTCGTTTATGCTCTCCTGTATTTTATTGGACATCTGCTCAATTTTTTTCGTTGAGCTCCTTAAACATCCTACCAATTTCTTCTCTGATTTCATTGTCAGAGAGATCATGCACATCTGTATTCTTTTTTGAGTCTTCAGGGTCAATTCCTTCATCTGTTCTTCGAGCTGGGGATCTGTGTTGTTTCCCCATGGTGTTGTGGTGTTCAGGGATAGATTCCTCTGGTGTACTGTTTCTTTTTTTCTTGAGAGTATTACCTTCCCTTGGTGTTGAATTTCCTAGTTTTTCTATTAATAAGTGGCCGTGTTAGCCGCGCCCACCCGGCCAGCCGCACACCCCAGGGAGGTAGGTTACCTGAGGTGGAGTCAGGCCGGTGTGAGAGTTCAAAATGCCTGACTCCTTTTTAAAAAAGCAGTTGTCTAGCATGGAATGTAGGCAAAGAGATATACATGATAATCCCTAAATGTATAAATGGCAAGCCACGATGTTTAAGAGATGAGAGAGAGAGAAGAAAGAGAGAGTAAGAGAGAGAAAGAGAGATGAGAGAAGAAGAGTGCCTCTATAGAGGAAGACTGGGGGAAAGGGAAGGGAATCTGGAGACATTGGTGGTGGCAAACGTGCACTGGTGGCGGGATGGGTGCTGAAACATTGTATGACTGAAACCCAATCATGAACAGCTTTGTAAATGTCTATCTCATTTACTGTTATAAAAAAAAAAATTAAAAAGCAGTTGCCTTGACACACATTAAAACCTGTGATGTGACTTTCTGAAAGTCTCATTAGTTTCCCTGGGCTTCTTTCTCAGTCATGAAATCACATACCTAACTTTCATAATACTTAGGAGAAGTTGGGAAAGTTGATTCTGTCAATATCAGGTTAACAGGAAAACTTTCAAGTGAATTAGGCAGAAATGGTATAGCCTCAAGCCCTGCATTTACCCAAAAAAAGAAGGAAGAAGGCCTGATTGGTATGTGCATATATGTGTGTGCGCATGCAGTTTCCCCTTAGAGAAACAATAGGAAATGTTGTGTGAGAGAGTGAGAAAGACATTCCCTGTCATGATCTCATGTCTTTCCTCGAAGGAGCCTTCTGGCTCACTCTCTGATAATGACTACCCCAACCATGTGGAGATACCTTCATTTTTCAGTTTCATGTTCCCATCATCACTAATGACTTTTTTTTTCTTCAAAAACAAACTCTATTTTAATTGAAATTTCTATGAACACCAACCACTTTTCCTTTCTTGTCTATAGAGTGTGGCCTGTTTTCTGTTTTCTGTGCAATTCCCTTCCCAGTGATTTCCCAGGTTTAAATCCTCAGGCGGCACGTCAGCAGCAGTGCGCTCCGAGAATGTGGTATAAAGGAATCAGACTAGCATTCCACAGGAGGGGACCTGGGCTCACAATTAAGGTGAATGATGGCAGGAAGAAATCTTTTAACATCCTACTTAAGTTGGTGATTGGGAAGGGGGAATGCGGTGGGATTCAGGAGTTTGTGGTTTAAGTGAGCTTCTAGAACTATTTAAACGTTTCCCTATTTCAGAAAGCGAGTTAACTTTTCTCCTTTCTACATATAGATGCTGATATGCAAGGTTAAGAAAAAACAGTTGACTTAAATTCATGCAAATGGAAGAATAGAAATGATGGCAAGCCAATAGGGAACAACTGGCGTGTTGTTCCAAGCTTTCAATTTGTCCACTTAACTGATTCTTAAATTTGACTTATCAGAAATGTGACTGGTTTCCACAATTAGAAGCATCTTTCTTAATTTCTTAGAGATTTTTCCCACGCAATAAGTAAACCTAATTATATCCAACATCAATTAAAGAAAAGAGTAAGCCCATTTTCATTTATGTGCTGTCACTTTGACTCCCAAATTGAAGAACAACATTTCAAAGCATATGGTTTATTCCTTTATTAATTAATTCTTTAGACCGACCTGCATTTGATGGCAGTTTTGTGCCAGAAATTTACTTGACTCTGAGGATTAAGTGACTAAGGAGTTCATGTCTGGTGGGAAAAGCAGACAGGAAACATAATTTCAAATATAATGAGATAGTTAGGAACAGTTGTACAGGAAAAAAAAAAATTTATAAGCAGTCACATAGAGAAGCGAGACTAGCCAGGAGTTACTAAGATAGATTTGCTTTTCTCCTTGTAAAGTTTCCCTTGTGTGCTCAGACTGTCCTTTGGCCTACAGTCCAGGCACTGTGCTCCAGTGTAAGCCGCTCCAACTGCCCTTCATCATTTCTAAGCAAATACAGAGTGATTTGTTGCTTTTACTGCCTGGTGATAGCCAGAAAAATAGGCTCCACCTCTGGGTCTGTGGGTTTGAACGTTTGTGCTTCTTGTCTGTCCTCGTTACTGAGATCTGCCCTGGAGGGTCATGTTTCAAACTGTGTTTCACAGTTTAACAGGTGAGCATAAAATCAATTAGTCAGTCACAATGCACATTTGGAAAGAGTTCGAATAGAATAGACTATATCAGAATGCATGGCAGGTAGCAATTATGAGCATTGGTTATTGGAACTTTTGTTTCCTATTCTGCAGTAGGCACACATACATCTTGGAGTCTGTGTCTGGAGCCCGAGGAAAACTGTTTATTCTCATGGGTGTTGATTTTCAAAAACATGGAACTCAGAAGTCCATATCTGGTTTATTTACCACTGTATTTGTTAAGAATTCACATATTTGTTTCACACAGAAGGCTCAAAATAATTTTAAAAGTGATTTTAATAGATTCTACTGGAAGCACAATAATTATTAAAATTATATTAATTGTTTCATTATTACTATTAAAATATTAAATCATAATTATTGCAGTTATTAGCTGGCAAAGGGTTTGCTTTCCTTGACTGTATACATGTATACAGATAAAGTTCATATATGTGCAATTGCACTTAATCTAATTTAGTTTCTAACTCTTAAACAAATATTAAAAGAATTCACAATTATAGGACTGCTAATACAAAAAGACAAGGCATTTGCCTTACATGTAAAAAATCCTAGTTCTGTCCCCAGAACCACATGTGGTTCCCTGAACCCAGCCAGAACTAGCCCCCTGAACACTACAGGGTATGGTGGAGGATGGATTAAAAAGTTACAGTTATAGCCAGAAATGTTTTAAAGATCAGATAGACCGAAGTTAACTACTCTAGGCTTTTTTATCTTCCCAAAACTTTTTTCCATTTTATTTACATTTTTACTATATATATATCATATATGAAAACGTTTTTTGTAAGTATTAGCATATTGTAGGTATGCTATAGTATCACTTAGCTATGTTTACACTTTTGGTTACATTTTGAACATTTATTATGTCATTGATATTCAAAACTATTGATATCATGTTTCGTGCACAGTATTTTCTACAAGATTCTCTATAATTTATTAATCACTTTATTTTACAGAATTCATTTTATTTCTTATAAGACTGATATAAAACATTCCATCAAGTCATGGGAATGAGGTCTATAATTGTTACTGGTATTTGGCATATCAAATACAACACAGGTAGCTTGCCAGGCTCTGCCGTGCGGGTGGCATACTCTTGTAGTCACCTCAAAACTCGAGCATTTATTGATGAACCCGCAGCTGCTGGTTTGAGGCTCTTTATTTTCCTGGAGCTGGCAGATGCCCTGGGCTATCTCGCATGTGACAGGACGTATTGAGATATTACTGGTGCCCACTTGAGCAAATCGATGATCTACGGAAGACAGTGATACAGTGATACAGTGACGACTGATATAATAATTAATCTTATAAGTATTTGTATTCATAGGTTATTTCATTATTATGAATCAATATGATACAGACTATTAACGATTTATTTTATTTTGTTTGGGGACTACAACCAGCATTGCTTAGAGGTTCGTTGTAGCACATTTCTTAGGAGCACAGTCCTGGTGGTGCTTGGGGCACGAGGCAGTGCCAAGGAGACCCAGACCTTCAACATGTAAAATGTGTACTCCAGTCAATTGAGATTTCATCTCCAATCCCTAAAAAAGTATTATTAATTGAATCAACATATCCAACTTATCCTTAAAGAAGTTGATAGTTTATAGTCTTATACAGCCATTATTCATGAATAGTGTCTATTCATTATTCATGAATAGATTCAACCAAGACCTGTCAATGATCTATTAAGGATGTTTTAATTGTTCTTATATTTTCCATTTTACTATAAAATATCACTTCATTTTTAATAAATTATAGCAGATATTCAACAATGTTATTGTCATTGTGTATATCTTTTATATGATTTTTTTTCATATTATTCTACTTGTACTACTTGTCTTCCCGTTGATCATCAATTTGCTCGAGCAGGCACCAGTAGCATCTCCATACATCCTGGCACATGCTAGTGTAGCCCAAGGGTATCTTCTTGCTCTAAGAACATAAAGAGCCTCAAACCATTCCATCGGGTCATGGGAATGAGGACTATAATTGTTACTGGTATTTGGCATGTCAAATATGACATGGGTAGCTTGCCAGGCTCTGCCATGTGGGTGGGATACTCTTGTAGTCACCTCTAATCTCGAGCATTTATTGAGGAACCACGCGGCAGCAAAGCCACATGAGCCGGGCTTGTGATCAGCTCTTCTGCTGGGTGGGGCTCTAACGAGCTGTGGAGTCCAGATGTTGAAAATGGTGGCCCTCATGGTGTGGGGGGTCCTCTGGCTTCTTGCGAGGCTCTGCTGGAATGGTGAACCAGAGCTAGAACCTGCCTTCCCTCCCAGCGACTCGTGATCAGTTGGATACAGGGAGAGCCAGTAGCAGCTCTGCCCTGTGTATGTGAGTCTCATATTATTTATGATATAATAATCATAATAGTCACCATTCTTGATTGTGGGTATAAATGTTCTTGATTAAGACTTTACTATCACATAAATCATTCAAAATATTTCTCATTTTTGTCCATAGTCTTTTATTTTATTGTGGTGACCCTCACAGCCTGAAGTGCTGAGTGTGATGGTCCTGTGGTATCGGGATTGAATTTAAGAGTCTAATACATGCATGCCCTATGCTCTACTACTTGAGCTATAACCCTGTCCACCCAGTTTTGTTCATAGTTTCCTGACCTTATGATACTTTAGAGGGAAATATTTATATTTCTGTCTAAACAAATCAGAGACTTTTATTAGTCTTTTTTAAAAAGGCATGTATACCATATGCATCAAGATCACATACATTTTTCTTGGATTTTTGTATGTTTGTTTGTTGTTTGCTTTTTTGGGTCACACGCAACAATGCTTAGGGATTACTTCTGGCTCTATACTCAAGAAATATTTCTGGAAGTTTTTCAGGGATGGAAGTGCATATGGGATGCCAGAAATCCAACCCTGGTCAGCCACATTCAAGGCAAATGTTCTACCCACTGTACTATTGCTCTGATCTCTCTTGTTTTATCATGATTGATGTTAAAAGAGTTTCTAATATTGAAAATGGTTCTTATAGTTCTAAAACTACAAGTTTCACTCATGTGCCATCTACTCTTTAAGATTGAGCTGCACACAGGTTGCTAGAATTTTACTTGTGATCTTATAACTATATTTCAAAGTGAAATTGATATCTAAGCTTTACAAAGAAGTATTAATTATATTTATAAAATGATCTGAGTAATATTGATGAAATGTGTTCTTGTGCTTTATAAAGAATTCCTCTAGTCTAGAATTATCTCTGTCAAGATTCAATAAGGCTATCTAAGATTGCCAAGTCTCTCTTTTTTTTTTTTTTTTGGTGGCTAATTCTTTGATGCCTTTTTTTTACTTTTCCCACAATTGAAGATAGTGGCAAGGTATATATTTCACTGTCTGTCTTCCCGTTCCTCATCGATTTGCTCGAGCGGGCACCAGTAACATCTCCATATGTCCTGTCTCATGCTAGTAGAGTCCAAGGGCATCTGCTTGCTCTAGGAACATAAAGAGCCTCAAACCGTTCCATCAGGTTATGGGAATGAGGTCTATAATTGTTACTGGTATTTGGCATATCAAATATGACATGGGTAGCTTGCCAGGATTGCCATGCGGGTGGCATACTCTTGTAGTCACCTCTAAATCCAGCATTTATTGATGAATCATGCAGCCGTAAGCGGTCAAGCGAGCCGGGCTTTGATAGACTCATCTGCTGGGTGGAGTTCTGATGAGAGGGAAGTCCGGATGTGGAAAATGGTGGCCCTCATGGAGTGGGGGGGGGTCGAATGGCTTATTGCGAGGCTCTGTTGGGGTGGTGGGCCAGGGCTAGAACCTGCCATCCCTCCCGGGTGCCTGGTAAGCGGCTGGGCACAGGGAGAGCCATGTCTTGTGACATGTTAGACAAAAATCTGCAATCATCTGGGCTAGAGGAGATGCCCAAAAGCCTTACGAGTACACTCGGGAGCCCCAGATTCACTCCCCAGCACACAGTCACAGACACCTCCATGAGTAACCCAGAGCAGAGAGAGCAGGAAGGTGCCTCCTCCCAGTGTACAGTCACTTGTGCCCTAAAACAAACAAAAAAATTGCGATTTCTTTCCTATGACAGGTATTTCACAACTTATTTATGTGACTGAGCAAAGTCTGATAATCTGAAGTAACCATAATTTCAAAAAAGAAAATGGAGATCATGGACTCTGCCCTGGATCTGATTTATTCCAAATCGTTTCCTGCAGCTACAAAGCTCAGAGTATCTCTCTTCTCCCTTTGCCCCTCGGCTTTATTTTCCACCTCTCTACCTCACGCACAGCAATGAGACCCCGATCTCTCGAATTTTTCTCATCACTGATAGAAATGAACAAATGGGGCTGGAGTAATTCCTGAGCGAAGAGCCCTGAGCATCGCCGGGTGTGACCCAAAAAGCAAAAAAAAAAAAAAAAAAAAAAAAATACCAAGGAGATAGGACAGTAGTTAGGGCATGAGATAGGACAGTAGTTAGGGCATGTGCCTTACATATGACCAACCAGAATTTAATTCCCCAGCACCCCACATGGTCCTTAGTGCTGCCAGGAGTGATCACTGAGCAAAGGAGTTAAGTACTAAGCACAGTCAGGTGTGGATGTCCCTACATAAAAATAATTAAGGGGCCGGAGCGATAGCCCAGCGGGTAGGGTGTTTGCCTTGCACGCGGCGGCCTGTGCCGCCCGGGTTCGATCCCCGGCGTCCCATATGGTCCCCAGAGCACCACCAGGAGTAATTCCTAAGTGCAGAGCCAGGAGTAACCCCTGAGTATTGCCGGGTGTGACCCAAAAAATCAAAATAATAATAATAATAATAATAATAATAATAATAATAATAGTTAAACAAAAGAAAAAGGGCTGAGCCCAGTGACTTGGCTTAGTGGCAGAGTTCCTGTATCGCAGACCTAAGGTTGTGAGTTGCAGTTCCTGACACTGATCTCACATCCAGGTAGTGTATCTCTGGGGCCAGCCAGAGAGATCTCCAGCATACTACAATTCAGTGTAAGCCAGAGTACAAGCAAACATGAAGCTCCTAGAAACAGGTGAAAGCTGAGACCCGTGTAAGAACCATGACTGAGTATGTACACTCCCTTCATCACAACTACAGAGGGAAGGGAAGGGAACAGAAGTGGAAAGACCATACAACTATTTTTGAAGGGGTTAAAGAGAGCTCACATTACCCCCTGGGCACTGCCAGGTCCAAGAACCAGACCATTAGGCTTGAATCCCTGGTTGAGGACCGCTGTGAATCCCTGATTAGAATCACTGGGAGTGGCTTTAGAGACTCCAGAGCGCCAACCCCACACACTATGTAACACCAAAGACATTAACATTTCATTTATTTATTTGTTTGTTTGTTTGTTTGTTTTTTGCTTTTTTGGGTCACACCCAGCGATGCTCAGGGGTTACTTCTGGCTCTGCACTCAGGAGTTACTCCTGGCGGTGCTCGGGGGACCATATGGGATGCCGGAGATGGAACTCAGGTCGGCTGCATGCAAGGCAAACGCCCTACCCGCTGTGCTATTGCTCCGGCCCTTAAATTTCTTTTTGGTTTTGGGCCACACCTGGCGATGCTCAGAACATACACCTGCTAGCTGTGTGCGCAGGGATCACTGCTAGAGGGCTGGGGGAAGGATGAACCATACAAGTGCTGGGGATCAAACCCGAGTCCACCCCATGAAAGGCAAACATCCTACCTGATGTACCACTGTTCTGCTCCATCACGTTAACATTTTATTGGAGCTTGTTTTTGTTTTGCTTTTTGGGTCATATATACCTGGTCAGGGGATCGAACCCAGTCAACCAAAAGCAAAGCAAATGTCCTACCTCCTGCACTATGGTTCTGGCCACTGACATTTTAAAAAAGACTTCAGGGAGACCAGAGAGCTAGTTCAATCCCTGGTACTCCACATGGTCCTCTGGACCTGCCAGGAGTGATCCCTGAGCACTGTTGGGTGTGAGCCTGCCATGCCCCCTCAACCCTAGAGTCAGAAAAGAAAAAGAAACTTCAATGGGGCTAGAGTAATAGCACAGCAGGTAGGGTATTTTCCTTGCATGTAACTGACCCAGGTTTGATCCTTGGTATCCCATATGGTGAAATCCCACCAGAATCTCACCATGCTACAAAGACGTAATCATCGATGTCAAAAGAGGGGTTCGGCAGGGTGATACCACTTCACCAAAACTCTTCAATGCCAGCCTCGAGAACATCGTGTGACTTAGAATGGCAAGAAATGGGTGTGAACATAGACAGTCGGCAACTACACCACCTCCGCTTCTCTGATGACATCGTTCTAATAACACCAAACATTAGCCAAGCGGCACAAATGCTGGCTGACTTCGACCGAAAATGTGGAAAGATAGGTCTACAGCTCAATCTCAACAAAGCAATGTTCATGAAAAATGAACTAGTTCCAGAGACCCCATTCACTATCCATGGAACAAACATCTCTGAATGTAGCAGTTATGTGTACCTAGGTTGAGAAGTCAACATGATGAACGATCTAAATCCTGAGCTGCGCAGGAGGAAGAGAGCGGCATGGAATGCCTTCAAGAGCATGGAAGAAATAGCGAAAAAGACAAAGAACCTCCAGCTCTGGGCACACCTCTTCAACTCCACCATTCTCCCTGCATTAACATATACCTCAGAGACCTGGGCCCTACGAAAGCAGGATGAGAATGCTATTCAGGTCTCCCAAAGAGGAATCGAAAGAGCTATGCTTGGAATATCATGCCTCATTCAAGTGAAAGAAGGAATCAGGAGCTCCGACCTCCATCACTGTTCCACAGTCAGGGACGCTGTCTTGTTTGCCAAGGCATCGAAAATCAGATGGGCTGGACATGTCATGCGATTTGGAGAGGTGGACTAGAGCCATTACCGACTGGATCCCACGGGATGTCAAAAGATCACGTGGCCACCCACCTACAAGATGGTCAGACTTCTTTGCCAAGACCCTGAATGAATGGTTTGAGGTTCTTTGTATTCCTGAAGCAACCAGATGCCATTGGGCTACACTGGCACGTGATAGGATCAAATCGAAATGTTACTGGTGCCCGCTCGAGCAAATCAATGAATAACGGGTGTCAAGTGATCAAGTGATCCCATATGGTGACCAAGCACTACAAGGAGCAATTCCTGATTGCAGAGTCAGGAGTTAACTCCAGCATAGCATCACCAGGTGTGACCCAAAAAAAAAAATTTAAAATAAATAAATAATGGGGGGCTGGAGCAATAGTCCAGCGGATAGGGAGTTTGCCTTGCACACAGCCGACCCAAGTTTGATCCCCGGCATCCCATATGGTCCCCAAGCACCGCCAGGAGTAATTCCTGAGTGCAGAGCCAGGAGTAACCCCTGAGCATTGCTGGGTGTGAGCCAAAAAGCAATATATATATATATATATATATATATATACATATACATATATATAAAAGCAAAAAAATATATATAAAGCAAAAAAGGTATATATTTACTCTTCATTAAATATGAGAAAATTTTATTATATATTCTTTATTTCTTTTTATTTTTGTGGTTTGGGGACAAAACTCTATAGCACTCTTGATTCTGTGCTCAGAGGTCACTCCTGGAAGTGCTAGGGGGATAGAAAGGGATGCCAAACTTTGAACTGATTTGACCATATGCAAGGCAAAAACTCTAGCTGCTGTATTATCTGTCTGGCCACTATTATTTATTTCATTGATATTTTTAATGTAAAAATAATGTGGGCTGGGAGAGGAACTTTGGACCATACCTGGAGGTGCTTAGTTGCTACAACCAGCTCTGTGCTCTGGTCATTGCCAATAGTGCTCAGAGAACCAGGTAGTGTTTCCATGGGTTGAATTGAAACTGAACTGCATACTAGCAAGGCATGTTATTAGCACTTTGAGCTAGCTGTCTAGCTCAACACATATTCTGAAAACATATTTTGGGGCTTACTCTAGGCTCTGTGCCCTGGGGGTCACTTCTGGCAATACTTGGGGGACCAAATGCAGTGTCAAGGATTAAACTTTGGTTGACTACGTGCAAGGCAAGTGCTTTACTAGATGTGCTAACTCTCTGGCACCCAGGTTAGTTTTATATAAATGTTAATTATATATTTATTGAGAAGCTAATTTTTCCAAGAACAGTTAGGCAGGCAAATAGAGCAGAGAGTAAAGCAGCCACTATCTGCTGCCTTATGGAATTTTCATTCAAGTATTTATCAAATATACATGGTCCATTATATTTGCTATTTATGTCAAAATAGTGTGTTTCTACATAATTTAATAACTTTTCAGGAAAAGATGAGAACACTACTGTATTAAATTTTTGTTTAAGAAATACCCCAGCTTGTTGAAAGTGCCGATACCAACCTAGAACTGAGCATTAAATACAGGCAAAAAAAAATACACATGACAACCTCTTAATGTATGTATTGTAATCCACAATGTGGAAGGGAAGGAAAAGAGAGAGAGAGAGAGAAAGAAAGAAAGAAATTAAGAACCTGCCATAGAGGCAGACTAGGGGGAGGGGGAGGGAATCTGGGACATTGGTGGTGGGAAATGGGTACTGGTGGAGGGATGGGTGCTGGAACACTGTATGACTGAAACCCAAATATGAACATCTTAATAACATCTTTGTAATTGTATATCTCACATTGGTGTAATAAATATGAAAAAATAAATACCCCAGCTCACAAATTAAAGTATAAGAAATAGATTATTATTTGTGAAATATTATAGAATATCTTATTAATTATATGTTTTCTGGCATTGAATTTTTTTAATCCTCCTCATCTATCAGCAATAGATAAATTTTGTTAAAACCCCACCTGCTATTTAATATGTTTCTAGTCTTTTCGATATTGTTTTGGGGGGACTATCTTTATGAAGTGTTGAGTTGTGCTGTTTGTTTCATTCTGATACTTTTTTCTTGCAAAGAATTGTTTAACTCACCTATATTCAGTATTACACTGACATTCTGTTATTTCCTTTTAGTCTTTCCTTTTTAAATATATTTTATATAGCTTTAAATGTTTTAATCTTATGTTCTGTATTTGTATTGTTTCATGTAGTGCATCTGATATTATAAAAATATTTTTATTCCACTTTCTCTGTCAACGCCCAAGAGAATAATTTGTATTAAGCTCCTAACCTGGCATAAAAAAGTACTTTGATGGTATTATCACAACTTTTCCTCACACTTTTTTTAACCTGCAGTATGTTTAGTCCTGTGATGTTTTTAAAGAAAGTTGTCCATCTTCTCTTTAATATTTTTAGGTGGCATGTTTCTGTTATCCAGGGATTATATTCAGCATCTAATGCCAGTTCTTTGCTATCACAAATCCTTCATTGAGGTATTTATCATGATTCATCTCTTGGTTAACCTGCTTATCTTTTGAGTAATTTCACTTCAGGAAGGATATATAAATAGAATATTTCAAAATCCTTGGAATCTGATAATATCCTTTGTATATGAATCTCAACATTTATTGGAAAGCCTGATGCTTTGAGGCATATAATAAATATTGGTTGAGTGAATGACATGTTACTTCCCAGAGGTATTTCCTAGAAATTTTGTCTCAGTTCTTTAATATTGATGAAGGAGAGATTCAGGCTGACCTGTTTTTTCTCTGTAAGCAACCTGTTTTCCTTTCCTGAGTCTAATGGAATTATGTAATTATTTTCATAATTAAAATTTTATGGCAGAAGAGATAGTATGATGGGTAGGGCTCTTCCCTTGCGTGAAGTCAACCCAGGTTCAACCTCTGACAACACATATAGTCCCCTGAGAGATGCCCAGAGTAATCATAAGCAACAGAACAGGAGTAAATCCTGAACACTGCTAGGTGTGCCTCCAAAAATTATGTTAACCCAAATCTATCTAGATATGGCTCTCTTTCATCCCTTTTGCCTTGTTCTTATTAAGTCCTTCTAGATTGTTTCTATTTTTAAATAAACATCCAAACCATTAACATCTCAGCAAGAAGAACCCAAGGATAAAATTTTGTTATATAACACTACATTAATCATTAAACATTAGAAAACTAAACAATAGAGAAGTATGATAAAAGAAGAGAATGAGAGAGTATGATGAAAGAAAGAGAATAGACATCTTTTATACAGCTGAAATTTTAAATTAAAAACAATGGAAGATTTTTAGGAGCTAAAAAGAGTTACAATTGGGCTTAAAATTGTTAGGAGCTGTGGCCAGAGACAGACTGATAGGACTTCAGTATATTTTACCAGTATCCAGTTTAGGAGGTGGGGAGAGCATAGTCACTCAAGTACAAGGTGGGAGATGCGAGCTCTTTTCTACTGGGAAATAAGGCAGAAGCTGTTTGTAACAGTAGGACTTCTGACTGATTGCTTTATCTCTGTACTTGAAAAAATACAATACTTAGATATTTTATCTTATTTTATTTTATTTTATTTTGCTTTTTATGTCACACCAGGCAATGCTTAGTGGTTACTCCTGGCTCTGCACTCTGGAATTACTCCTGGTGGTGCTCAGGGAACCATATGGGATGTTGGGGATCAAACCCCAGTCAGCTACGTGCAAGGCAAATGTCCTAACCACTGTACTACCAGTCCAGCCCCCAAGGTATTGTTCTTTAAATGGAAATGATTCAAGGTTCGTTGGCTTTCCTTACCTTGCCCCTTTTCATTTGGAAAAGGGATTCCCTCCTATTTTGGGTATCAGCAACTTAAGAGGGAGAACTGGAAAAGAGCCCAGATGTTGAGCAATGCCTGGAAAAGACCATTTATCTGTGTTTCTTTGATCATTTCCTTGAAATCCATAGACAAGTGGTCAACATTCAGTGGATGAGTTCTGTGTATCCCAGCATCCTTCTCATGCATTGCCAATGGCTGTATCCACCCTTCATTTTCATATTCGTGCTCCTTAAATTAACTGAGAGACTGAGACTTCTCAGGTAGTCCCCTGCAGGACACTAGGAATCCTCAGTTTTCAGGAGACCCTAGTTAGAAAGGCTACGACTGCAGAGACATGAGGAAACCCTTTCATTCCCAGCATACCCAATAGCCCTGCTGTCTTCACCGTTCATATAGAACAGTGTGAACCTCTTCCACCAGCTCCCCAGAAAGACAAGTCATGAGTTGGCCACATGTTCCTATTTCAGCTTTGATTGGGGCACCATTTTTAGCAAAGGGGTCTCAGGGTTGAGTACTGGTGTGGGTATCACGGGTACCATATGCCAGCTGGAATCTAGGAGATGAGTAGAAAAGGCTTGCGTTTATGTTGTCATTGACTCCCAACTCTGATACCTTGATAAAGCTGGACCTTCTCTCTCTAACAGAAAGGAATTTCTTAGTAATCAATCAAGACAAGGTCCAGGACAGTTTTACAGTACAGCAAAGGCCGTTTTCTAAGCTTCCTCTAAATCTTATTCATACACAGTATGATGTGAAACAATACACATCTAGTGGAATAACTGGTAACGGTTACTTCCCTCCACACACACTGTAACTCTTCATTTTTCTTTAAATGGCCCTGTAAAACTGAGTGTGAGTTAAAATTTTCAAGTTGATATCCTTAACATCCAGACTTCCCTCTTGTCATAACTCCACCCAGCAACAGCCTATCACAGCCCCGATCATCGACACCCACCCTGCAGCAGGTTTTTTCAATCTGGCCCAGGTATACTGATCCAGAGACTCTCAGACATGGGGCAGAACTGCTACTTGCTCTCCCTTGTCCCAGCCGCTCACAAGGCACCCGGGAGGGATGGCGGGTTCTAGCCCTGGCCCACCACCCCAGCAGAGCCGCACAACAAGCCAGATGAGCCCCCACTCCATCGGGCCGCCATTTTCCACATCCAGATGTCCCTCTCGTCAGAACTCCACCCGTGACAGCCTATCACAGCCCATCTTGCGCGGCTGCTTGGGGCCGCGTGTTTCACCTATAAGTGCTATATTTAGAGGTGACTACAAGGGTATGCCACCTGCACAGCAAGCCTGGCAAGCTGCCCGTGTTCTATTTGATATGCCAAATACCAGTAACAATTATATTAGTTCATTCCCATGACCTAATATAATGGTTTGAGGCTCTTTATGTTCCTGGAGCAAGCGGATGCCCTTGGGCTCTACTAGCATGAGACAGGACATATGGAGATATTACTGGTGCCCACTCAAGCAAATAGATGATCAATGGGAGGATAGTGATAGTGATAGTGATCCTTAACATTTGGAATAAAGAGCCTATCTTTCTTAACTGTCATAGCATCATTGGTTTTCTGGCTACACACAGTGTTCCTCCAATAAGGTGAAGCTGGAGGGTCAGAGTGATAGTACTGAGGGTAATGCTTGTAGGCCGGACCGATAGCACAGTGGGGAGAGTGCTTGACTTGCAGACGTTAATGCACGTAAACCTTGCATGCATCCCACCTATGTTCAATCCCAGACACCCACATATGGTCCCCTGTGCCCCACCAGGAGTAATTCCTGAGTGCAGAGTCAGGGAATAACCTTGACCATTGCTGGGTGGCCCACAAACAAATACCAGTCAATAAGGGGAAACTTGAAAGGCTGCAGAAATGCAAAGGGTGAATTGTTACTTCATTGTTGTTTCATTGAAGATGTGAAAAATAGTTAAAATTTGGCAATAGGTTTTGTATATATACAATTGCCTAAGAACATATGAAAGGGTTTTTTTTTAATTTTTTTTCTGTCAAACTGCTTTGTTCTAATTGTTTAAAATGAGAAATAAAATTTCTGAAGTAAGACAGAAATACTGGTTGCAGACTTTATTAATTTCTGCACAGGTCTGCAGTGCAGATGCTAATCTCATAACAGCATCATATTGATAATGCAGCAGAAAATTCTCACCCTGGGTTAGAATGGGGCATGTGAGATCCAGCATTATTGAGGGCTCATCCTCTCTCACCCTGATCTAATATACCTTAATTTTAGTGACAACTCCATCTCAAAGAGAATTTCAAAAGGGACCTGGCTGACTCCCTGGCCAGCAGCTCCTTTATCCCGCAAATATCACATGATTACCTGTGTTTCTCTGCACTCAGTTCCAGAGAAGTCTAGGAAAGGTTTTGGGGTCCTTTCTCAAAAGTAGAATCAAGTCTGCCCTATTCTGATATTATTGTCTTCTTATTTCTGAAGTTCGTGGGTCCACTCCCTTAAGACCATCATATTTCCATTCAGACTCATCTCTCTATATCACCAGAACCCTCAGGAATTCCACTGACATGGCTTGCTCAACCCTTTGAATTTGACCACCCCCCCTCCTGAGCCCCCAAGGCTTGTTTGTGGGTCATCTGAACTGAGATTCTGTTTCACAGCTTCATATCATCTCCCACGTTTGACACAGTTTCCTATCTCTGTCTACTTTCAGCTACTTCTGGTGACAGCTGGGAGTTGTGCCATGTGTTTCTACTCTTCCCAAGGCAGCAAACACCAGTCTGACTCATGTACCTCCTTCCATGATTAGTGCAGATGACACAATCTTGAATTCAAAGGTAGAAGCGTTGGTTGTACAAAGCTCATTCAAACAGGACAAGGGAGAGTCCCGTCTGCTATGTTACTTTTGCTACAATATTCCTAATAATGTGTGTAAGCCAATGAGAAGAACTGTAGGGGCCCACGAGTTTAAGGACCATAAGTATAATTCTCCACCTTGATAGCAAGATCAACTTGGATGTCACACTGCTCATCTTCTGTTTATGGCACTTCCAGATGAGCCATATTTCCATTTTTAACTTGGGGAAAAAGATGACAGATGCCACAATCCATAGTACTACTTTTTCAGTTTGAGGGAGGAAATTCATGTAAGATGCTCAGTTAACAATGGAAAAATTGTTTGCACTTCCTTGATGGCTACCAAGCTTCTGTTTAGTGCCTGGTCTTTGATGATTATGACCTTTTGATATAGTATGAATGTTCTGAGGTATATAAACCCCCAATGTGGAACTTTGCTGCCTTCGTTTCCTGAAGTTTTGAAATGGAGCAAGGTGGGAAGCAGTGTGGAATAGCAGAAATCTATCTTCATCAATAATGATTGGTGATTTTAAAATAATTTGAAATGATCTCTGTACTCAGTTGGCCATACTTATTTCCAGAAAAATTCTTTTCAGGGTCACAAGTGACCACTGAGACTCTATTTGGCTTTCAACTTGGTAAAAAAGCCAGATGAGAGGTTCATAGCTATAAATCAAACAGCACAAGGTGTGGAACCATCTTCAGGCATGCGAGTGTAACTGTAATGAAAGTTACCTTGAAAGAATCACTTCCTGGCATAGCATTCATTTCTTATTGATATATATGCCTGACAGAATGAAGTAGAGCTTCCAGAAAGATAATGGAGCAGATAGTTAAACAATCTATTTGTAAATATCAACACACACACACACACACACACACACACAAGTAAAGAATGACAAAAACAAAATCTTTGGTTAGCACATAGCCTGCTAGTACAACCTAATGTCCTTAGGAGGGTATTTGGCCTCAACAAAGAAAAAGAACTAGAAAAGTCATTTCTGACTGCTGTAAAGCTTTATGATCCTGGACATGTGAGCACCATCAGTAAGGAAGGGGGAAAATGAGTTCACCCTTTTATAAAGGGAGATGCTGGTTAAAAAACATGTCATTTTCGTTTCAAATTCCAGGGTATGCTATGAATGCCATGGTTATTTCTGTGGGAATACTGACCAGGAGGTTAAATAAGAAACTCCTCTGGTCTCTTCTGTTATGTAAAGCCTTTTAGAGGTTGATCATTAGATCCTGTTCCTTTCTTAGTGTTATAAACACACAGGCGTTAAGACACCCTTTATCAGTCTGTCACAACCTCCTTTCCAACATGTTTTAATTCATGAATCATTCATAGCTTGTTAAATTGTATGCCATTGTTTTTAAATCCTCTTCAGAAGAGGAGGAGGGTTGAGACTTGTTGGGGTTCATCAGGGTCCTCAACAGATATTGGGGTTTGGTGGGTTCCGGGGCTGCATTCGAGGTTGATGGCCTTTCCCCTGACCTATGGACAAAGGAACAGGACTACAGGCTCTAGAAAATCTGAGGTTTTATTTGTTTGCTTTGTGGGTCACACACTGGCTCTTCGCTCATGAATTACTTCTGGTAGTGCTCAGGGGACCATATGGGATGCCGGGATTGAATCCTGGTCTGCCATATGCAAGGCAAATGACCTACTCTGGCCCCAAATATGAGGTTTTAATGTTTTCATAACTCCACCGAACTCCACTACCAGGTTGAATCAAATCTGCCAGAGATATATACTTTACAAAAGTCGGGGGGGGGAGTTACAAGAGGTAAAGGATCTTTATCCTTTACCTTTACCTTTATCTTTTACTCTTTAACAGTGAGATGAGAGAAAACTTCCCTTACCAGGCAGCGCCAGTCTTTGCCCCAGCCCCTAGGGCTGTCTGGTTCATCCAGGACAAAAGTGGAAACCTGGACCACTCCAAGTGTGTTGTTTTCTTATCCTTAGTTATTTTGTATAAACACAGTAAGAGACAGACATTTATCTATACCCAGGATTAAATTTATAGGGTACCCATTCATGGAGAGATCTTACCATATAGCCCAGACTACATTACTCTCACCAGATTGTTTATTCCTAGTCCTTATAGGCGCCTATCTACTGTTTATCTTTGGGTCAGAGCAGAGTTGGTTCCAAGACTTTACTCTCAGCTTGTAATATTGTTCAGAACATTTAGTGTGTCCCATGTCAAAGTCAGGATAGTTTATTCACGGCTTGCCCTGGGTCCATCCAGTTCCACAGTGGGACGCTCCTTTTGGGGTGTAAGGAATTAAAATCAATCTAAGAGCAACTGAGGCTTTTATTTAGGAAATATGACAGGAGTAATTATTCAGAGTTGTGGAAAGATAGGTCTACAGCTGAATCTCAACAAAACAATGTTCATGAAAAACAAACTAGTTCCAGATGCTCCATTGACTCTCAATGGAACAAACATCTCTGAATGCAGCAGTTATGTGTACCTAGGTCAAGAACTCAACAAGACGAACGACCTAGCACCTGAGGTGCACAGGAGGAAGAGAGCAGCATGGAACACCTTCAAGAGCAGTGAAGAAATAGCTAAAAGAACAAAGAACCTCTGGCTTCAGGCACATCTCTTCGACTCCACCCTTCTCTCTGAATTAACATATGCCTCAGAGACCTGGGCCCTATGAAATCAGGATGAGAACGTTATTTGGGTCTCCCAAAGATGAATTGAAAGAGCTATGCTTGGAATATCATGCCTCACTCAAGTGAGAGAAGGAATCCAGAGTTCCAACCTCCATCAACAATCGACGATTGAGAGTCAGGGATGCTGTCTCATTTGCCAAGGTGTCAAAAATCAGGTGGGCTGGACATGTAATGCGACTTGGAGATGACCACTGGACTAGAGTTGTTACCTACTGGATCCCATGGGATGTCAAAAGATCACATGGCCGCCCACCTACAAGATGGTCAGACTTCTTTGTCAAGGCCCTGAACGGTTTGAGGATCTTCATATTCCTGGAGCAAGCAGATACCATTGGGCTACACTGACATGTGACAGAGACAAGTGGAAATGTCATTGGTAACTGCTCAAGCAAATCGATGAAAAATGGGATGTCAAGTGATCAAGTGATCAAGTGATCATGAAGCATAGCTGTAACTTCCTCCTGTGTATATACAAAATCCTTTGTACTAGCATAAGCATATGTAAAAGGCATACAGGAAGGAGAGAAGCAACCTTTCATTTGCAACACAAAACTTAGGGCTGAGAACAAAGGTACTCCAACAGAGACTCTTCATAATCATTTTAGAGTCATAAAAAAGCCTCTCTGGATAAACAGTTCCTTCCACTATAAAGTAGAATCCTCCTTTGCTTTTTTTTAAGTGGATTGATAACATCATGGTTATACGATCAGAAATGGTTTTATTGTTTTGGCAAAAGAGTCCTAATGCTTCATTTACACATTCAGATGCCCTCACAAACAGCTGGTTGCCATAGTGGCCAGCAATGCTGTACACAAGAAGTAAAAAAAAAAAAAAGAAAAAGACAGATAAAGCAATGGCTCAATAGACCCTGTCGTCTATACCCATATTTCTCTAAACTCTCACTGTAGCCTCCTTTCAGAGGCATCCCCCAGCTGCTCTCACAATGTTACTTTTCCTGTCTGACTTCTCTAACACTTCTCAGGAAGTAGCAGGTTGAATTAGCACCAGAAAGTAAGGTTTAATCACATCCTCCTACCAAGTACCACCAGATCACTAATATGAGAGTTCTTGTATTTGATTGCGGTATTGTGATTAACATTTGTATTAATTTTTTAATTTATTATTTTTACAATTACAAAGATATACAATTAAAAAGTTCATATTTGGGTTTTGGTCATACAGTGTTCCAGCAGCCATCCATCTACCAGTGCCCATCTCCCACCACCAACGTCCCTGGTTCCCTTCCACCTCCCCCAGCCCTCCTCCATGGCAGGTTCTTTATTTCCTTCCCTTTCTCTCTCTTTCTCTTTTCCTTCCCCTCCAGACTATGGATTACAGAACTGTCGGGAGCACCACTGGGGTCCCCAACAGTGCCGGGAAGCGAAGTTCCCTTCTACCTCCGGAGCCGGCGATGAATGAATGAAGACTCAGGAATCCGATGCAGTTTTAAAAGGGCTTTACTATCACAGGTTCCAATATACAATCCAAGAGCAGGAAAAACCTCTGGACTCTGGGTTCCCAGCTAGGCCCCAGCCAGGTGTAGGCCAAAATGGCTGCCACCACGTGTTGAGGCCCAACAGAGAATGGAGAGGACAGAGAAGCAAAACACCAAGGGAAGCCGAAATGGCAAAAGGGGGGAAAAAGAGAGTTTCTTTCTTCATGCAGCTTATTTTATAGCTAGAAATCTGCCCAAACTCCCCGGAGCCCAGCCCATTTTGGGCTGGGCTATCTAGAGATGAAAAAAGGAAAATAGCTCTATAGAAATGTAACAACTTCAGGAGACCATCGGGCTGTTTACAAGGACCCAGAGCTAATTAAAAGCCTCCTAGCAGAGCTGGGAGAAGCTATAAGCTAAATGTAACTTCCCCTGGCAGGAAGAGTCAAGTGCCCTCAGGTAATTTCTCCTAGCACCTTACCTAATGTCTTGAGCCAAGATCTACCTGGACTTGCCTTTATAGGGTAGAGAAGGGGGTTTCTGAGATGGCATGTCTCTGTACCAAAGACTAATACTAATGCCAGTTAAATATTTCTCCAAGCCTTCACAAGAGTCTCATCTACTTCACGGTAGTTTAGTATTTTAGTTGCCTTTGAGTTATCAAGGAGCCATGCTTGCTTGCTTGGAGGCAAACAGTATTTCTCTCTGGTCTAATTACTTAGAGATCCAAGGTGACAAGGCAAATATGGTGGTAAGATCTAGTTAGTCCCACGATGATTGTGGTAGCATGAGAGAATATTTATACCAGCCAGTACATAATACATGGTCAGATAAGACTGCCACATTCAGACTACCCCCTATCTATGAAGTGACCTGCAGGAGGCAAACCAGGGAAGATGCAGAGGCCTAGGCTTTTAGGTGTCCTGCAACACAGAACATACATTAAAGGTTTGTCATGTGTATCCTTTTGCCTCCATTTAATGCTCAGTTCTGTGATTGGCATTAGTACCCTTGACAATTGTTAGCACACTGTTCCATTTTCTGTCTTACCTAGCCTCTGATTCCCACATGTTTGCGATAATTTCCACCTTTGACAAGACCTCCTGATATGTGCTTCACTTGACCTTGGATATTGGTATCATAATATGTACATATATATTTATGTTATGCAAATAAATGCAGTCATTCTGTATCTGCCTCTCTCCTTCTGGCTAATTTCACTCAACATAATCTTCTCCATGTCCATCCATTTAGGCAAATTTTATAACTTGATTTTTCCTAACAGCTGCATAGTATTCCATTGTGTAGATGTACCAAAGCTTCTTTATCCAGTCATCGATTTTCGGGCACTCTGGTTGCTTCTAGATTCTGGCTATTGTGAATAATGCTGCTATGAACATAAAAGTAGGGATGGTGTTTCCGCTGCGTATTTTTGGTTTCCCAGAGTAGATTCCCAGGAGTGGTATGGCTGGGTCAAATGGGAGTTCAATTTCTAGTCTTTGGAGGAATGTCCATATTGTTTTCCAGAAAGGCTGTACCAGCCGGCATTCCCACCAACAATGGATGAGTGTCCCCTTTTCCCCACATCCACGCCAGCACTTGTTGTTCTTGCTCTTTTGAATATGCGCCAATCTCTGTGGGGTAAAGTGATATCTCATTGTTGTTTTGATTTGCATCTCTCTGATGATTAGTGATGATTAGCATTTTTTCATGTTTTTTGGCCATTCGAATTTCTTCCTTGCTGAAGTTTCTGTTCATTTCTTCTCCCCATTTTTTGATGGGGTTGTTTGTTTTCTTCTTGTAAAGTTCTACCAGTGCCTGATATATCCTGGACATTAACCCCTTATCAGATGGGTATTGGGTGAATATTCTTTCCCATTCTGTGGACTGCTTTTGTATCTTAGTCACTGTTTCTTTTGAGGTGCAGAAGCTTTTAAGTTTCATGTAGTCCCATATGTTTATCTTTTCTTCTAGTTGCTTTGTTAGTGATGTTTCACCTTTGAAGATGCCTTTAGCTTCAATTTCATGGAGGGTTTTTCCTATATTTTCTTCAATGTACTTTATGGATTCAAGTCTGATATTGAGATATTTAATACATTTTGATCTGATTTTTTGTGCATGGTATTAGACACAGGTCCAAATTCATTTTTTTACATGTTGCTGCCCAGTTTTCCCAACACCACTTGTTGAAGAGGCTTTTCTTACTCCATTTTAGACTCTTTGCACCTTTATCAAAGATTAAATGTTCATGTGTTGGGGCCCGGAGTGATAGTCCAGCAGGTAGGGCATATGCCTTGCATGTGGCCAGCCTGTGCCCGGCCTGGGTTCGATCACTGGCATCCCGTATGGTCCCCAGAGCACCGCCAGGAGTAATTCCTGAGTGCAGAGCCAGCAGTGACTCCTGAACATTGCCAGGGTGTGAAAAAAAAGAAAAAAAAAAAAAAAAAAATAAATAAATAAATAAATAAATAAATGATCATGTGTTTGAGGTTGGGTGTCAGGATACTTAATTCTATTCCATAGGTCCACGGGTCTGTTTTTATTCCAATACCAATCTGTTTTAATTACTAGTGCCTTCTAGTACAGTTTGAAGTTGGGAAAGGTGATGCCTCCCATCTTCTTTTTCCCGAGGATTGCTTTAGCTATCCTTGGGGGGTGTGTTGTTCCATACAAATTTCAGGAGCGTTTGGTCAATTTCTTTGAAGAATGTCATGGGTATCCTTATAGGGACTGCATTGAATCTGTACAGAGCTCTAGGGAGTACTACCATTTTGACAATGTTTATTCTCCCCATCCTTGAGCAGGGAATATGTTTCCATTTCCTTGTGTCCTCTTTTATCCCTTGGAGCAGTGTCTTGAGTTTTCTTTGTACAGGTCCCTTACACACTTGGTTAAATTTGTTCCTAGGTATTTGATTTTCTGTGCCACGATTGTGAATGGAATTGTTTCCTTAATATCCCTTTCTTCTCTTTCATTATTTGTATATAGGAAAGCCACCGACTTTTTGGGTGTTGATTTTGTATCCTGACACTCTACTATATGTGTCTATTGTTTCTAGGAGTTTTTTGGTAGGGAGTTTAGGGTTCTCTAGGTATAATATCATGTCATCTGCAAATAATGATAGCTTGACTTCTTCCTTGCTTATCTGGATGCCCTTGATGTCCTTTTTCTTCTCTGATTGCTATGGCAAGTACTTCCAGTACTATATTGAATAAAAGAGGTGAGAGTGGGCAACCTTGTCTTGTCCCTGATCTCAGGGGGAAGGCTTTCAATTTTTCTCCAGTTAGAATGATGCTTGCTGTGGTCTTTTGGTATATGGCTGTAACTATCTTGAGGAAAGTCCCTTCTATTCCCATTTTCTGGAGTGTTTTAATCATGAACGGGTGTGGATCTTGTCAAATGCTTTCTCTGCGTCTATTGATAGGATCGTATGGTTTTTATTTTTTTCTCTTATTGATGTGATGTATTATGTTGATTGACTTGCAAATGTTGAACCATCCTTGCATTCCCGGGATGAATCCTACTTGGTCATGATGTATAATCTTCTTGATGAGTCTTTGGATTCTGTTTGCTAGTATTTTGTTGAAGATCTTAGCATCCGTGTTCATCAGGGATATTGGTCTGTAGTTTTCTTTCTTTGTGTTGTCTCTCCCTGCTTTGGGTATCAGGGTGATATGTGCCTCACAAAAAAGCTGTTTGGGAGTGTTTCTGTTTCTTCTATTTCCTGGAAGAGCTTGAAAAGGACTGGCAGTAGGTCCTCCTTAAAGGTTTGGTAGAGTTCACTAGTGAATCCGTCTGGACCTGGGTTTTTGTGTTTGGGCAGACTTTTAATTACTGTTTCAATTTCCTCGATGGTGATAGGCTTATTCAGGTATTGGAGGTCTTCGTGTTTCAGCCGTGGGAGGTTATAGGACTTCAGGAATTGATCCATTTCTTCTAGATTCTCATGTTTCACGGCATACAGGCTCTCAAAGTAATCTCTGATGATCTTTTGGATTTCTGTGGTTTCTGTTGTGATGTCACCCTTTTTATTTCTGATTCTGTTTATTTGGGTTCTCTCTTTCCCTGTCCTTACAAGTCTTGCCAATGGTTTGTCAATCTTGTTTATTTTTTTCAAAGAACCAGCTCGTGGTTTCCTTAATCTTTTGGATTGCTTTTTTTTGGTTTCCAACTCATTGATTTCCTCCCTACGTTTTATTATTTCCTTTTCTCTGCCTGGGTTGGGCTCCTTTTGTTGGTCTTTTTCTAATGTCTTCAGCTGTGTAGTCAGGTTATTTATCTGGGCCCTTTCTTGTTTCCTGATGAATGCTTGCAGAGCTATAAACTTCCCTCTTAACACGGCTTTCGCCGTGTCCCACAAGTTTTATAGTTGGTGTCTTCATTTTCATTTGTTTCCAGAAATCTTTGGATTTCCTGTTTGATTTCTTCTATGACCCATTTGTTGTTCAGGAATGAGCTGTTCAGTTTCCAGGTGTTTGGTTTGACTCCCTGTTTCCGTGTATGGTTAACTACAATTTTCAGTGCATCATGGTCTGAAAAGATAGCTGACACAATTTCTATCTTTTTTATTTTATTGAGGGGTGTTTTGTGGCTCAGCATGTGGTCTATCTTGGAGAATGTTCCATGTGCACTAGAGAAAAATGTGTATTCAGCTTTTTTGGCATGAAAAGCCCTGTATATATCCACTAGCTCTCTTTCTTCTATTTCTTCCTTGAGGGCGAATATTTCCTTGGTGAGTTTCAGACTTGTTGATCTATCCATACTTGATAGAGTAGTGTTGAAGTCTCCAACTATTATTGTGCTACTGTTAATGTCTTCTTTGAGGTCTCTTAGCAGTTGTTTTATGTATTTTGCTGGCCCCTCGTTGGGTGCATATATGTTTAGTAGTGTAATTTCTTCCTGGTGTACATACCCCTTAAGTAATAAGAAATGGCCTTCGTTGTCCCTTGTAACCTTTTTCAGCCTGAAGTCTATATTATCCGATACTAATATGGCCACACCAGCCTTTTTGGAGGATTTGTTTGCGTGGAGAATGGTCTTCCAACCTTTGACTTTGAGTCTGTGTTTGTTCTGATTATTCAGATGCGTTTCTTATAGACAGCAGAATGTTGGGTTCAATATTTTAATCCCTTTTTTTCACTCTGTGTCTCTTAATTAGTGCATTTAGACCATTAACATTGAGAGAGATTATTGTCATCGGATTTTGTGCCATCTTTCTGTTTGTGCTTGTTGTGCTTTTGGGTTTGGTCATATTACAGTAGACCCTTCAGTCCTTCTTTTAAAGTTGGTTTTGAGTCCATGAAGTTCCTGAGCTGTTGCTTATCCATGAAGCTGTGTATCTTTCCTTCATATCTGAATGTGAATCTCACCGGGTAAAGAATTCTTGGTGAGGCCTGCAGTTCATTGAGCCTTTTCACAATATCCCACCATTGTTTTCGGGCTCGGAGTGTTTCATCAGAGAAGTCTGCTGTAAATCCTAGGGGGTGTTCCTTTGTATGTGATTTCCTTCTTTGATCTTGCTGCTTTCAGTATTCTATCTCTATCTATAGTTTTTGTCATTTTAATTAAGATGTGTCTTGGAGTATTCTTGTTGGGGTTTCTTTTATCTGGTATCCTACGGGCCTCCTGGATCTTGAGGCAAGCGTTCTTTAGTTCTGGGAACTTCTCAGCAATGATGGCTTTGACAGTTTCTTCTTCATCAGGGTTTTCTTCGTGCCCTTCTGGGACCCCAATGATCTGTATGTTGTTTCTTCTGGCTTCATCCCGATTATCTCTTGTTGTCTGTTCGGTAATTGTGAGTCTTTTTTTTTATCTTCTTGTGTTGTGTAGAGAATCTTTGGAACTCGTCTTTGAGATCACTAATTCTTTCTACAGTAGCTATTATTCTGCTATGATGGCCTTCCACTGTGTTTTTCATTTCATTTACCTCATTTTTAATATCTGTCATTTCCATTTGCATTTTCCTCACTTCTTCTCTCATGTCCTCTTGTATTTTATTGACTTTGCATTCCATTGCTTCTTTGAGTTCCTTATGCATCCTTAACAATTCTTTCCGAAATTCCTTATCAGAGAGGTTATAGGACTCATTGGTATTGCTTGGCTCATCTGGACTAGTGACTTCACTCACAGAGCTTGATGGAATTTTGTGTTGCTTTACCATTATGACTATTGTAGGTTTCAAATGTGAGTTCTTGGGTGACTAGATAGTACAGTTAGTAGGTGCCTGGGTTGTTTGTAGAGTTTGGGTGCATGGCAAGGATGTAGGAACAAAGGTTCACTGGTACCTCATGCAAGATAGGTAGTAAGAGGATTGTGCGGACACGCTAGCGTCCACGCAGTTTTGAGTTTTGGGATATGGGTGTAGGGTTCTGGCCTGTTCCCTGGGGCTGATTATGTCTGCGGAGATACAAGGATCACACACACACACCTGTGGGGGAGATTGCAGACGTTCCTGGAAGCGCAGGGCCCAAGGGATCGGGGGTGAAACCAAGGCAGTTTGCCTTGGTTCCCGGTGATGTAAGTTCCGCTTTTCCCTGGGTCTGATTTGGTCCGAGGAGACGCAAAGGATCACACACACACACCTGTGGGGGAGATTGCAGACGTTCCCAGAAGTGCAAGGCCCAAGGGGTCCAGGGTAAAACCAAGGCAGTTTGCCTTGGTTCCCGGTGATGGAAGTTCTGCTTTTCCCTCGGTCTAATTTGGTCCGCAGAGATGCAAGGATCACACACACACACCTGTGGGGAAATTGCAGGTGTTCCCGGAAGCGCAGGGCCCAAGGGGTCCAGGGTAAAAACCAAGGCAGTTTGCCTTGGTTCCCCTTGATGGAAGTTCCGCTTTTCCCTGGGTCTGATTTGGTCTGAGGAGACGCAAGGATCACACACACACCTGTGGTGGAGATTGCAGACGTCCCGGAAGCCTCATTTGTATTAATTTCTATGATTTAGGCACACACTGTTATACATAGAGTGTATGACAATATCTCTCCACTACTATCCCAAGGTCCCTTCTTGTACACCAGCTCCCCTATGTCTCCCTCTCCTACTTGCAAACTCAGTTCTTTTGGCAGAACCTCAGAATTATCATTGGCTATTGTCTATTTCTTCCATTGTTTCTTTATATACTACCTATGAGTGGGATCACTGGAAACTGTCTTTCTCCTTCTAACTCACTGCACTTAACATGATGCTTTCCATTTCCACCCAAAATATGCTTAATTCAAGGTTTGGGTGAGTAATGTTTCTATTCCATTGGTCTAAGAATCTACCTTTATTCTTCACAGTGTTGTTACTGTAGCTTTGTTGTATAGTTTAAATTCAGGGACTACAATGCATCCCATTTCCATTCTTCTCAAAGTGACTTTGACTATTTGTGAGTTTTAAACTCATACATGTTTCAGCCATACCTTGTGTCCAACCTTCTTTTGGGGTGCTTCCCCTAGATTTATAGTTCCCAAATTGAATCATTCATAGCTCAGATAGGTAAACTGATGTCACAGCCATGTTGTAATCCCTAAACATGAGCAACATACCTGCCTAACCTGTCTTGTTCTGTTATCTTCAACTTCTCTCCATGCCAAAATGGCACAAGCTTAAATATTCAATAAAGTAACCTAAAGAAGAATACCACGTATGGATCACTGCAATTATTTTCTTATGCAACATAAGCTAATTTGGTTAGTGTCTTTTACAATGTTCCAAGTAGCTACCTGATATGCAGTCAATTATACCTGTAGGTTAGTGCCTGGTTCAAATCTTTTATAGATTAAATCAATGTATGTTCATGGATTTTGAAATAGAATAGTTATGGTAGCATAACCCTACTTGAGTATTAAAAACTTAGCTTCCAACGTATTTTAATGCAAATGCTACCTTTATAAATGGATGGCCTGAAAAGCAAGTGTTTCCATAGTAACCTAAGGGAACACATAACCTGTATATGATAACTTCACTATGAAGAGCCAGGCATGGATTGTAGATAGCTTTGATGTTTGATGAAAAAAAAAAATGCTGAGAGCATTGTTTGAGTGAATGCTTGGGAGATTTTGCTTTATTTGTAGTTAATTTAGAAAATAAACTTTCAAATGAACTGCCGAAATACTCACTGGAAACAACCAGGTGATCTGTCAGGATACTATTTTAATGCAATTTGTTGGATGTGACAACTAAGGCATCAATTTAAGAGAAGAAGATTAGGGTTGAGTTCTTCCAACAGTTCTTCTCAAGTTTGCTCTTCTTTTTTTCAACTCAGTCTTCTTCCCTGGAATTCTTGGAGGCTTTCAAAGCACTTTGTTTTTTTCTCTTTCTCCTTTTTATCCTTATTTTACTTTTGAAAAAAAATGTTAGGTAGAAGCTTCCTTTCTGGAATTTAGATTTGCTAGTGTAAGGATATCATCAAAAATAGAACATATTGATTATACATCACTTTCTTTACTGACGGGCTTGTTGGAGTCGGTGGTGTTTTTTGGAGGCGCCATTAGCTGGAAATGAGTTTGACATCCACAAGCCACTATAATGGTTCTTTTGCCCTCTTTTACAGCTGTAATGTCTAGTTAAAAGCTTGTCTACAAGAATTTTTTTCTTTTTTCCTTCCTTCTTTCCTTCCTTCTTCCCCTCCCCCTTTCTTGGAGGGTCATTAGAGTAGGGAACAGATGCATACAGTTTTGACGAGTGTTTCTTTGAAGCTTCCTGACAGGTCTATAGCCCATAGGCTCTGGTGTGGACTTAGACGAGGCAGAGGCATTGGCTACAATTACCCATCTGGTATCCATCTGGTAGCATGAATGAAAGATAATACCAGATCACAGAGAAACTATACCAACTGCCAAGTTGGTATAGCAGGCAAAGAAAGGTGCCACCCAACAACACTGTGAATCATAAGAAGTGTTGTCCGTAGGGTATGCACATTTCCACCCCAAGATGCAAAAGAATGATATGTGTGAGCAGATGGAAAGGAAACGCTGTGCACATCTAACCTCCAGCTGCAACTTGTTAAATACTAAGCCAACTTGAAAGTTGCTGGTGGAGTCAGAAAACGTATCCCTTGATAGACTAGAGACATTTCTTTTGCTAGGCATATCTACCTTGGATGGAATCAACAGGACTTGAGGACCGTGGGGTGAGGACTAGATACACACATCAGAAAGACATTGGTTTCATTTCCTAGAGATGCCACTTGGCAGAGTCATTCCATTACAGCAAAGCCAGGAGTATCATGATTGAAGTAAAATCATTTAGGAACTTGTCCATTCCTCAATTTTCCCGTTTCTTTTTAATTTCCCTTTTTCTAATGTGCTTCCTTCTTTCCAGAATGCTGTGCTGTGGTTAGTACAGTAACTAAATTTTAAGATTCTAATAAGCTAATTGCCAGAGATTGGCCATCCTTAGACAAGACCTTCCCCTCCAGTGGAGTGTCTTGGTGGAAACTATTTCTGGATGATGCAGGGATGTTTGCCTCTGAAGCTTTCTGTTCAGGGAAAACATTATCCTTTACCTCCACTTCTGCATTATGGTCCCTGCCTTGCTTTTTCTCCGGTGAATGTCAGTAGTACTAAATTAAGATTATAGTAATAAGAACTTGGTAATATTATTGTCTGAACAATATCACACCCCATGTTTTTTCCCTAGGTATTGAAAGCATGGTCTTCCCCCCACCCTTTATTTTTTACTTATGGCCCATTCCTACCTTGGAAATTTCCTCACATTTCAACCTGAGGTGTATACTTTTTAGGATTTTCACATCTGGAGAAGCCTGTTCTGCTCTCTTTCTCTCGCTTTTCTCTCTCTCTTTCTTTCTCTCTCTTTCTCATTCCCACAGTCCCTTTATTGCTCTCTCCCCTCTTATATTTCTATAAATGAAACTATTTTACTTCAGAAATTAAAGGCATTATCTTCTTAATAATATCTCATACATATACATATGGTAAAATACGTGCATACAGAAAAACATCACACTTAATACCTCTAAGCAATGCAATGAAAACAGGAGCTCTTTTTCAAAGTAGAAAACTGAGACTCAGTAAAGGTACAAGATTATTAAAAGTCACATCATTGACTTGTTTTTTGGGTGGGGCCATACCCACTCATGCTCAGAAAGCTTATGCTTGACTCTGTGATCAGGGGTCACTCCTGGTGGTGCTAGGTCCACAGTGTGCAAGGGAAGTACCTTATCCACTGGTCTTATCTTTGGTCTAACTTTGAACGCAGGTCTATGACACAAAACCTTTAATGCTTATGTCAAATTTAGATTGATTTTTAAATTAACTTATCTCCTTACAAAAAGAAACACTTAATTGCTTAAAGATCATTGGAATTCAGGGTTTTTATTTGTTTGAATGAAACAGCTAGAGTTGAACCATAGAAACTCATAGTGGACCCAACATTCCCTGCACTGTGAGAGATTTGAGGACCTCGGTTGAATCCTATTTTATAATTTCCTATAAAATGTTTAATTTCCATTCACTAGAATACAAATCAAAATATATAACTTCCCACATTAGCCATACAAAAAAACATGCTTAATAAACAAAGATGATGAAATGGGAAAGAGAAAAATGTGATCATTTACAGCACTTATGACCTGGATAGGAATTACTGTAGTTATACAGAGCAAGACCACTAGAGAAGTGCCAGGATGGGTGTTAGTGAAGATGAGATATCTGAGGAGAGGGCTGTGATCCCAAAAGTGATATTTAAATATGGATACACACTGGACAGAACTGCTGGACAAGCCACAGTGACCGTAAACCTGGTTCCTGAGAGGACCTAAATTTCTTGTCCTATGCAAGAAGATGTTATGTTGTAACTTCCCTGGTTACTTTCTCCCAACTAATGGGACCTGTATTCCTTTACCATAATTTATGCTAATTAATCTTTCCAATTAAATCAAGATAGGGGGCTGCAAATGCAGCTATCCCTGGATAGAAACATCATCAATAAAGTTAGAACAAGCGGGATAGGGTGAATGATAAGAAAATTCACCTAGAAAGGGAAAGCAAAGTGGGAAATGATTTTATTGATCTGAACAAGAGACAATGATAGCTTTCAAGATCATCCACTCGTCAGCTAAGATCTAAGCAGAGTCTGAAATACAACCACTAGGTCATGCTAGCTGCTGCTACTGTTTTCTTGGCTGTGTCTCTCTTTTTCCTGTCATGCTGCATTTATTAAGAAATGTTCTCACTCTCTAAATCCAATTCATTAGTTTCCCTCCATGGATAAGAGGTATGGCATTACTGATGAGAGAAAATAAGTACCAAGCTCATCAGCCTCGGTAAATTCCAGTCTTATACATTATTGTCTTGAAAGCTTGAGGCCAGCATCCAGACAGGGCAAAGTCCCAGGAGCTGGACTGGATATGAGAGGTCCTGACAATACTCATGGATCCCTGCTGTTTATATCATGTCCTACTTTACCAAAGGGGGAAAGGAAGAGATTAGGGGAACATTTAATTGCCTTGCAAACTGATTGACAAATTGGTGATCTGATGCATATGGATGATCTTTTAGTGAAATGGCTCAGAAGCTGCTAACGGAGATCATCAGGAGCCATGATTTGCACACTCTCTGCAGGGTTATTACAGAGAAGCGGAAGGATGGGTTGATTATTATCTTTCTTTCTGGGCTTTTTTTTTTCTTGAATGTTTTCTCCACCTCTAGGGAAATGCATTCTAGCAGCGTGAACACCACTATTAATCAACACTTGTAGCAATAATCAGTGAGTGAAAAATGGTGACCAGAATCTGTGAATGCACCGGCATAACTGTCTCCTGCCTTTTCCTTTGTGATCATGCCATGGCATTTTAACATGGATAATTTATACAAAATTAATGTTGGCACTTTGTGAGGTGCAAAGATTTATAGAAGCAGTGTTTAATTCTCCATCCATTAAAAAAGAAAGAGAGATTGTTTCTGGTCATGATGAGTAATATTTTAGAACCTTTAAAAAATATACTTGCTATCTTCATGTGTCTTTGTGTTATGTTTAGCCATCTAGCTCCTTCACTTTGGAATGTGGAGTGTCTTGAAAGACAAAAACTGTTATAAGCTCTTGCTTCCAGTTTTCCCAGAACTATCACCAGGAGGGGCTGTGAGAAATAATCAAGAATTCAAAACTACACCAGGTCCTAGGATCCTTCCGAGAGCCATCAGGTGTTGTTGGCAATGGTGGGAGAAAGGGAATACAGAAGGCTGAGATTCCGGCGGAGAAGTGTTATTGTTTCTTCAGCCCAAAGAGACAGAATTTGTCAAAATAGAGGAGCACAGGACTGGTGATAATATCATAGACAAGTGAAGCCATTTTTAAAATAAGCTTGCATCTTTCATTCCCCTGGGCTCTGTTTTGAGTCCTACCGTGCAGTGATCAACAGGAGAAAATCTCAGGTATCAGCAGAGTTTTTCTGGAAAGTTCACTCTGCAAAGAATGGGCTTGCCTGGATCCTAAATAAGCTCAGCTAGGGCATAGGATCCTCTCTGAAAGAGTGATTGATAGACCCGGATCATAGGAGCACATGACACCAGCCCCTGTGTGAGGATTGCTCCTGTCATTAAAATCAATGCAACTTAATTAAAGCAAATTACAGATAGATACATCTATAAATAAGATATTAAAGTGTGCTGCTGAATATGATAATTGCTGCATATTTAGCAATCAGTGTGTGTGTTCTGCTTTTTGCCAGGAGGAATTCCTTTCAGTGGAATCAATGGAGCTTTATTAAAAACCATCCAAATTAGAGGGAGAAATGATGAGTGTTATAATAACACAAAATCACTGTTTCAACTTTCATTGCAAAGAAAGGAAAGCAAAATATGTCCATCCCTCTTTTTTCACTCAAGGAAAATATTACACATATGCTCTTTAAGATGTGGATATTTTGAATTTGTAAATTTTAATTTTTGAATTCTCTTCTCCCAAAGGAAGGCGGGAGGAAAATAATAATCATAAATAAAACAATTCGACAGTGAGTGTGAAGTGTGGGGAGCACCCTGGTGCCTTGATATGTTGTTTTATACTTTGATGACAGAAAACAAATAATGAAACCTGCGCTCACACCAGAGCCTCAAGCGGCTTAGGTAACTTGCCTAAATACTAGATTCATTTTTTTCTTTTTATGTGTGAAACTTTTCATATTTAAAGCAAAGTACTGGTTTTGGAAGTAATAACTCATTTCTATCCCCTCCCTACTTCCCTTATTATGTCCCTATTTATCAGAAAGGAGTACGTTTGTGGTAAAGAGGCAACAGTTTTTAAGTTCATTCTGAAATACTGTTGTTTTCCAGTATTCATTATCTTTCAAATTAAAAACCAATATCCTTAAGAATAAGTGTTCGTGAAATCACACACGTGTTTTCCAGAGTCCTCAAATTTAAGAAAATAGATATAGAAGTAGAAATACTGTGTCCTGATGATTTCCATGTGGAAATATGAAGCCCAGTTATGAAATTAAAGCATGATGTGTGGTGTGCTGTTATAAATAAGGTGATCCGGAAAGGCTGCTCTGAAGTGGAGCCTTAAACAAAGATAGGAGTAAAGTGGGGTAGAAGCGTGAGACCAAGTGTAGAATAGGTGTTCTAAGGAAGAGGAAATGGGAGCAGAAAAGTCCTGAGAAAACAGCCGCCCTGGGGTGTGGGAGGAGTGAGGGGAGCAGCCAACCAGTGCAAGATGAGCTAGCAGTACAGTGATGGGAGGGAGCCAGAAAGAAGATTGGCCACACAGTGTGAGACTGTCCAATCCAATGATGCAGTCCACTCTTCTTAGCCTTTCTCACCAATTGTTACTGTTTCAAATTTTCTAAAATGCACAGATAATGCCTTATAGTCATGCTTAGAAAATAATCCAAAGCCGCATCCTTCATCTTTCCTGCACCTGCAGGCCAGCACCTGTGCTGCATAAGGCCTACGGACTTGCAGTTATAACCAAGGTGGTACACAGCGTTTTCAACCTTTGTAACCCTTCAGTCTGCCATTGATCCTTGAATTGGTTGGTGGTTTAAAAACACTGGTCAAAGTGTTTGGGGAGAAAAAGTGTAGCAACTTTGTACATCTATACCACAAAGTTTAGTGCTATTATAACCATATTCCCATAACCAATTTCCTATCATTAAATAAATATTTTAATGTTAAAATTCAAATATGATAAATAATTGTCAGGCAAATAAAAAACTTTAAAATACTTAACATACAGGCAAAATAAATCAAGATTTTTTAAAATACTTTGGGGGCTGCTGAGGTAGTAGAGTGTGAAGCACATTTGCCTTGCATGCAGACAACCCAGGTTGGATCCTCAGCATCCCATATGGTCCTCCCGAGTACTGCCAGGAGTTATTCCTGAGTGCAGAGCCAGGAGTAATCTCTGAGCATCTCTAGGTGTGGCCCAAAATTAAAACAAAAAAAATAATGCAGCCTAGGCCAGGGGTTATTATACTCACAGATCTGCCTATATTGTGTTCACTGTTTTCTGCTTGGTTGTGGAGTGTACACAGATGGGAAGACTTCCTGCACATCCCTTCACCTCTGTCTGACATGTGGATTTATTGTGCCCTTACTCAAGTCTGCTCTGCTCTCCACTGGTGTTACTACAGGAGGACGATAGGCTGTCTTTCCTAAGATTTCTGGAGCTAACAGAGAAATGAGCCCCAGTCACATATTTTGTTTAGCACAGGTGTCTAAACCCTCTTTCCTTAGCATTCACTCTACCCTGTCTAACTGTGCCTCAGAGTCAGTCCCCATCAAGGACAAAGCGGGCCATCATAATCCTACAACTCCTTTCTGGGGTAATTTATTTGCACCCAAAGAAGATGTCAGAGGAAAATGCAAAAATCAACTATCCTTGGAGATATAGACTAATGATAACTTGCGGCTTTGCTACTGGATCCACAAAACGGAACTCATGTGGTCCAGTGCAATTTGTGATCATTCTGAGCATATGGAAAATTTCTATTCTGATTACATAATACCACTGTTGGCATTTTTGTAGCATGAGAACAAACATCTTTGAAATATTTCTAAAAACTTTGACAGAAGCCTGACTTGTGAGGATTCTCATTCACAATACGCAAGAGTGTCTAAAGGCATTACCCAGTGAAAGGTTTCCCACTCCTGTGTGGGATGTCACACCACATTTTCTCTTCTGTTCTCTTCTCCCTCATTGAACAAACAGTTTGAGGCTCTTCGTATTCCTGAAGCAAACAGATGCCATTGGACTACACTGGCACGTGATGGGGTCAAATGGAACTGTTATTGGTGCTGCTCGAGCTAATTGACAAATAACGAAATGTCAAGTGATCAAGTGATCTCCCTGCTGCTGTGTGGCAACCCCTCAAGCAGTAGAAAAGCTTCCATGTGAAAGAGCCCTGATTTCCATGACTCATAGGAATTCACCAATAGAAACCCTTTTCAGGTTTCGGTCATTTTTCCTTTGGATCCTCACTAGCAGAGAATTGTACTCCAACTCACACTGGTGTATTGGCCTTCCTAACTTAAATATACCTAATTTTTGCTGTGTTGTGTTTAGCCACAAGGAAGTAATCAGAGTGAATCTAACAAAAACATGTCTGCTGACCTAATGAAAACTGGAGTAGACCTTAAAATCTTTAACAAAGCTCCATCTTTTTCGGTGGAGTCTTCCAGTTTGCTTTTTTTGTGATGATCTGGGCAATGGGGGACTTTTAAATGTATTTACCATGAGCGAGTGTTTGAATTCTCAATGGGTAAAATGACAAGGTGGAGCCAGTGTGTGGTAGCTGTTAACTGGGCTCTGTGCAATGAAAGTGTTGTTTGCTGAACGGAATTTTGATATTTTTAAAATAATGATTCAGTTAATGTCTGAACCACATGTTTCCATGTTCCCAGGAATAGCGTGAATGAAACTCTATTTCTATTCTTCTCGAAGCATTGCATTCCCTGCTCCCACTCACTTGAGCTTTGCTGCTCTTTGAAATATGGTGTTTGATCTCTGTTTCTATGGACAGATAATTCTATCCATTCTCTGTTTTGATGAGTTGCTCCCTGTGGGTGACCCTCAAATTAAAAATGATGTTTCCCCTGTGAGTTGCTAAATTTAAATCCAATGTTTGCTAGTATAATTTATGTAGTTTGCCATCTGAGAAGAAAAGTGAGTTTCTCGTGGCCCCTGGGGATGATGCTCAGAGATTCATCCTTGCAACTATGTTGGCCCCATTGGACGGAATTAGGAGATGAAGCTCCTTTTACTTCCTTCCAAGTGACTTGGATTAATACTGGTGTTATTTTCCATCCCAATTACATGATGGAGGATTTTTAGTAATTGGGCCCTTTGGATTTTAAGTTCTGTCAGGTCAGTCCCGTGAGGATAGCCTTCAGTAGGAAGGACTGCGGGGCTTCTCACAGAAGGTAAATCTGGTTTATAGATGGACATGGCATTATGGCTGTCACAAATACATTATGAATAGGCATTATACATTTTCTAACATGTAGATCAACATCCCTTGGGAAATGATTCTTCATCTTAATGGATTAGACCATCCAAGTTCCTTGTAATATTTATCCTACATTTTCACTTTCTTACTTTCATTACATTGATCAGTAGAGATCTTTGTATATCCTTTTGCCTACATCTTAGGGATACTAGGAGTATTAAGCTAAAGTTGGTAAATCAGCTAATTTTCCAATTCTGTATTCTAAGAACAATATGAAGTTCTTAGAAGAACTTGTCATTCGTGCTATACTGGGGTTCTAATGAATATGCCCTTATGTAAATAAAAAAACATTTTTCTTTCTAAATATCAGAGATTATCTAAATGGTACTTATCCAGTACTTCAACTGCTTGCCTGCCAAAATTGAGGTTAGGTTTATTTGCTTAGAGAGAATCCTGTCAAGAATTGAGTTTTGTTGGAGTTATTTTTCCATTCTGACTCTAAATCTCTGCTTATCTGGAAGAACTGCATATGGACACAGAAGCCAGAGATAGCTTCAGAGTTAAAAGCTCACTCAGGGGCCTTCCACCTCAATGGAGCGCTAACTTTAGTTTGTACTCCTCTAGCAAAATTCTCCAATAGATTATGTTAGGATTGCTATAGGAATAGCTAAGGTCATAAAATAAGGGTGACATTCCCTATCTGTTTACAGAGCCCCCTCTGTCCAGGGAAAAGACCCGGCTTCCATCCTCTCTAAATCCAGTCAGTAACTGTGCACATACAAGGTCTTGACATTTACATTTGAACCCAAACAGTTTAAAATGTTATAACAAAATGCACACTTCACATCTATACTAAGTGTCACAGTCACAATGAATGTTGTTTCTTGACTTTAATTCCATGCAGTGGAATTAGCATTCCCCCATGAATTAGAGCATTGTATTCCGTTGTTAATAACCACATAGGTCAGCCAGCTAGGTTAATCCACGTCTGTTTTCTGTGGGTAGTCTGGCTCTCTTCTTGCCTGTGTTGCATCCCAGCTTTAAGATCATTTTTTGTTTTTTCAATTTAAGTGGTTTATTCTTATAATCACCTGGCATTTTTTGAGCATTAAATATGTGTTGAACCACAAGTGTTAATACAGATCATTATAAAAATAATTATACTCTTTACATAAAAATGGTATATAATAATGGTATATAAAATGGTATATAATCTTACCATTATATAAATATATTTATATTTGATGTCATAGAAATCTTTAACATTTATGTTTTTATAATTAAAATATAATGTACATTGCATAAATAATAAAAAGGAATTTTTTAAATTAGATCTTCTCTGGTCTCTCAGAAAATAAAAAATAAATTGTTCTATATGAACTATTTTCCAAAGGACCTGAGGAGAAGAGAAAAGGAAAAATTTGAGGCAAGGCAAGGAAGGGGACAATGCTTGTGAGTTGGGAATAACCCAACTCTCAACTGTCTCAAGGACAGTTTTTGAGCAGGGAACATGGAGGCCTTATAACACTGGAGTGGCACAAAGTGGGCTGCAAAGATGGTGTTGCTAATGATTATGTGAAGATAATGAGGACACTAGACTGAAAGATTTAGAGGGAATGTTCAGGGATTTAATTTATCTTAGACGTTGAGTAGTTTCTATGTAGAACACTGAGGCAATCGTGTATTAATGTGTTTGTATCAGTCCATAGCTATGTCTAGGTGGAGATCCGTATATCATCTGCTATATCATTCCAACCATAACATGTGCCTGTATTAATATATGATAATAATGTTGCTTTTACAAGGGCAGTTTTCCCACACCCCATACTTCTCTCTCTCTCTCTCTCTCTCTCTCTCTCTCTCTCTCTCTCTCTCTCTCTCTCTCTCTCCTCTCTCTCTAGGTCTTTTTGTCAAACAGTGTCATTAAGAAAGCTTCCATTTGCTTAGTCAGAATGACTCAAAGATTCAAAGAAATAAATTCTACAGCACACACACACAAATTCTTCCCAGTTATTTTCCTTACCAAAAAGAAGTTCTGGAGGGCAGGTGTGATAGTCCAGTGGGTAGGGCGTTTGCCTTGCACGCGGCCAACCCGGGTTCAATCCCTGGCATCCCATATGGTCCCCCTGAGTACTGCCAGGAGTAATTCCTGAGTGCAGAGCCTGGAGTAACCCCTGAGCATAGCCTGGTGTGACCCAAAAAGCAAAAAAAAAAAAGAAGTTCTGGTTCCATGGTACTGTTAAGAACAGTAGAAACCTTTCATATTTATGGAACATACAAACATAATCTTTACATATGTACTTGTGATTTACATGCATACCTTTGAATCCTAACAACCACTGCAGTAGGTACTAGTATTAACCCCAGTTTATAGGCAAGAAAAACTGAGGCTCAGCAGTTAACTTACTCAAGGTAACAAACGGTTGGTGATGGAATTCAAGCCCTGTCACTATGTTCTGAATTCGATGTGTGTAAGCTTGAACTTCCAGGGGATACATTAAAAACTCTCCCTGCTGGTCAGTTTCCCTTTAGAATAGAGGGACTCAGATCTTTAAGGATGATCTGACTTCTGTGACTTCTGAGCAAAATAGTCTTATAAGAAAGGTTGAATACCTGCCTTTCTCCCAGGAGGTAGTAGAATGGAGCATATCAGATGACACATGAGAACACACTTTGATTATTATAAAATCTTTTATGAATGGGGTATCTTATGAGCTATCATTTTTCCCATATATTTGTAAGGACCTAGACACAAATGCATTTTACAAACAAGATAGTTATTTGTAAAAATTGGCATCGACCCCTTGAGGATCAGCCTCTGTGGTAATCATGTACTTAGCCCCTCTCCAAGCCCCTGCTGATGCTGTCATCAGCCAAGTCTGGACACCAGCCGTTGCTGAGTAGACACCAGTCCTTGCTGAGTGCTGTCTTCCCCAAGATTCACATGATTTTCCACCAAGTAGAAACGCAGCTGTCATGGTTGATGAATGACTTTTTTAACCTTAATAGTAGCTTTTCAAACCTATACTCAAGGATTGTTCCTAGACTCTGCTCAGTAACTTAGGTACCTGGTTCTCAAGCTTTAATCAGATCTCTAAACCCTGTCCCCCAGGTCAGTACAGACCAAAGGCAATCTTCAGATCTCTGCTTTCATGGGCTTCCAGACAGGGCTAAGTGAGGTTACATGTAACTCAGGTGAAGTTTCTTCAAAGCTATCTTGGGCAAAGAAGAATGAAGCTTTGATGGAGATTTTTACTATTTCCAAAGTCACTTAGGAACAGAGGGGAAAAAAGACTCCCAGAACCAGTCTCCTTGTAGCCAAGTTTTTCTCATAACAGTCAGCCTTGAGGGGAGGTCCTGGAAAGGAGTCCTAGACCTCAGTTACTTCAGACTTAGCTTTTCTTTCTGAGAGCACTGCCACACCGTCCTTGCTTGGTTCATATAAGCAACTTGAGTTGACTGTTGTTGTCATTGTTCTCTGTATATTTGCATCATTTTATATCCTAAGCAGAGTTTTAGATGTTGCGACAGCATAATAATAAAAAAAACAACACGGTGAATTGGCAGGTTTGGGGAGATGATTTGCAGCTGGTCTGTCACTTACTCAAACTGGAAGCTTCAGCTTAAAGTTTCATCCAATTATCATATTTTACCAGGACAAGAGCCTATATTTGCATCTGCTCATCTTTTGTTGTTGCTTTTGAAAAATATTCCATTTTCACAGTTTTTGATGAATTGACCGATACTCTCATTTTATACACTTTTCTCAACACAAATTTATGGGATTCAGTGCTATTGAAATCAAAGCACTAGGGTCTAATTGACATAATAACAGCCGACACAATGAGCCCTTTGGACAGTTTTTAGCAGATGAAAACAATGACAAAGCAAATGCAACACAGGGTTACAGTAATATCTTGAACCATCCCCTTTCACTCTGTCATTATTTTGATTAAAAGTGTATAGAAGTCACAGTGGCTTTTCAGGATGCAAAAAATTACTGCAGAAACTTCCTCTATTAATGGAAATTATTAAAGGATGGAAATGGTACTCAAACAGCAAGAATGACATTAATTATGCGAAAAGCAATAGTATCTGGCAGTTGGCAGGCATGCGTTATTCTTCAACACTCTTCTGTGGATTTGTGTCCAACCAGCATTAGAAATCTAAAAGCTTTCTATTTTGGCAAAGTTTTCATAGCACTTGGACTTCCAGCATGTAGATAAAAGATAATTTGAAAGGAAATTATGTTGGTGAAATTGAAGAATTCAGTAATGAGTTCTGTGTAGATGAATCAATGCCCAATTAAATGATTATAGCAAATCCAACTTTAAATGTTGACTTAAAATAATCACATTTTAAAGAGTTTGAAAGTAAGATGCTATATATACATCTAATCAGAGGAGCAAATTTGTCTTACCCAGCCGGTAGAGAAATGAAGTTTTCTGATTGATCCAAGAGTTTGATTAATGGAGAGAAACTTATGACAGGAATTACCAATATGCTAAAAATTGCCATAGATAGCAAAAATCTACTTGTTTCCAGTTTACAGCACTTTTTCTGTGTCTCAGAATTGGATTCCCCCACTTTCCTACGTCCATTTCAAGTCTCCTTTCACTCTTTATAATAGTTTTAATGTTATCACTATCCTCTAGAGACTCTTCTTTTTTCCTTTGGTTTTTGGATAGACTGAGCAGTGCTCAGGAATCACTCCAGGTATTGCTCAAGGAACGTATTCATGTATTGAACTAGGGCTGCATGAGAGGCAAGACCCCGAAAACTATGGTATCTCTCCCATCCTATAGAATCATTCTTCATGGAGAATCTTTATTCATGGAGAAGAAAGATTCTATAGGATGGTAGAGATACTATAGTTCTGTTCTTATCCCTGCATACCAGTGGATCACTTCACTTGATCACTTGAATCCCGTTATTCATTGATTTGCTCGAGCGGGCGCCAGTAACATTTCTACTGGACCCTATCACGTGCCAATGTAGCCCAATGGCATCTGGTTGATTCAGGAATATGAAGAGCCTCAAACCGTTCCTTCAGGGTCTTAACAAGGAAGTCTGACCATCTTGTAGGTGGGCGGCCACGTGATCTTTTGACATCCTGTGGGATCCAGTAGGTAACGGCTCTAGTCCAGCGGTTGTCTCCAAATCGCATTACATGTCCAGCCCATCTGATTTTCGATGCCTTGGCAAAAGAGACAGCGTCCCTGATTCTGGAATAGCGATGGAGGTCAGAACTCCGATTCCTTCACTCACTTGAGTGAGACGTGATATTCCAAGCATAACTCTTTTGATTCCTCTCTGGGAGACCGAATAGCATTCTCATCCTGCTTTCGTATGTTAATGCAGGGAGAATGGTGGAGTCGAAGAGATGTGCCCGGAGCCGGAGGTTCTTTGTCCTTTTAGCTATTTCTTCGATGCTTTTAAAGGCATTCCATGCCGCTCTCTTCCTCCTGCGCAGCTCAGGTTTTAGGTCGTTCATCATGTTGACTTCTCGACCTAGGTACACATAACTGCTGCATTCAGAGATGTTTGTTCCATTGAGAGTGAATGGGGCCTCAGGAACTAGTTCATTTCTCATGAACATAGTTTTCTTCAGATTCAGCTGTAGACCTACCTTTCCACATTCTCGGTTAAAGTCAGCCAGCATTTGTGCCGCTTGGCTAATGTTTGGTGTAATTAGAACGATGTCATCAGCCAAGCAGAGGTGGTGTAGTTGCCGACCATCTATCTTCACTCCCATTCCTTCCCATTCTAATTGTCTCATGATGTTCTCGAGGGTGGCACTGAAGAGTTTTGGTGAGATGGTATCACCCTGTCGAACCCCTCTTTTGACATCAATGATCACTTCTTTGTAGAATGGTGAGATCCAGGTGGTGAATCCGTAATACAGCTCACGAAGGATCTTGATGTATTGGGTTTGAACACCCTGTTTGACTAGGGCTTCGGTGACTGCTTCAGTCTCCACAGAATCAAAGGCTTTCTGTAAATCAATGAACGTGAGACAGAGCAGCATCTTGTACTCCCTACAAACCTCAATGAGCTTGGTTACTGTGTGGATATGGTCGATTGTGCTGAATCCTTTCCGGAAACCTGCTTGCTCGCATGGTTGTCCTTCATCTAGTGTTCTGCTAATCCTGTTTAGGATGACTCGTGTAAACAGCTTGTAGATGACAGACAACAGGCAGATGGGGCGATAGTTGCCGATGTCGTGAGTGTCTCCCTTCTTGAACAGTAGAACTGTCCTGCTGGTTTTCCATTGGGAGGGCACCTTGCATTCGGACAGGTAGCGTGTGAAGAGCCGAGCTGTGTATTGATAAGTACTGACGGCAGATTCTTCAGGTGTTCAGGTCTCACTTTGTCTGGGCCTGGTGCTGTTCCCTTCTTTACCGACGAGATGACATGTCGGATTTCAGAAGGGAGAACGTTGGGAATGACATATCCATCCTGTGGAATTTGGTATGTAGGCAGGTGGATGTGGCTATCAAAGAAATTTGAGTAGAAGTCCTGGATAATCTTCTCCATTGCCTTTCTGGAAGATGTGATAGATCCATCAGGCGTCAGAGGGCAGTCATCTTGGTCTTATAGTTGGCTAAGGACAGGCGGGCAGTGCGAATACTTTTCCGGCTTCTGCTGCATCTTCCAGTATTTCTGCTCTTCTGTCTTTGAGGTCTGCTTTTTATCACTTCTCTGCACTGTTTAGCAAGTTTGCACGTTAGCATTTGGTCTCCTGAGGCTCGCGCCTTGCCACGTTGGTGAATGAGCTCAAGAGTTTCTGAAGACAAGCGTCCCTTTGTGTCTTTCTCTCTCTCGGCATTCTTCGCACAATCATGGAGGTGCTGAACCAGTCGGTTGTATTCTTCATCGATGTCATCAATGATGGTATCTTCCCATGTTGCCGCAATGGTGCCAAAGAGTTCCCAGTTGGTGGTCGTTCTGGGAGTTCTCTTCTTAAACTTTGCAGCTTTTTCTCCCCGTTCGGGAAGTAGAATTTTGCACGAAGGAGACGGTGGTCCGATCCTGTCTGGAATTTGGGGACGACAGCAACATCGGTCAGACAAAACCGCCGATTGAAGATGATGTGGTCAATTTCATTGTGAAACTGTCCGCCAGGAGATTCCCATGTCCAACGTTTTGCTTCAGCCTTCTGAAACTGTGAGTTCCCATGAATAGTCTTGGTGGACATGATGAACTCAGATAGTCTCTCATCCTGTTCGTTCCATTCTAGGCCATGGGTCCCAATGTGGAGTTCTTCAGCCAATCTTCTCGGTCCTATCTTGGCATTAAAATCACCAGCTATGATCTTGTAAAAGGTGTGATCTTTTTTATAGAACTCCTCCAATTCTATGTAGAATTTCTCAATTTCATCTTCTTTGTATGTGGATGTTGGTGCATAGACAATGAAGATAGAAATTGCTGGCAGTGGGCCACATCTCCTCAAGTGTAATCGTCCTATTCAGTTTGTTAGGCATTCAAATGAATCAATGTTGACAGCCATGTTCGTGTTGACAAGGACACCGCCACCGACACCTCTTTTCGTCACATGTTCCAAGGAACAATTCTTCTCCGGTGTCAAATACAGCATGATGCAACTGATGCCTCCTCGTCTCAGTCAGACCAATGATGTCGTACTTGATCTTTTGAGCTTGCACCATCAGATCCTCAATATATGCTTCCGATGCCAGCGTACGTGCATTGAAAGTACAGACAGTCATTTTAGTCCTTCTTCGCTTTGGCAGCCTAGGACAGCCGTGAAATTTTATCAGGCACTGCTTGTTTGCCTTTCTTACTGCTGCCATATTAAGGGCTCTTTGGGGTCAGGAAAGTAAACATTTTTGTTACTGGATTTGGCATATCGAACACGCATCGGACAGCTTGCCAGTCTCTGCCATGCGGGCGCTATATTCTCATTACTTTGTGGGACTCTCTCAGAGGGGTGGATACACCCATTAAAGAAACATTCACTCAGGAGCCCTAGACAGGGAAGAATTACCAAAACCACAGAAGTGGACTTCAGTTATAACCACTAAAATATATGTTCAGGCCCATTAAATATTCAGTGGGATCAAATATTTGAGCAAATATGAGAGAAACAAGATAAAGATGGAACATTAGGTTGTTACAGGTTCTGTTTTTCTATCAGTCCACTCATCAACAGAGAACCATTAAATGGGTTTAAGTATTTGGTTTGATGTTTTTAAACCATGTTTTAGACATAGACGATCAAGTTTTTAAATGTTACCTATTTACTTCTTCTGGTCTCCTCCTCTTATCTTCATTAATCTTTCTAATTAGATTAGCAGTCAACTATGAAATATTTTACTAATATCAATTTTGCTAATATATAGAACAGAGATCCAAAGGCAACATAAATTGTCAACTGATCCACACAATTGTGGGAGGGGCAAATAAAGGGGTTTGAGTCCTTGAGGAAGGGAAATGGGAACACTGGTGTTGGGGTCGCCTTGGAATTATGTCCATGAAATAAGCTTTATTGATAGTATTGTAAACCAAAAATAAGTATATAAATAAGACCTGGTAACCTCTGATTAAATAAATACTATGCATTGAAGTACTTGTTCAGATTAGCAATGATTATGCCACTGTGTGAATTTATACATCAGTGTGTATAATTTATCTTATCAAATAAAGTTTGTCTATTACTCTTCTATTACTCTACTATTTTGAGCTTTTGATTTACGCACCCTACCCAAGTTTAATTTATAAATGTTTGCAGTGATTTTTGGAGGCAAAGAAATTGAAAAAAAATCAGAACAAGGTAAACAGAAGAGCTTGAATGATACAATCTGATAAGACAGACATAGGATAGATGTCAGATTTTCATGAAAACATGTGATAATCAATGTTGTACCATTGAACAGGTCTTGTTCAAATAGATAGCCATTATAGAAGCAGGTTCTTTATGGTAGCTGCTCCCCAAGTCGAGTTTTGAAATGTCTACTTCCCTGATCCAATAAACATTAATGAACAAGTGGCAGATTATGCCTTGATACTACAATAACTCAAATAAAAGGAATTGTCCCAATTCTAGAGAAGTTTACTATCTGATGTCTTGGACTGTTTGTAGACTGGTACTTTGCATGAATACTGAAAAAACATTGTAAATAATATAGGTTATGTTTTAGAAAATTCAATTTATTAATTTTTTTAAAAATATTTTATTACACCACCATGAGACATACAATTACAAAGATGTTCATATTTGGTTTTCAATCATACAATGTTCCAGCACCCATCCCTCCACCAGAGCCCATTTCCTACCACCAATATCCCCAATTCCCTCTCCCCTCTCCCAGCCTGCCTCTATGGTAGGCTCTTTATCTCTTCTCTCTCTTTTTCTCTCTTTCTCTCTCTCTCCTATCTCTCTCTCTCTCTCTCTCTCTCTCTTTACCTTCTCTTACACATTGTGGGAGGCTACACATACATTTAGAGGTTATCATGTGTATCCTTTTGCCTATATTCAATGTTCAGTTCTAAGCTGGTATTATCATTTCCAACAATTATTAGCAAACTGTTCTCTGGCTTACCTAACCTCTGTCTCCCAATTTACTTGCGGTTGATTCCACCTATGGACAAGACCTCCTAATCCATGTTTTCCCTGGTGTTGGATATTGTTATCATACTATTTTATATATATATATATATATGTATATGTATATATATATTCTGCAAATAAATGCAGTTACTCTATATCTGTCCTTTTTCCTCAACATGATCCTCTCCATGACCATTCATTTATAGGCAAATTTCATAACTTCATTTTTCCTAACAGCTGCATAGTATTCCATTGTGTAGATGTACCAAAGTTTCTTTATCCAGTTGTCTGTTCTTGGGCACTATGATTGTTTCCAGATTCTGGCTATTGTGAATAGTGCTGCTATGAACATAAAAGTGCAGATGGTGTTTCTGCTGTGTGTTTTTTTGCTTCCTAGGGTATATTCCCAGGCTGAGTCAAATGGGAGCTCAATTTCTAGTTTTTGAAGGAATTAAAAAAAATATTATATCATCATGAGATATACAGTTACAAAACTGTTCGTGATTGGGTTTTAATCATACAGTAGAAATCACAACTTTTTAGTAAAAATGTTTGCTATACCAAGTTACCATGTATACATATACTAATAACTGTACGGCAGAGCCTGGCAAGCTACCTGCATTTTATTTGTTATGCCAACAACTAGTAACAACTATGGACCTCAGTTCCTTGACCTGAAGAATGGTTTGAGGCTCTTCCTGTCCCTAGAGCAAGCAGATGCCCTTGGGCTTTACTTGCTTTGATAGGATAATTGAAATGTTACTGGTGCCCAATCAGGCAAATTGATGAATAACGGAAGGCAGTGATACAGTGAATAACTGTAGCTATAGGAAATACATAATACGAGCAATTTAGGTTGGTAATAAGGCCATGATGACCATAATCATATTCAGAATGATTCAGACATAACTTCATATCCAATTCTATTGCCAACAAAGTTTTATCTGAACTTTCATCCCTCACATCTCAGCTCTTTGTTCAAAAATCGTACAGTGGTAACTGTAATGACAACTACCAACATATCCCACTGGGTTAAGAGGGAGAAAGAGGTACTTGAGTAACAAGCAGATCTCAATTTATATCTTAGCTTTGCCACTTTATGACTCTTAGGAAAGTTGCCTTTCTCTGAACTTCATTTACTTCATATGTGAAATGAGGCAGAGATGGAAATTGGAGCATTCATTGTTACTGGTACTACTAATTGTAGACTGCTCCAGAGGATGGTTTCTTTCTAACAGTGATAAGTGGGAACAAATGGAACTTACTGCTGTCTCAACTAGAAAATCAAAACATTCTGAGAAGATTAAAATTTTTACATGTCTTAACATTGTTCAGTCTTATAAGTACATACAAATATTTTAAATATGCTAGATATTTAAATATTCTATACTCAGTGAATATCCTTCCTAACACTAGTTAATGGAGAAAATATGCATTCATAGAAAATGATATGAACAGGCTATTATGAAATTATAAAATTTGGACATTATTTGGAAGGCCTACTTTGTTTCTTTTAGATTGAATAAAGAATATTGTCACAGAGTTTGATAAAAATAAAATAACAAAGAAATAAATAATTCATAAATTGCTTCCAAGAACTGAATTCATATAGTGATTAGTGTGACTCACCCAAATTGCTACAATGTCTGAATGCTTTCTTAATACTTACTTCCAGTCCTTTCATTAAACTTTTGCCTTCTCTCAAGTAAGAATTTATATTTCAACCAATGTTGTAGTATCTCTTTTCCTATGTAGGCAGATGGAGGGAAGGAAATAAGGAATGGTATCTGGCTCTTTAATTAAAGACAGAGCCAGAGTGTGCGCTTCAAGCTTGTTGGCATGACAAAGAAGCGCACGTGCACACAAGCATACACACACTCATCTACAAAATGTAGCTCATAGATGAAGCCAAATTTGTAGAATTTTATCCACAATCATAGTTTCTATGGTAACTGTATCTTAGGACAAGACATAAACAGAACTGGGAAGGAGATGTTTAATTTTATTTCTCTAAGACAATCACAAGAGATTTATGTTATCAGAATGCTATAGTGGTACCCAGTATGTATAAAGCTAGTGTTGGATGGTTTGAGCATCATAAGATTTAATGCTTAAATCCCATATATGATCTATAATTTTATTATGTTATAGTTTAATTTGCTATCTTTGTCATTCAGCCTTAAAATAATTGTTAAGTACCTATAAATAGTTATTCTACTAATGAGGTGTGAGTGATTAGCATAATGACTTTTATAAATATGTAAGTTTAAAAGGGTTTCCAGGATTTATATCTTGATTCCAATGGTTTAGAAGGGGGAAATGTAGACACAGAATGGTTAAAAATTTTATCCAAGTTATTTTTAAAATAGTTTATTTTCTGTATCTTCTAAGCTACCAGATGTTCTAAGCTAGACTATAAGCTAAATACCCAGTTATTTGACAAAATTACTGAAATTAAATTAGAGAAAATAAACATTTTGGAAATAACATTTGTACAAGTGTGTACTTCTGCTTCTCTGGATAGCATATTTGTAAATACGTATCTCAGAAATAATATACTTCACATCACCAACAAGAAATAATTAGACAGCATATTTTGATTAGTTTCTTTTTTGTTTAAACTGAACATTGTTAGTTTTCCTCCAAACGTATCATTTTAGCAGAGTGTTTTAATGTTAGAAGATGCTCAAAGCTAAATTTATAACATTTTAGATCTTTCTAATGAGTTGCTTCTTTTTAAGAATCTTCCAACCAAAACTATACCTAGTTAAAAGGAATGTGATTAAAACAAAACCTTTGGAATCTGCTCAAAAATATTTTGAGTCACTTGAAATGAAAGCAATATTTTCTAAAATGTCATCAAAATGTTTAGACTTTGCATTCTTAATATTTTGATGTTTTGGTGTCTGAAATTCATTGTTTGTAACATATCTAAGTAATAATTACTTATATATGCGGACATTACATAGGGGTGAACCTGCTATATTTCACAGAATGCATAGTGGCAGCTTTTCAATCTTCTCAGGAAGATTGCTTTATGGGACATAAATTACAAAATTGGAAAAGTGATGCTAATCTATAAGAATTAGCTACATGTAAATTTTAATTGTTTCTGAGTTTTTATGACCAGATATTTTCAGAAAACCTTGTGATTTGTTATTTTTTTTGAATTGTTGAAAATAAAGTGGCATTAAATCTTCCCCTCTGCCATTAATCTTCAAATGGGGGAAATAGGGAGGTGAAATAGCCTCTTTAGTATATTGCTTTATAAAACTGCTGATTCTGGCAATGCCAGACTTGAAACACATAATAATTTAAGGAACTATGAATATAAGCAGCAAGCTTCTTGCTTTTCTAGAGAAAAGACTAATAGCTTTATTTTAACAAGGCTCTTAACACCCCAGCCAGCAGCAGGCAGAGTGAATGAAATTGGGAGAACTCCCATGGACTAAAAGCATCTTAATTCAGCATTCCTCCTGAACACTAAACCCCCTGATAGGTTGTCACAGGCTGTCATAATCCAGCGAAAGAAGATCACCATGTACAACGCACACCAAGGTATGAGCTTTTCAAATTGTTTTGAATAAACTCTCTGAAGTTTCACTTCCTGAGCTACATTAGCAGAGAAAGATAAATATGCCTGAAATCCAACCATAAGTTCTTACATTACACTGTTGTGGAGAGACTAGGTTTCTATTATGGCTTAAGTGAGGATTATTTCTATCAGATGTATATTTAGGTCATTACATTAAGGAGGGGGAAATGCCCAGTTTGATACCAAGTGAGATAAAGAGTTTTTTGGAAAAAAAAAGAATTAATTGGATCAAAGCCACTGACTTATTTTTTTTGTAATAGGGGAAATTATCTAAAAAGGAGACCTCCAGACAGAAACATTTCTGAGTCTTGTTGCATATAGAGTGTAATAAGAAAGAGCTTATAATGCCCATGCTTGTTCTCCTTCGCTCCCTCCCTCCTAAAGTGACCTGACTTCCTAAGTACTTAAGTACAACTTATAATTAGTTTATTTTTGGCAACCCCTCTACCTACAATTTCCTATCTTCAATTTACAGCTATGTGTAAGAACCCAGTACAGTCATCTGTATTGTAACTATTTCTCATTGGAATAGTAAAAGTATCAAATTGTAGGATATTAGATAAATTCTTATTCATTCCTGTGTGGGATATTATACAAGCATGAAGATTCATACTGGCGAAATATTTGTAATTGCACAGGAAAATTCGAATAGCAAATAGTTGGGAAAGACAAATATATTACATGAAAATGCATTTATTTATAGTTATTAATAGAGATCATCTTAGGGTAGTTTTTCATAACAATCACTTAGGGATATAAAAAGAGTTAATTCTATTTTTAAATAATGAATTCCAAATTTACTTCCATCTTTTCCATTAACCAGAAGTGGGCCAATAAGAAAAGATTTTGTTTCCCTGCCTTGAAATACTTAGGAGACACAAATTTTTTTCACATAGAAGTATGAATCGCATTTTCTGACCATAATAATGTAAGCCAGGTTAATCAGAGGTTACTAATTTATTGAAATCTAAGTATTTCAACACCAGAAACTGTGTTTCCTTACTATCCACTAAAATCACTCTCACCATTTCACAGTTTATTCCAAAGTGTACTTTTGCAGATCATATATTTGTAGTTATGGTTCATTTACAAGTACATCCACTCTAGGTAGCTTAAGTAGGAATGAGTACGTAACGTTAAAGGATTTACAGCATCATAAAGGATACTAAAGAAACAGATTCTTGGGTCTTCTTTCAGGAACACTTTCCCATGCCACACTACAGAACCAGGCTACCATGAAGCTTCTGCAACTTCTTTCATTTTGGCTTAGAGACAGTCCATAAAGCTGTCAGAAGCTGCTGTAATTAGGATTGCATGATAGAGAAACTCATATCTAGAGTCATAAATCCACTACGCCCAAAAAAAAGTAGCAATATACATCTCCTAAAATTGTCACACCTTTAATCATTCCTGCCCATATAGCAAGTTAGACCCTCCCTCAATCCCATTTTTGACATGTCATGGCCTATCTTGGATCATGCTCAGTACACTGCAAACGACAGGGACAGGGAGTTTTTAGGTTTTTGGGTGCCATAGTTCTGTTTGATACCTTGGAAAGGGAGATTAGGTAAAGTACTCCAATGTACAATAATAATACATTCTCTACCTCACTAAATTTCTATTTTGACACTCTGACTCCTTCCTCTCCATGTAAATTTTTTTTTTTTTTTATGGAAGAATTCTCTACCAGCTTTTGAGTAGGCCTAAGTTTTCTTAGACTATTTTTCTGGGCTCAGTTTTGAATTTTTTTGTTTGTTTGCTTTTACTTTCCCTTAATTAATAGTATTTCTATTACTGGTATTCATCTTTATTTTCATTGCTTGTCTTTTCTCCTATTCTGTCACTACTGACTTTTCCTGGACATTATAAATCTTTCCCAAAGTTCCAGCTACCCTACTATGGCAAGTGTAATCTCTCTAAGATGTTATTGCATCATTTCTTAAGTATCACTTGTCAGTGGTGCTACCTATTGTCTACAAATAATAAGGAATTCGTTACCATGGCATTTGAACTCTTACAAGTTCTAGTTCACATCTGTTTCTCCAGAGCTTTGACTTTGAAGATTAAACTAGCCAGGTCTTTGGTTCACAATTACCATATACTGTGTGAACTTGAGCAGCTTTTAGTTTTCTTACCTGCAAAATGTTGCCACTAGTGGGAATATTGGTAATGCTTAATGGGGCAATGCAAATAAAATATTTAGCCTTGTTCTTGATGAACAATAAATAGTCAATATTAAATTGCAAGATAATGAAAGAACCAAATAAATGAAGAAACAATCTGTGTTAGTAGACAGGAAGATTCAATATTGTCAATATTTCAGTTTTATTTGATCTGCAGATTCAACATACTCTTAGTCAAAATCCCGCCAAATTATTTTGTGAGTCTTGACAAATTTATCTCAGGTTTATAAAAAAGAAGCAAAAAAGCCCTTAATAGTAATATAATTTGGAAGTTAAAGAACAAAATTGGAAGACGGATACTAATAAACTTCAAGCCTTATTATAAAGTTACAGTAATCAAGTATTATTTGGTATTGATGAAAGAATAGACTAATGTGTGAAACTGAATTGAGCCCATAAATAGATTCACAATGAATATAGCCAACTGATCTTTGACAAAGGAGCAAAGGCACGGCTTATTATAAAGCTACAGTAATCAAGTATTATTTGGAATTGGTGAAAGAATAGACAAGTAGATGAAAGAAACTGAATAGAGGCTCCATAAATAGACCCACATAAATATAGTCAACTGATCTTTGACAAAGGAGAAAAGACAATTCAGTGGAGCAAAGAAATTCTTTTCAGCAAATGGTGCTATCAATTGAATGTTCATCTGCAAAAATAATAACAAAAGCAATTTATACCAAAACCATATAACCACCGCAAAAAATTAACTCATAATGGATCAGGAAGACATATATGAAAAAATTCTAAACTAGAAAACTTGTAGAAAATAGCAGAAGAAATGTGGCTGGTTTTGCCATTGATATTTTAACACAACACTATAGGTATCATCTATAGAAGAAATAATTGATAAGCTCGACTTCATTAATTTTTTTTAATTTCCTAAAAAATATAGTCAAGAGAATGACTGACAAAAAAATAATTTGCCAAAATTATACTAATAACTGATATCCAAAATAGACAAAATATATAAGGATTTTTTTTTAAATCCACATTAGGAAAACAACCAATTAAAATGCGAAACAAAGACCTTAACAAGATACCTTAGCAAAGAAGATATATGTATGGCAAATAAATATGTTACAATATATTTTACATTGTATGCTATCAAAGAAATATAAATTAAAATAATAATATCACTTCACATCTGTTTAGAATGCTCAAAATCTGTAATACAGACACTTCAAATGTGGGTGAAGCAATAAGACTATAATAAGAACTCTCATTCCCAGTGTGTGTCCAAAATGGCACATATAGACTCTGAACAAAAAGTACTTCAGCTTCTTAGAAAATTGGACATACTCTTACCACACAGCCCAGCAGTAAAACTCCTTGGTTCTCACACAAAAGAACTCAAAAACTTACATGTACACAAAATCTTCACAACGAAATTTATCATTGTTTTATTCAAACAAACTAAAACTGAAGCAACAAAGATGTCTACTAGTAACTGTGTAAACAAACTGTGACTCATTCATACAATAGATTATCATTCAGCATTGAAAAGAAATAAATTATCATGCCATAAAAGTACATGAAAGAAAGTTAAATGCATATTACTAAATTAAAGAAACCAATCTGAAAGACTATACACTATAATATTCCAATGATATGGCATCCTAAGAAAATAGAAATACAGAGACAGTAAAAAGATCAGTGAGTTTCAGAGTTTAGGGAAGGGGGATATACAAGCAGAGCACAGCAAATATGTTAGTGCAAAAAACTTTTTTATATGATTCTGAAAAGGTAAATACATTCACTTATATCATATTGTACCAAATACATTACCAATGTGAAACTAATGTAAACCCTGGACTTCAGGTGATATGTGTCCATATAGGTTTATCAGTAGAAGCCTAGGAATTTTAACACATGCCAGGATCTTGATAAATATTCATAAGTGGGGTGGTGGGCATTGTATATATGCAAGTAGAGGATAGAAAGGACTTTTGTACCTTCTCTCAATTTTTCTTTGGGCCTAAAATAGCTTTTTGAAAGACCCACTTTTTAAAAATTTGGATAGTATCAATAATGTATCACCAATAGTTCTCACCAATGGTTACCATAGTGGCATCACCAAAAGTGTTGGTGTTTCTGTTACTGATACTTCTTTCTCCCTTTATTATAATCTTCAACATTTCTTGAAAACAATATAATTTTATGCCTCTGTGTTGGTTACTATTTTATACTCTGTGTTTGAAATGTATTCTCCTGCTACTCACAACACAAAATGATAATAATAAAGCCCTCTTCTTTCATATTCAAGTTTTAGATGAAGCTTCAACACCTTACCAAAGCTGTCTTCATCTCCCCCAAGTGTACTTCAGTATCGGCTCCTTCAAACCCCCATGGTCTCCTTCCTTACATTGGCAGGCCAGCAGTGATCTCACTGACCCTAATTGTTTGCAGGCCTGTCTCCTCTCTATTCAAAACAAAGAAGAAATCCAGCCTCTGTTCATTAATTTTAATATAGTGCCTAGCTTGGCATTAGAATATAGTCAGTGATCTATAATCACAGATGCAATGGTTGTAGTGAAGAGGATACAATTTGCTTAATAAAGATACATGTAAATCTATATACAATTGGTCAGAAACAATAGTTTTAACACCCAATTTTTCATATTTTGAAACCTAATCTTGACATTTTTTCCAATGCACTTACAGTCCTTTGTGCTAGAAACTTCCTGAATGGTATTGGATCCCACATTGTTCTTTATTAGTGTTTAATTATTTTATTTCTGATATTTTTATTCCCAGGTAGCTTGGACATGCCTCAAGAATGAGGTTGTTTCTACAGTTCATAGAATCTAGCCTACTATCAGTTCACAAGAAAACCATGGACATTCTCCCAACGACACCAAAATGTTTACTCCGTCATTAGACAGAATCAATTCTATATTATATTATGTTGCATCACATTATATTTCATTGCATTCTTAGAGGTATTAACTTGGAGTTCTGTGGCCAAAAAAAATATCACTGTATCACTGTCTTCCCGTTCATCATCGATTTGCTCTAGCGGGCCCCAGTAACATCTCCATATGTCCTGTCTCATGCTAGTAGAGCCCAAGGGCATCTGCTTGCTCCAGGAACATAGAGAGCCTCAATCCATTCTGGAATGAGGTATCTGGCATACTGTTGTTACTGGTATCTGGCATATCAAATACAACACGGGTAGCTTGCCAGGCTCTGCCGTGCAGGTAGCATACTCTTGTAGTCATCTCTAAGTCCAGCATTTTTGATGAACTGCGTGGCAAGCGGCCACAAACCGGGCTGTCCAAAAAATATATTAGTTCAAAATGTTTAGAGCCAGCACAAGATAATAATACCTTCTTACTCTGGTCATTCATAATGGGGAATTAAATGAGCTTGGGTGAAGGACTTCATGGAGACTGTGAAGTAAATAGTTTGACTGAAAGGTAATGTTCCTTGGAAAAGGTGCTTTTCAAAATATTATTTTTATGAAAATAAAATACAGAATGTATTTCACCCAAGAAGATGGAGTCCCATAGCTTTATTTGAGACAGCCATAGTGTGGAATCAACTAAGGTGTTCTTGAATAAATGACTGAACAAAGATGTGGTATATATATTCAATGGAATACTACTCTTCCATTATAAATATGAAAATATGCATTGGGAGTATAATGGACAACTCTTGAGGTGATTCTGCTAATCATCAGTAACCAAGCTCATTGAGGTTTGTAGGGAGAACAAGATGCCACTCTGTCTCACGTTCATTGATTTACAGAAAGCCTTTGATTCTGTGGAGACTGAAGCAGTCATCGAAGCCCTAGCCAAACAGGGTGTTCAAACCCAATACATCAAGATCCTTCGTGAACTGTATTACGGATTCACCACCAGGATCTCACCATTCTACAAAGAAGTGATCATTGATGTCAAAAAGAGGGGTTCGACAAGGTGATACCATTTCACCAAAACTCTTCAGCGCCACCCTCGAGAACATCATGCGACAATTAGAATGGGAAAGAATGGTAGTGAGATAGACGGTCGGCAACTACACCACCTCCGCTTGGCTGATGACATCGTTCTAATAACACCAAACATTAGCCAAGTGGCACAAATGCTGGCTGACTTCGACCGAGAATGTGGAATGATAGGTCTACAGCTGAATCTAAAGAAAACTATGTTTATGAAAAATGAACTAGTTCCAGAGGTCCCATTCACTCTCAATGGAACAAACCTCTCTGAATGCAGCATTTATGTGTACCTAGGTCGAGAAGTCAACATGATGAACGACCTAAAACCTGAGCTGCTCAGGAGGAAGAGAGAGCGGCATGGAATGCCTTCAAAGGCGAAGAAATAGCTAAAAGGACAAAGAACCTCCGGCTCGGGCACATCTCTGTGACTCCACCGTTCTCCCTGCATTAACATACGCCTCAGAGACCTAGGCCCTACGAAAACAGGATGAGAATGCTATTCGGGTCTCCCAGAGAGGATTCGAAAGAGCTATACTTGGAATATCATGCCTCACTTAAGTGAGAGAAGGAATCCGGAGTTCTGACCTCTGTCGCTATTCCAGAATCAGGGACACTGTCTCGTTTGCCAAGGCATTGAAAATCAGATGGGCTGGACGTGTAATGTGAATTGGAGATGACTGCTGGACTAGAGCTGTTACTGACTGGATTCCACTGGATGTCAAAAGATCACGTGGCCACCCACCTACAAGATGGTCAGACTTCCTTGTCAAGACCCGGAAGGAACGGTTTGAGGCTCTTTATATTCCTGAATCAACCAGATGCCTTTGGGCTATATTGGCACGTGATAGGGTCCAATGGAAATGTTACTGGTGCCTGCTCAAGCAAATCAATGAATAACAGGATTCAAGTGATCAAGTGATCATAAGAAGCAAAAGAGAGATGGTTTCACACATGTGGAGTATGAATTACTAAATAAATAAAACTGGCAAGAAACAACAGAATTCACCCCTAAGGGAGGGGAGGATACTTCAGAGGTTAAGGGGACATGCACTTATACACACACAGGCCCAGGTTCTAGGCCAGACATTGCAAGTTTCCTGAGCAGCTGTGGGTACAGCCTTGGAGCCTGAGCATCTCTGGGCCTAAGCAGCACCATATCACGGAACCCATTATTGAACCTTCTGGTATACATCACCAGGACTAGCCCACTGGCCACCTGAGCACTACCTGAGAGGCCTCAAAAAAAAAAACTGTTAGACTCAGTGAAACTTTGATGGTTACCAGAGGAAAAGGAGAGAGGGCAGGAGAACTGGGTGGAGGGATCTTAGCAGTGGTTGGGTGGCACTGGATCTTCGGTGGTAAAAGTGGTCACAATTACAGAAGTATGTAGCAAACTCTTGAAATGCCATGGAAAAAATTAAAATGAAAAAGCAAAGCATGATATAGGACTGGGAATGTAACTTAGTGCTTGCATGTGTGAGACCCAGATTCAGTCCCTGCCTCCACATACATATACACACACACCACCGCATATGTATACATACACAGAGACACACACACAAACACACACTCATACTGTGATACTGTCACAGCTGAGAAAATATGTGGCTTGTGACTAGACACAATAACAGAGAAAGCATTAGGTTAAAATATGAATAAGTTACCAGCTTTAGTTAGCAATGATATGTGTCAGTATTGAAAGAAACATATCAGACTGATAGAAGGTGTTAGAAAACGGAAACTGGGAAACTAGCCTTCTGTATAATCTTCGGTTTTCCTGTAAGTCTAAAAAAACTGTTCTAAATACAATAGCCTCTATTAAAAGAAACAAGTGGTCTATAGGCTGCAGAGTATGCCTGGCATGGTGACAGGAAGGAGTCAATTGAACAGTGACCCTTTGAAGAAAGGAATGACATTATTGAATGCTCTGCTGGTGGCTTGATCATCAGCCCCTATAGCAATTCTGACTCCTTGCTTTATTTCCTTGGTTGGATTTTGGCAGGCAGCAGCAGCGCTTTTGTCGCCGATGATAATTTTGAGATGCATTGTCAGTAACTAGGGTGTATGATGGATCTTCATCTCTAATTACTTTTCTCTCCACAGGTGCCTGGAAAAGGTCCAGATGGGAGTGCGCCACAACCTTCGCTTTGAGGGACTGGAGAGACAGTATGCATCATTACCCAGGTAGATTACCAAGGGGTAGCCCATGTTCAGCTTACCCACAAATGAAGTCTTTAGAGAAATATACATTAGATCAAAATCTGGCTTTGAAATAGGGACTGTGTTATACTTCTGCCTTACTGCCAACTGCTGCAACCTTAATGCCACCGTTACAACTGAGCTAATAATTGAAACCCGAGTGGGTTATTTTTTTTTTTAGGGAAGAAAATAGTATATCTTTACAATTGAACGTGTCAGCAAGAATATTGGATACTGGATGGAAATCCTAAGCCATCACTATAAAAATGGTATTGAACATCCTGCACCAAACATAGAGACAGTAAAACAGTAAATTCTCTGTGCTCGGAGTTATCCACCAGGAAGGGCAGGTCAGCCTTAACCTTGGAACTCTGTGTGAGTGTTAAAAAGCAAGAGAGAAATGTGAACCTGGGAAGGTGTTCTTTGCTTGATTTAGAATCTGACCATGTTCCTTAGGCATAAAAAAATTGCTGAGAGGCACAAACACAGTGGGAGAAGGGAAATGACTGTGTGGGAAAAGTTCGTTCTGCTCTTCTGGCCTAATGTGATCCACTTAGTTTGTAACTAGCCTCCCTAAAATAAGATATAATTCTCTCAGGTTTGTGCTCTTATCTGTGAGATGAAGAATAATTTTAGTCGGTTATCAGTAGCACATGACAAGGAGGAGCCCTGTCCAAGATTACAACCAGTACTGCTGCTATGGGTGTCCTGTGAGTAGAGATGAAAGTGTGAGAAATAGTGAGTTAGCAAAAACAACAACAAAGACTGGTTAATGCCTACCAGAAAAGTGAAATGCTATGTAAGGAATATCTCTTTTGAAATGCAGAGGGTGGGGGAAAGGACCCTAAGTAGGGCTTCTTTATCACCAAAGCTGAGTTGTTAAAGCGATCACAGGCTTAGAGCTGCATCTTCTGTTGAGCTACTGTTTTGAGTTGCATGTTGCCTTTACATATGTGTGTGCCTTTACAAAAATAACATACCAAATATGACAACAGGCATAGCCTAGTAGCCATCTGCTCTTATAAATAGTATGTTGACTTTCAAAAGTAACGAAATCTCAAATCCAGCAGAGAACTAAATTTTAACACTAATTGCAGTCTACCCCAATCTAGTACTGCAAAAAAGTCCATACTATTCATTGTATTTTATTTATATCAATTTCCTTTTTTATTTTTTAATATGTGTGTTGATTCAAAGTTTTTTTCTCATCTCTCCCTCTCCCTAGCCTAGCATTTTGTTTTCATTTAAAAAAAAAAACAGAGTTAGTCTCCAAAATTTGTTTTAAATATGTAATATTTCTGGCTTTCAGTGTTGAAGTGTATGGAAATTGTGGTTAAGGCAGATGGAAAGTAGTATGTTCTTATGAAAGGGAGAAAAAGGAAAAATTGGAAGAGATTTCATGCCTTCCTGGCCAACTTGCTCTCAGACTGCGGAAATGGTATTTTTTATACAAATATAAAGCATATAAATAACTTAAAATTCTCTGAATTTTATTTGTCCCCTCTCTTTATGTCCATCATCTTCTATGTGTCAGACTCTGTGCAAACAGGAAATATGTCCTCAGTCCATCGTCAGGAATCTCTGTGTAGTCCGGGAAGCAGTAAATCAGCTTTTCCTGAGAGGGTAACAGGCTTAGATTTGTAATTAATTGAAATTAAAGCAAAGAGTCCTCTGACTGTCCAACTTTGGTGTCCTGTTGCTACCAAGCCTGAAAGGCTCCATCATGGCTGACTTTACCAAAGTGTGTTTTAGGAGGAAACCCTTTAGAGGGTGTTTTTCAACAAAAACTGTTTGTGCTCTAGAGAGATCATTACAGCACATGAACTGGCTAACTTCTGCCAACCCCCAGAATGGAGCCATAGCTGAAAGGGAAGCATCTGACATGTAGAACAGTTTTGAAAACAGCCCATCACACATATACAAAAGTGGAGGAGGAGGTTGCTGCGTGTGCAAAGAGCCCTTGATTGCTACTCAGCCACTGGCAGTAGCCAGGATGGGGATCATAAGGCTAGACACACCTAGACCTGGAATGCAAATGGAGCTCTAACTCCAATATCTGCTTCCAAATCCTCAGGGGAAATGCACAGGTACTCTGGCTAAGTGCTCAGTTTTCCCCAACAAGGCGCCAGCTCAGGAATGTAAGCATATGCAGACTCAGCCCTGGACCTGGTTTCCAGTTTTCTGCCCTGTGATGTAACACTGTCTATTGCAATGAATCATCCAGCTCCATGGCTCTCGCCTCTTGCATGAAAGAAATTACAGCTCGGTGGGCCTCCAGTGCCCTCCATGTCTCTCGGTGAGGGAATTTTCCATTATTAATGAAGCTCAATTTAAAAAAAAATTATTTTAGCCACTGTGATTTACAGTTTTACAATGCTTTCAATGTTGGGGTTTTGTGCCTGCAGGTTTCTAATACAGACCCTCCACCAGAGTGCCCTTCTCTCTCATTCACTGTCTAACCACGTACTTCCAACAGAAGTTCCATTTTTACTTAAATATAAGGATATTTCTATCTATGGGAAGTCACTGCTCAAATTTATAACAGGTTTAATATGTTCCTCACTGATTTTTTTTTCTGGAAGGGAAGGTTTTGTATCAGTGAGAACACTGGCAGTGCTCAGGATTTATTCCTGCTGTTTCACTCAGGAGTCACTCCTGGGAGAGACTGTGTGGGTGTCAGGGATCAAACCCATGTGAGGCATATGGAGGGCAAAAGTCCTACCATCCCCCCCTCTCTCCTCTCTCACTCTCTCTCTCTCTCTCTCTCTCTCTCTCTCTCTCTCTCTCTCTCTCTCTCTCTCTCTCTCTCTCTCTCTCTCTCTCCCTGCTTTTTGTTCTTATGAGGTTTCTGGAGTGGATCACAGGCGTTAAGATGAAGTCAATCATGTGGACCGTGTGCCAATTTTGGAGTCATCGACACACAGAAAAAAATGCCCCCAGTGCATGGAGCAGGTGAATAGCCCCAGCCAAAGGCACCCTGCCATGCTGTCATAGAACTCTGTCATCATTAAAGCAGGCCCACACAGCTGATTTCCAGGCTAAGTGACACTTCAGGAAAGGACGCCTTAGTCCAAGCCAGCTGAGGGAGCAAGACAGTTCCCAGCATTGGGTAGTTATGAGGTTGCCTAAGGCTAAGGGCTAAGCCATGTTAAGTGTTATTGTTAAACAATGTTAAATCTTCTGCCTCCGATGAAAAATGACTTTATTTCTTTTCTCCTGAGGGGCCTGTTTTGGAAAGCAGAGCGTGGTTGTACTACAACCTTGTTAGCAAACACCAGGCTTTTACCAGCCCCAATATTTTCCTTTGCTATCCTGCCCTGTTTTCTTTGTGAATAGATTGAGTTGTTTATCCCCTTGTTCAGGCCTGACACTGATTGTTCCCAGCCAGTGTGAGCAGGGAGGTGTGTTTCCTAGGCAGTTACCACACAGGCACACCCATGCAGGTATCTTTGCAAACAGTTTTTTTTTTCCCCATCAGCCTCCTGCCCTGTTCCAGTCTCCCTGGCCCCATTCTGGTTTTACAGGCCTTCTGAACTCTCTTCTCTCTCCATTCAGGTCACCATCATTCCCCCGCCCACCCCTACTCCCCAGGGATCCCATTATCCCTTCTCTGCAGATGGCTCCATACATCAGCACACGGTGGTGCTCTTTCGGGCTGCTAATCAAGCTTATGCTGTAAGGAGAGACCCAAAAAGGTTCCCTGTCTCTTCTGGGTGGTGAAAAGTTGCTGGAGAGACTCATAAAGCTGCATTCATTGGTTCCACTACAAAATTCCCATTATCCAGCCCCAGCTGGGTCCCTGCTGCTGTCCAGAATTCCTTTTAGCCCATGCTATTGATTCCCTTGACTCTCCCACAGTGGCTGTTCCAGCCCTGATCTCCTCCCGTTAAGTTCTACAAAAATGACTCAAACCCCTGAGCCCAATCTCTAGAGATGACCTCACTTCCTCTCCTTTATGACCTGAGAGAGTCGACCTCAGCCCCTCCACTTCTCCCTGCAGACTAGCCTGGCTGTCTCCACAGGCACGCGCTTCCTGAGGGCAGATGAAGAGGGTGAGGATTTGGAATCACGCCAATGAGGTTCTGTCACTTCCCCACCTGAGTGACCTTGGGTGGAGCTTCTAAAGGCTCCATGCTCAGGTTTCTAGTCAATCCCCTGGGGATGGTCATAGAGTAATCATGCATACTAAATACACTGATATAAGCAAAGACGCCCCAAAGAGTGTGCCTGATCAATTTTAAGGATTTTTAAAACTATTGTTCCTTCTTAATTTTATCCCTGGGAAGATGTTTCTTTAATGGAGTCAGCCCCAAAGAGCAGAGCTTATTCTCTCTCCCACTTTCTCTGCTTCCCTGCACCAACTACCCATCTATTGGCTGTGCCTGTAGTCTCTTGGCAGCTGCTTGCCCCTATTCCCACCTAGCCTACTGCTATAAATGCAATGGCTCTGCTGCCTAGTTCTCTGAGAAAGGGGAGCTAACACCTGCTTGGAGAGATACAGGGTATACAGCTGAGGCTGTAGGAATTGGCCAAGTGGGAAAGAACAAGAAGATGGAACAAACTAAGATGATTCAAATGACAAGCTGTGCTAATGGCATGATGACACACACAGTTCTTATAGCTGGGGAATTCATATGGAGATGGAGGAATGCAGACACAGGTCTAGGAAGGATGCTGCAGCCCCTATCCAAGAAGACAGGGCCAGGGCTAAGATCTCCCCCAATGGTGAACCCATTTCCAATGTAACGAGCCAGAAGGGCTAACTTGAGGTTTTTTTCTTGCACCCAGGACAGCTGGGGTGTGGGAGAAACCTATTCTCTGTGGCAGAGGTTCTGAGATACAGCTCTAGTTCTCTTTATGACCAAGACCAAATAATGATGCACAAATAGCTGTGAGGCTTTCCAGCTGAACTGGGAAATCTATCCAGTGAACTTGAATTCACTCCATAAGGAAAAGAAATCCTTTCCCTGACCATTTTTTCCTCCTACCAGTTCCACATTTCCTGCTGTCAGTAAAGTGGCCTGTGTCTTGGCTCTATTTTTCTTTTTTTTTTTTCTTTTGGGTCACACCCGGAGACGCTCAGGGGTTACTCCTGGCTCTGTACTCAGGAATCACTCTTGGCAGTGCTGGGGGACCATATGGGATGCTTGAAACCGGGCGGTAGAGGCTGGCCGTGCAAGGCAAATGCCCTACCCACTGGACTATCGCTATGGCCCCTATTTTTCTTTTCTTTCTTTCTTTCCTTTCTTTCTTTCCTTTCTTTCTTTGCTCTTTTCTTTCTTTCTTCCCCCTTTTTTTCCCCTTTCACTCTTTTTTCTTTCTTTCTTTCTTCCCTCCTTTCTTTTCCTCTTTTCTTTCTTTCTTTCTTCCCCTTTCTTTCCCCCTTTCATTCACTCTTTCTTTAATTCTTTCTTTCTTTCATTTTTGAGCTGCTTACTCCTGGCTTTGTGCACAGGAATTACTCCTGGTTGCTTTCAGGGGAAAATATGGGATGCTGGGGATTGCACTGAACTTGGCTACATGCAAGGCACATGCCCTACCTGCTGTATTATAGTTTCCACCCCAGTTTGTCTCTTTTTCATGCCTTCTCCTAGTAATTATCCTCTTGATCCAGATTTACATACCACTAATAATTCCAGGTCATTCTCTCTCCAGCCTTTAGTATAGAGTCTTTCTTGAAATCATGACCTCCATTCCTAAAGATTCCATTTGTATTACTATGATGGTTCCTAAGTGAAACTTATCTACTCTCCTATCCAACTCCTACTATGACCCATCACAAACGCCTTTCTTCCACATCCATGATACCTCAAAGGTATCTCAAAGTCCCAGTGATCTACACTATCTTTTTTTTAACTCTTCTTTTAACATCCACAAATCTTCAACCCTTCGAAGCATCACTTGAAAATACCCTGCATTAAATTGGTATTCTTTGCTTCCCCTTACCATTATAAATTCCTTGTTGGATTATAAATTCCTTGAATTAAGGAATGGTCCTAGATTAGGACCATGAATATAATAGGCTCTGAATGCATTGAAAGAGATGAGACTATCACTATCACTATCTTTCTGTTCATCATCAATTTGCTTGAGCGAGCCCAGTAACATCTCTATATGTCCTGTCTCATGCTAGTAGAGCCCAAGGGCATCTGCTTGCTCCAGGAACATAAAGAGCCTCAAACCATTATATCAGGTCATGGGAATGATCTAACATAATTATTACTGGTATTTGGCATATCTGAGAGACTCATGACATAGGGCAGAGCTGCTACTGGCTCTCCCTGTGCCCAGCAGCTCACGAGGCACCCAGGAAGGATGGCGGGTTCTAGCCCTGGCCCGCCACCCCAGCAGTGGCAGAGCCTTGCAATAAGCCAGGCGATGCCCCACTCCATGAGGGCCTCCATTTTCCACATCCGGACTTCCCTCTCATCAGAACTCCACCCAGCAGACCAGCCTATCACAGCCCGGCTCATCAAGATCCACCCTACAGCAGTCTTTTTTTAAATCCTGCTCAGGTATGCTGATCCAGAGACTCCCAGACATGGGGGCAGAGCTGCTACTGGCTCTCCCTGTGCTCAGCTGCTCACGAAGCACCCAGGAGGGATGGCGGGTTCTAACCCCTGGCCCACCACCCCTGAAGAGCCTTGCAACAAGCCAGGCGACCCCCACTCCATGAGGGCCTCCATTTTCCACATCCAGACTTCCCTCTCATCAGAACTTCACCCAGCAGACCAGCCTATCACAGCCCAGCTTGCACGGCCCACAAGTGGCCACGCCGGTTCGTCAATAAATTCTGGATTTAGAGATGACTACAAGAGTATGCTACCCGCACGGCAGAGCCTGGCAAGCTACCTGTGTCGTATTTGATATGCCAAATACCAGTAACAATTATAGACCTCATTCCCATGATCTGATGGAATGGTTTGAGGCTCTTTATGTTCCTGGAGCAAGCAGGTGCCCTTGGGCTCTACTAGCATCAGACAGGACATATGGAGATGTTACTGGTGCCCGCTCGAGCAAATCGATGATGAATGGGAAGACAGTGATATGGCATATCAAATAAAACACGGGCAGCTTGCCAGGCTTGCCGCGCGGGTGTCATGCTCTTGTAGTCACCTCTAAATACAGCATTTATTGATGAACTATGTGGCTGCAAGCAGCCACGAGCTGGGCTGTGATAGGCTCATCTGCTGGATGGAGTTCTGACGAGAGGGAGGTCCAGATGTGGAAAATGGTGACCCTCATGGAGTGGGGGAGTCGCCTGGCTTGTTGTGAGGCTCTGCTGGGGTGGTGGGCCAGGGCTAGAACCCGCCATCCCTCCCAGGCACCTCGTGAGCAGCTGGGTACAGGGAGAGCTGGTAGCTGCTCTGCCCCATGTCTGTGAGTCTCTGGATCAGCATACCTGGGCCTGATTGAAAAAAACTGCTGCAGGTGAGACTAGATTTGTTTTTATATAAGTCTTAGGAAAGACTTAATTATAGGAAAAACCCAAGTTCACTTGATTTTATTTTCCAATATAAGTACTGCATTTTCCTAAGAATGTCCCTTTACTGTAGAATCCTAAATCCAGAACTCCTAAATATTTAACTCTTATTGAACACTATACTTGCTGAGTGGCATTCCCTGTTCTAAATGCTCTGCATGTATTGGTTTAGTGCTCACAGCAACCCTGCAACTCAGTGGCAACCCTTTTGCTATCCCCATTCCAAAGGCAAGGATCTATGCATAAAGAAATTAAATGAAGTAGTCCATGTTCAACAGCTGTCTGGTGGCAACTTTGTACACCTTTGACCTCTGGGATTAAGGTTACCCAGTTCATGAGCAATCCAATTTCTGTGATTATTACATTTCCTTGAATTATTTGCTCTTCTGCTTTACCTTTCTCACTAAACTGGAAGTGCCTTTGAGGACAGGGATCACGTCTTATTCATCTTGGTATATGAGACAGAACATTACTAATATACAGGTTAGCTAATGCCTTCCTACTGTCTCTGTAATGCTGTCATAAAATCAATTCTTTGCCTGTTCCCTGGGGTCCTTCCTTTGAAATATGAACCGTTTAGTGTGCAATTGCTAGATGAACATTAAGCAATAAGCTTTGCCTACCAAAGAGAGAATCTTGTTTTGTTAGAGCACTCCTGAGAGTTGAAAAAGCAGTATCTATAAATTGGTACTTTGGTTCTTTAAGGTTAAGAATAATATCTACCAGAAGAAAAAGAATGAGAATGAATTACCCAGAGGAAGGCTGCAGAACATTCTTGAGGAGAGAGAATTCTTTTCCCCAACAGTTGTGAGAGAAAGGCTTCTCAGGCCAAATTGGCTTCCATCCCTGAAATTGTTCTAACCCTCATCACAAAAATTACGTAGGAGGGAGGAAAACGCCTCTCTGAATGTCTCACACAGCTTTAACTTTATTGGGTAATGAGAAGCAACATATTTCTCAGATAAAAAGAGTTCCTGATACCAGATAGAAAGAGTTACTTTAAAAGGAGCAAGCTACTTTTTGCTTGCTTCATGGAAACTCAAAATATACTCACTTCTCTAAATGTGTTCCCTGTGTTTGGGAGTTGGGTGCAATTGCTTTCAGATCAGAGGAATACACCGTGGAACCCTCTTCTGCTTTGACAATCCCAATAGTTCATTTCATTGGCTTTAGTTTTCTTGTATCCAAACATTTATGCCAATCTTCAGGAAGACTCCATTCACAATTTTCTGGCTACCTATGGAGCTTGCAACATTCACAGCACCTGCTAGTTTATATATTCCCAAAATATTTTTTGGGTCATCCTCTGTGTCTTTGATTGTCATTGACCTCACTGCTTAACACGTTGATACCAGCACTGTAGTTTGTGTGAATTAAGTCACATCCAAGTGTGAGCCACATTACAGCACTAACATATTCCCATCTAAGTGTGGAATACACTAAAATCAATGTGTTTAAACACCCTGTTTCTGGGTTCTCTTGTTCTCTGCTCCACTTCTGTTTTTGTTATTTCCAACTATAGGGTTGCCCTTTGCCAATATTGCACAGTCGTACAGGGTTTTCTGAGATAGCTGTGGCATTTGCATTCTGCAAAGAATGCCCCAAATGCGACCAGTACCAATCTTTGTTGAAGCTAATCTAACTAACAGCTAACCAGGTTTGGTGCAAATGTGAGCAATCAGCTCATTTGGAGTCTGTGTATGCAAGTGTGTTCCTAGCAGCAGTGGGGGTCTCAGTCATGTGGACCAAAGCTCCGTGCAGCCTATGTGAGTCCTTGTGTCAGTCACCAGGCACGTTTATTCAATAAGAAGCTTCAGGAGAGTCTGTGATAGTGAGCTGAACGAGCATCTACAGCTGTTTCCATTTCAGCTTCAAGCGCTTCTCTGCATGTTTCCAGACAGGAGACAGTGGCACTTCTCCTGTGGCACTTCATCCAGATACAGCCAGACTTTGCCACTTTTGTGGTGGCACAGTTTTATCTGAATGACCCTCTCCTGCCAAGGAGAGCTCCCTTTCATGGCTAGTGGCTGACTGTGCAGGAATGCTGACTGAGCTGATGAACTTGTCTAGATCCTATCTTCCACATCCGCATGCGACTGAGTTTAATGCCTTTGAAAATCAATGAGGCTCTTTTACTCCACCAGGTTAAACTGGCTCATCCTTTCTCAGGTTCCCCGTATTCAAACTTGAGTTTCTGCTTCCCTTGCCCTGTGCAGACAGCTGCCTGTTTGACTGGCCCCTCTGACACCACCTCAGTCTTAATGCTGAGGACAAAATGATGAATTAGCAGTGAATTAATTCTCTGCGAGATTAAGATGTCTCCATTGTCAACTCAAACTTCCTGAAAATGCAAAAAGCCCCAGCAAGTAATAACGCCTTAAGATGCCAAACAGCTGAGATCAGGGGGTTAATGCTACTGCCATATCGTTTTTATGTCACTTAGTTCCTCGGATAAAAGTCCATTTTAATCACTTTTTATCATTTCCTCGTAGCCAATATATCCTTGGTGCCAGCTAGAATATTTGATATTAATTATTCAGTCGAAGACCTCCATTATGAGTTTAGAATATTAGTGATTTAAAACATGTTAAGACCCATCACCATACTGATGTTCCCCCAAAACAGTTCTAACTGAATCTTGATGGATCACATATATTAAAATCTAGTTTTTTAGTTCCTTCACTCACTTTCCATAAAGTCTTTATTATATGTAGATATGTTAGGCACTTAAAAAATTCTGTCTCTCCCTCCCCACTTCCCTCTATTATCATTACCACAGTGACCAGGCCAGCACCCAACCCTAGCTGTGACATTTGCATTTTTTTTTTTGCAGAGCTCCCCCATGGTCACAGATCAGGTTGAAGTGTCTGTGCCCTCATCCGCCATGTCTTCTTCAGTCTCGGTGCTTGCATAAAGGGCTCTCTAGGGCTTGCACTCTTAGTTGAGGCACTGTCTTAGTAGTGGTGCTCACCAGGGGTCACTCTGGTATGCACACATGTGCTCCCCAGAGGTTGCACTTTCTGGCCTTAGTGCTCACATGTCATTGTATTTGTGGTGCCACACCCCTTTTTGTGTTCACACATACCTGGCAGTAGTATCACCAGAAATCCCTCTGGCACCAGAGAGCACAAACAACAGAGCTGCCAACCTCCCCAGCAGCACATGGGGCACATGGGGATTTGAACTTCTGACCATACACCACCTTGCAAGACACTCTAAGCCCCTGCACTATTACTCTGGAGACTCCTGAGTACTCTTTTGAAGAAGAATAAAATGTACCTGTCATTTTAAGATTTCCAAATAGGACATTACCTTGAACATTAAACATGTTAAAATTAGTCAGCTGATACTCATGTTTTTCCTGCTAGAGAAAGTCACAAAATCCGGCTCTCCCCTAGCTCAGCTGACCATGAGGCTCCCCAAGTCGCAAGCAGCCACGCGGTACATCAAACTAGTGGAACCAATCATGTCCTAGAATATCTACAATCCACAATGTGTAAGCAAGGGAAGCGAGAAGGAGATAGATAGAGAAAGAGAGAAAGGAGATACAGAACCCGCCATGGAGGCAGGCTGGGGGATGGGGGAGGGAGGTGGGGACATTGGTGATGGGAGATGGGCACGGGTGGAGGGATGGGTGTTGGAACACTATAGAACCAAAACTCAAACATGAGCATCTTGTAATTGTATATATAAAGGTGGTGTAATAAAATAGTAAAAAAAAAAGTCACAAGAACTTTAACATTAATTTCTGTTTTCTACAGTGAAGAGAAGGTGGGACCAGATGGTCCCCCTGGCCTTGCCAGGAGTGGTCCCTAAGTGCATTGTCAGGAGTAATACCTGAGCACTGTGAAGAAAAAAAGAAAAAAGAAAATATGATTTTTCAGCACCTAGGTAGCTTTTTAATTTAGTGTTTGTCTCTACTTTCTCATTTTCTCTGGTTGTTCTTAAAGTTTTTCCATTGTACCGTCATTCTGTCATCAGCCTTCCAAAGCTCAGTGTGCAGGAAGCAGCATCAGGTTTCCTGACCATGCTACACTGTTTCGAATCTGCACTACACCTATCTGTACCCATCTTTCCCTGTCTTCCGATTCTCTCCAGCCTCGCCCATGTCCCTGGGTGTGTGATGCATAGGTGTCCTGTAGACAGGGACACAAGACAAACCAAGTGCTTTTTTTTCTTATAACTTATTTGTATATGTTTGGGAAGATAGTTTGATTTTTTTTGTCACTGTTGTTTAATTTGGTGGGCAGGGGCAATACACAGTATCTATTTCCAGATCAATTCCTATGTTTGTTCCCCACAGTGCTTGGAGAGACTTGTGGTGCGGGGGACTCCTGTATACAAAAGCTCCTGCATACAAAGCCTATTCTTGAACTCAGTACACAACCCCTTTGTGATTATTTATTTTGTTGGATTTTGGGACCACACTCAGTGATGCTAAGGTGTTACTCTTGCTCTGCACTCAGGAATTGCTCTAGGTAGTACTTGGGGACTATATGGGATAGAATGATGCCAGGGGTCAAATTCAGGTTGGCTGCATGCAAGGAAAACTCCCTACCCATTGTACTTTCTCTCTGGAGAGCATTACTAAAATATACAGGCCTCTTAGACGAAAACTATTGTCTCCTGATATACATAAGCAGGTGGGACTTGATGGAAATAATAAAGTAAAATCAATATATATGATTTCCATTTTTGGATACCAAGCTATACATGTAAATTGTTTCAAAGGTGTCATAGTTATTTCCAAATTAGTCAATTGTATTTAAAAAAGAAAATCTAAATAATATAAAGTAAAGAAAGGTTTAAACATATAGAATACCAACCATGTGCTATGTGTTATACATGTATCTTCTCACGTTATCCCTAACATCCAACTGGGTGGTCATTCTGCCTTTCATTCTGTAAAAGAAAAGTCTATCCTCAGAGTGGCAGAATCAGAACTAATCAGAGTTAGTTCTTTCTGGTTCCCAAAGGTCTTTAGGTCTTTCAAATTTCTTGTCATGCTATGAGCACTGATAAGTTTGGGGAGAGGTTCTAATATATCACCTTTTTTTCTTGAGTAACAGTTCATTGAAAAGAGACTGACTTAGATCACGTTTTTAAATTTAGTTATTTATTTATTTTGCTTTTTTGGGTCACACCCAGCAATGCTGAGGAGGTTACTCCTGGCTCTGCACTCAGGACTTACTCTTGGCGGTACTTGAGGGACCATATGGGATGCCTGAGATCCAACCCAGCTCAGCCTCGTGCAAGGCAAACACCTTCTCCTCTCTGCTATCGCTTCAGCCCCTAGATCACATTTTCTTTTTTTTTTTTTTTTTTTTTTTTTGGGGGCCACACCCGGCAATGCTCAGGGGTTTCTCCTGGTTCTGCACTCAGGAATTACTCCTGACGGTGCTCCGGGGACTATATGGGATGCCGGGGATCGAACCCGGGCCGTCACTGGCCGGCCGCATGCAAGGCAACGCCCTACCCACTGGGCCATCACTCCGGGCCCCTAGGTCACATTTTAAAAGCATCTAAGTTCAGGCTAGAGAGACAATGCAGTGTGGGTGGGGCACTGCCTTGCATGCAGCTGACAGTGATTTGATCCCTAACACCCCTTACGGGTCCCCAAGCCCTGAACACCACCAAGTACGGCCAAAAAAAAAAAAAAAAAAAAGATAAAACAGAAAAAAAAAGCATCTATATTCATTACCTTTTAGGACTCCAAAGACAATAAAAAAAAAATGTTGAAACATACAAGTGACTATAAAAAGAAAAGTAATGTAATATATAAGACAAATAGTAGGAAATTTATGGAAAAATATTTTTTGAAGCATATTGCTTTTCTTCTTATCACAGCTAACCTTTCACTAAATGATATTTTCCTTATGACAACAATTCCCATTGGGAGAATAAGTAAGGATGTAACAGGACCTGGATTAGCTCAGTGATAGAATATCGTTAGGCATGAGGCCTTGAGTTCAGTACCCAGCACAGCCTCACACGCAAATGTGATCTCTGCACGCTGCCACATGTGATCCCCAGCACCACAACCATGTATGCAAAACCTCGCCATAACAATGACAACCAAGACTAAAGGAAAACGATGTTTAAAGAATATAAATTGCTCCAGGTAGGACTAGGCAACATCTCCAGACCCCAAATGTATAGACCAGTTTCCTTGGCCCCAGAATGCATCCTAAACATCCCAGACATTCCATAAAACAGGATGTCAGGGAATAGAGGAAGGATCTAACCTCTGCATGATTATATGCCATGCCCTCTGTTCATCCTCTAAATATATGACCTCATTTCTGTCTTATAATAATGCTGAAATAAATCTGATGGTACCCATTTTGTGGGTAAAGAAACTGAGATTCAGAGAAGCCAAGTATTGTGGTCAGAGCTACCTGAAGAATAAGTTATGGACTTTGGATTTGGTCTACACTGTAAGCTGCAGGAATGTCATGAATCATGTTGTCTTGTCCTAGGATGAGTGTCAAGGAGAGAGGAATCAAATGACTCTCCTAAACAGAGACAGCCCTGGCTGGCTGATCCCCCACCCCAAACACTGCTGTTTATAACTCTAGGACATTCGGTTGGACAAATCCTAAACTAAGGGAGCCCTGGTTGTCTTATGCCCCCTCCCCCAAATACTGCCGTTTATAACTCTAGGACATTCTGCTGGACAAAACTCCTAACAGGCATTCAAAATTAAGACCGGCAGCCACAAACCAGAGAGCTTTCCTTAGCATATATAAACACCCACTTCCTTCCAGATGAAATCTCTTTTAAACAGTGCAATTTTTAAAAAGACTCCTTTATTATGCTAGCAGTTTAAAAAAATATATACCCATTGGTTCCATTTCAACAATTTTTGTAGCCAGGAAAGTATTGTTACTTCTTTCCCGGTACAGTGCTGGCAAGTCCTCAGAGGACGTGGCTGAGATATAAATGCCAGATAGTTGTGGGAGGGATGCTTCTGTTGCCTCTGTGGCTGCAAGTCCAGAGAGGAGAGCTTTGGCAGTCAGTGACTAGGATGATGCCACACAAGCCCATCTGTGCCCTGGATTTTATGTGACACAGGCCCCATGACCCTAGTCACAGTGCCAGGAAACACCTTGTTCCAACTCCATTATTTCTAGCAAAGGCAAACATTTGTGGTACAAATGTGGGAAGGGTTGGTACAAAGAGAGTAGCATCCAGAATATGTTCTCACTATTATTCCATGTCTTCAATTAAGCCTGCCTCTAAGTGGTTGGGGCTTGAGAAAGTCGCCGCACTTACAGTCAGCAAAACTGACCCTTACACTTGAACACAGAGTGACTTGTTAAATAGGTAGGATCTGGCAATGCACACTGGCCACTCTCCACCAGCAATATGCTCTGGGGCATCATTAGTAGCCTTTAAACTCGGCCATTGCTTGAAAGTGAGGACAGGGTGGTGACTGCTCAGATAAGGTTTCTGCCCACTAATTGCTTGCATGTAGCTGAGGCAAATGCAGACCCCTTTCCAGAAATGATAGTGTCTGACAGCCTGGGTTTTGCAAAGTACTGGAAAGAGTTATAATTGTACAGCAGAGGTTTAAGATGGAAAATAAGCATGTTGAGTTATTTTAAGAGCTTGCCACAATGAAGTTTTTCTTCTAGCAATAGTTCTGTGAAATCAAAATGGATTGTGCAGAGTCACTTTCCACTGATATGTTGGTGCCTTTGATAATTTATGTTCAAATGGTCTGGACTCTGCAAGGCACTTTTATAGTTTTTTCCAACATCATAAGCAGGTCCATGCAAAAGACAGAACTTCTAGCCAATGTTTCACATAAGTCATTTCCAGATATGCTGTTTATAATGTAGCCAAGTGAATGTGATGACTGACTTCTGTGAGCTGGTTATCGACAGGTTACTTGTCAGCAGTTTGAAATGTCATTTGCCTTCATCCTGGTTACTCTATTCACTTAAAGATAAAGGTTGGTCCAGAATTATTCATAGCAAACTGCAATTTTGTTAACCTAAATAGATGCGCTAGAAAAAGTCACTGATCCTCTCTTATTCCTTCTTATACTGATCAATGATTGTCTACTAAATTCTGTAAATCCATAGGACACAGTCCCTGTACTTGGTAACTTATCATCTAGTGGAGAAAATAGTATTTGTTAATCGCAAAGAAAACATGAAAATGCAACTTTGTCCATTATAAAAAAGAAGGGATAGGCTATTCAAAAACAAAAGTCATGGAAAATTAGACCAAATCAAGCAAGGGGTGAGGAGAATTGAACTATGATAGAAAAGAGGTTAGAGAAAAGGAATGAATATTCCATCAGAGAGGACAATATATGCTGAGACTTAATGATAGGCTGTAGCATGGCAAACGGAGCCCAAAATAGAGATGGGAGAAGAATGGAAGGTAGAAGGCAGACTGTGAGTGGTTAAGGATATCTGCTTTCATTCAAAACTAGTTAGAAGCTATATGTGGGTTTCTGCAATGTGGCCGAATTTGGATTTGAACCTCTATTTTCCAACTACATGGTGAAAAATAGCTTGGAGACTGGAGGGAAAGCAAGCCAGTTTGAAGTTACTGTACTGTTGCAGGTCCTATAAGAGGGTTTGGTAACACCTCCAGGTTGGTGATAATCATAGAAGCAGTGGAAAAGATGATGGAGAGTAACTGACAACTTCATCATGAGTTGTAGGTGTAGCTGATATGGGCGTGTGAAGTCATATCAAGATTGAATTTCCACGCTGTTGTTGGTTGGTCGTAGCAATCTTTGAGTGGACATGCTGACGGAGGACTAAGTGTGGGAGATGACCAAGAGTGTGGTCTGGGATGCGCTAACTCTAAGGCCCCAGCAGACTCCTGGGGAAGTTCCTGAAGTGTGTAGAAGAGGTGGTTCCCTGTGAATGGGAACATTGAGATTGGGCTGGAAGGTTAGGCAGATGTACCCCCAGGCATTGAAGAAAAGACTCCAGGGCCTAGCAGGGGTGATGATGTAATGAGCCAGAGTCTACTCAGAAAATATAAGAGGTCAATAGGCCATTCAAATTGCAAAGACCTGACTGCCAGTCTGCGTTGGGGCATGTCTCTGCTGCTTATGTAGAGAGCAAAAGGCTTATCTGTCACTGTCTGTGTAATTTCATTCGGAAAATAATGTTTTTCTCAACTAGAAAGAATTGGTGAATTAATGTCATCTGGCATTCTGTGACTAAGCAGAGCTCTGACCCCACAAAGCAAAAGCATGAGGGCGGGAAGAAATGGTAGAACTCATTTTGGAAATTATTCTGACCTAATGAAACAGTCCTTCAGTCTGCCGAAATGGTGTGAGACGAAGAGGAACAAGCCTTTGCTTACCCTCAAAAAGACAGAGAACAATAAAGTGTATTTTATTATTATATTATTTAATCATCTGTGTATGTACCTGCATGTACATATATGAAGAAAAGGGGCTAGGGGAAATAAATGAATTAAATAGTAAATAAAGTAAAATATTGAGCTAGCAAACCTGGTAAAGAATTTAGCACAATGGGCCGGAGCGATTGTCTAGTGGGTAGGGTGTTTGCCCTGCATGCAGTCAGCCTGTGCCAGCCCCGGGTTCGATCCCCGGCATCCAATATGGTCCCCAGAGCACCGCCAGGAGTAATTCCTGAGTGCAGAGCCAGGAGTAACCCCTGAGCATTGCTGGGTGGGACCCAAAAAAAATAAAAATAAAATAAAAAAGAATTTAGCACATTGTTCTTATTCCCCCATTATAGTAGAAATAGCAGTCATAGCTAGGCACAGTAGAAGCCCTTGTCATTTTCAAGTAGAAAACCCCAAAATAAAAGTTGTCCTAAAGCTGGAGTTTTAGCCTGGGTTTTCCCCTAAAGCAGATCCTGAAGAAAAAAAGAGTTGAGATCAAGTGATTTAACTTGGGGAGCAATCCCAGGAAGCTTTGGAAGGAGGCTAAGGAAGGCAAAGGAATGTAGCCAATATACTGGCACACTGGCTCCCACCCTAGCAACAGAGATCTATCTAAGAGCCTCAGAGATGGTACTGGAAGCTCTACACTGGTGAAAGTCTCAAGTTGAACAACGTAGACACTTTGAGGAACTTCTATAGGACACACCAGTGTAGAGAGCTATGAATGGGGTCATGTAGTGCCATGCCAGCCCCCGCTGCTGAGGGGGAAGTCCCAAGGCCCATGTGGATCAGTCATACTTGTCTTTCTCGATATATCTATATGTATATATATATATATATATATATATGTATATGTATATATATAATTATTTGGTAGCCCGAGGCAATCTGGATTTCCTCTTTTTTGTCGGGAACGCCACCGGGTCCCGACAGTGTCAGGACAGAGGTTGTCTTCTACCTCCAAGGACGCCGGAGAACAGATGAAAACTCACGAAGTCCGGTGCAGTTCCAAAAATGGCTTTTAATAGTACAAAAGCTCTTCCACAGCAATCCAATATAATGAACAAACTCTAGCTCTGGTCCGAACTTAGACCATACAAAAGAGCCTAAGTCTCCCACCAAGAGAGAGAGAGGATCTCACCCGAGATGAGTCCTACCCAGAAGAAGGAGCAAAAGGCCAAAGAGCAAAAGGCCAAAATCCACAAGCCAAAAAGCTGAAGGCTGAGGAACCAAAAGGCAAAAGGTGAAGGGGCCTCAAGTCAGCCCCTTATATACACCAAAGTAATCCAATCGGGAGGTTGTCATGTCAACAAAGAACCCTAAACAGAGTGTAGTGCCACACCTTATTGCAGGTATAAACAAAGGGCTAAGGACAAGGACTAAGGAGATTATCTCTTATGTAAAACACTGGAGAGAGAGAGAGGGCTGATATAAAGTAATACATCTTAACTTCATGAGCTTCATGTAATCTAGATGGTACCCACAAGGTCCTTCTTATTATTATCTGCACCAGGGTGATTCTGAGTATCTTATTCTCGTGTACTGAAAGGGTCACTCTTGCCTGCTTAGAGCAAACTAGTATGATCCTTCCTATAGTCTTCCTATAGTCTCAGCGTAGCCAGGGTGGTAGTCTCCTGGTAAATTCTAACTGTCCCACGTTGGGTGCAGTGGGTATAAAGAGGAGCTGTGCCCAATCTAGAAAACATAGAAGTCTTAGTAGATGTATAAGTCAGAAGTTATTCAATCAAGGTGACTTCTGTAACTGCCACACCCTCTAGCAGTGTTTACATAGAAGAGAGGTCTCATTAGAATGAACCTTGACTTAAATAAAATTAAGCTGGGTGTGGGCAAAACAACAAAACTCCCAGATTAGCTAAATCTGTCCTCCAACACTCTTTTTATTCAGTAAGTAGTAGTTTTGTGAATCTGTCTTGTCTTGTGTGGAACACAATGAATAACAATCATATCGACAGAGCAGCCTGAGAGAGAAACCTCAGGAAAAAAAATGTTATTTCTGGTTTCTATTTGTTTCATTCAAACAGACAATTCATTGAAATGATGCAAATTCCTTGACAAGTTTATTTTCTATCTGGCCCATGATCAGAACATTCCTGAAATATAAAAGTACCTCTGGGAATACCCCTGAGAATTTGAAAATCCTCAGAAAAATGGAAACTTCATAGTCAGGTGCCTAACTCAGGCCCACCACTGATGAATGAAAATAGTTTAAGTGTCACAGTGACTTTTCTTATAATCATGTCTGTAAACCCATACAGAGGTCAAGTGTTGTTTGAATATCAACATGCCACCTCTACTCCAGTTAAGAGTAGCAGAAATTTATCCAAATCCTGGGCCTAGTCTTATAGCCCTGGTCATGCGGTGTGGATAAGTCTTAAGCATACACTTTTCTGCTAAGATACTAGTGTCATCCCTGAGACTATATAACTGGATCGAACATCTCCCATTCAATTAAGATGTATAAACTCATTATCCTGAGAACTGAAAGTGTATATCAAGCAGATGATAGGAAAGGTTTTAAAAATATAATTAATTACTAGATCTACAGACGAGAGATGGTAGAGACAGTGATGGAGGGGTGGGGCAGTTTTTATGATGATGAGGTACAGTAACTTTGTATATAAATACTATACATTTTGGCAATAGTGTAATCATCTTACCCAAACTATAATAAAAATCAAATTATAAATTAATATAAAATAAATTACTAGGTCTAAGAGTATGAAAACTTCCAAGTTTTCTATCTATATTGCCAGACTTGAATGTATTATGGTTTTATAAACTCTCTTGACATATGTTAGAGTAGTAATCATGATCACAAGCTTTTAGCTTGAAATTCCCATTCTTAGTGAGATTGGACTTCACTCATATCCCTATTGAAATTATATTGTATTATGTGCTCTATGTTTGCATATCATTTCTGCCTAGGTGTTTATTTCCTAGAGATCCCTATAGATATGAAGGACATTACCACTTTTAAATATTTTAATCACTTGATCACTTGATCACTTGATATCCTGTTATTTGCTCAATCCGGCGCCAGTAATATTTCCATTTGACCCTATCACGTGCCAGTGTAGCCCAATGGCATCTGGTTGTTTCAGGAATACAAAGAGCCTCAAACTTTTAGTTCAGGGTCTTGACAAAGAAGTCTGACCATCTTGTAGGTGGGTGGCCACGTGATCTTTTGACATCCCGTGGGATCCAGTCGGTAACAGCTCTAGTCCAGCGGTCTCGTCTCCAAACCGCATTACATGTTCAGCCCATCTGATTTTCGATGCGTTGGCAAATGAGACAGTGCTCCTGACTCTGGAACAGCAGTGGAGGTCAGAGCTCCAGATTCCTTCTTTCACTTGAGTGAGGCATGATATTCCAAGCATAGCTCTTTCCATTCCTCTTTGGGAGACCCGAACAGCATTCTCACCCTGCTTTCATAGAGCCCAGGTCTATGAGGCATATGTTAATGCAGGCAGAACAGTGGAGTTGAAGAGATGTGCCTGGAGCCGGAGGTTCTTTGTCATTTTAGCTATTTCTTTGATGCTTTTGAAGGCATTCCATGCTGCTCTCTTCCTCCTGCGCAGCTCAGGTTTTAGGTCATTCATCATGTTGACTTCTCGACCTAGGTACACATAACTGCTGCATTCGGAGATGTTTGTTCCATTGAGAGTGAATGGGGCCTGTGGAACTAGTTTATTTTTCATGAACATAGTTTTGCTGAGATTCAGCTGTAGACCTATTTTCCACATTCTCGGTCAAAGTCAGCCAGCATTTGTGCCGCTTGGCTAATGATTGATGTTATTAGAACAATGTCATCAGCGAAGCAGAGGTGGTGTAGTTGCCAACTGTCTATCTTCACTCCCATTTTTTCCCATTCTAATTGTCACATGATGTTCTCAAGGGTGGCACTGAAGAGTTTTGGTGAAATGGTATCACCCTGGCAAACCCCTCTTTTGACATCGATGATCACTTCTTTGTAGAATGGTGAGATCCTGGTGGTGAATACGTAATACAGCTCACGAAGGTTCTTGATGTATTGGGTTTGAACGCCCTGTTTGGCTAGGGCTTGGATGACTGCTTCAGTCTCCAAGAATGAAAGGCTTTCTTTAAATCAATGAACGTGAGACAGAGTGGCATCCTGAACTCCCTACAAACTTCAATGAGCTTGGTTACCGTGTGGATATGGTTGACCATATACACAGGACCAAATATTTTAATATTGTTTTAATTTTACTTTAAATGTGCAACAAATACGGATTTATGTTTTTGTAAATTAAATAGTAAATATTTTACCTTTTGATTTATTCTTTGCTTTTACATGTAAAAGGTCAAATCTTATGAGATCAGATAAATCTATGAATATATTTTCTTCAGGTTATCTGTAATTTCATCTCTTCTTGATTTTTCTTTTGTCAGGAGGGTTTTATGTGGTGCTGGGATCAAAATCACGTTGGCTGCTTGCAAAGGCAAATGCCTTACCGAATGTACTATCTTTTAGGCCCCCACTTATTTTTCCTTTATTATATTACAGGAATTCTTTGAATACACGTCATCCCAAGATGTAATACAATTTCATAGTATAGTTTTAAGCAGTATAAACTGTAATATTGTTGTGATTATAAAAACTAAGCAGAGGACTAGACAACTATACTGAATGACTTTCTGCAAACATTATGAACACTGTGAAACATTGTTAAACAATGTTTCAAACTTTGTGAAACATTGTGAGGCTGAGGAAGGGCAGAGCCCAAATCTCCACTCCAAGTCCGGCCAGCATGGTCTCTCCCCACACGTGTGAGTGAACCCCTGGAGCAATGTTGGACTCGGCCAGGGGCTGGCGAGCCCCTTACCAGGAGGTCAGCTCCATGGGTTTCTTCCACATGGGGCCGGCTGAGCAGCGCAGCTGTGGGTCTGGAGTGGATGGGTCTGGATCTCTTCCGGGGGTTGCAGAGGAGCTGTGGGTCTGGCATGGGTGGGTCTCTCTTCTGGGGCAGCAGGTGGAGGAAAGGGCGGAGCCCAAATCTCCCCCTCCACATCCAGCCAGTGTGGTCTCTCCCCTCGTGTGGCGAACCCACCGCTTCCTCCGCCTCCATGCCAGCTGCCCCAGAAGAGAGACCCACCCACGCCAGACCCACAGCTCCTCTGCAATCCCAGAAGAGATCCAGACCCATCCACTCCAGACCCATCCACTCCAGACCCATCCACTCTAGACCCACAGCTGCGCTGCTCGGCTGGCCCCACGTGGAAGCAACCCATGGAGCTGATCTGGTAGGGGTTCGGCCAGCCCCCTGGCCGAGTCCATTCTGAGTCAAGGTCATTAAAATGGAATCCCTTTTAAAGGAAGCACTTCCTCCTTGGAAAACATGCATTTATATTTTACTCTATGCCAGCTGGCAGGCCACAGTGGCATGTGCCTGTATGCCTGGTGAGGGGCACACAAGGCCCTGCTGTCTGGAACATGTGTTCTTGCCTCTCTTAGATCCGCTAGCTAAGAACTCTTGGTGTTCTGTTGGAGATGCGTTTAGAGCTGATACCTCCCTTGAGAGGGATGCAGTTTTACTGGAAGGAGATGTGTTCTGAAATAGTGTGTGTGTCTGTTTGGCTAAACCCAAAGGAACAGAGAAGTTCTTGAAGTCCTAATGTGGCATAACTAATTGTCCACCAACTGCTTTCAGGGGATTTCCAGACACCCTAGCATGGCATTCCAAGTTATATTATAAATAATATTTTGTAGATATTTCTGAGTGGAGGAGGTTCAAGAGAGAATATGTTATGACTCAGGAAATTCAGGACTTAGTGAATTAGAAAGATTTACTGTAAACTCCTCACATTGTGGTTCTTCTGTGGCTAGCATTTCCCCCATGAAACAATAATGACGTTGAGGAGATTATTTTGTTTGCAAAGATGTATGAGAAAAAAAAGTCACAAGTATTGGTTTACTGTTTGTAAGGGTGTCTTCAATAGGAGAGGGAAGGCATTCATTTTCACAAAAAACTTACTTTGGCCCAGCTTTTAACACACACCACACTGTGTGGGTATATGGTTTTATTTGAGAACCACATTTTTCCTGCTTTTAAAGAGGAAAATAAGCTTCCCAACATTAAAAAAAAAACAGAAAGCTGATTGAATGACATCAGTTTTTGTCTCCAGCCCCATTTCCCTCCTATCTCACCCTCCAGCAACATAGGAACAAGATCTACTTGGTTTCAGAGGCCACGTGTGTGGTGTTTTTCCTCAATGCTACTTTGAGAAAGATTTACATCCTGCTCTTTCCCAGATTTTGAAAACTAACTTTCTGGTCTCATCTACAGAAAGGAAGAGGAAGCACTCATAAGAAAGAGCAGGTAGCAGCCTTCTTTGGAACAAAAAGTACTACTTAGATGTCACTATAAATTATAGGAACATAAAACTGCAGGACACACAAAGAAAGTAAAATATTAACATTAAGCAAACGCCACCTATGCCATATATAACTTAGATGAATAATCCATTTAATGTATGTAGAGTATTGTAATATAGTTGTTCCTGTGCCATTGGCAATAGTTTATATTTGAAAAGAATTGAGAATTAGCTGCTCATAGATGGCAAGTTTATTTTATTCATTCTTCTTTTTCTTAAAAGCCCAGAGTCCTTGAATAAAATACTGATCCTTGGCTAAAAATTTAAAGGTCTGCTGTATCTTTGTCTCATAGATTTGTGGCTTAATTTAGCCTTTCTTTGACCTTTTCGCCTGGTAGTAGGATATTAATAAGAGAAAGATGGTTTCATAAAATATCCTTAGGAAGCAGTCCTTTTTTAAAAAATTTTTAACATCCGAGTAACTTCAGGTAGCTAAAGATGGACTGAACCAATCTGAAAGTAGCAAGCTGCTCATTGCCTCTGCCAAATTAGCCTGAATGTTAAAGGCATTTCTTAAAAACTCAAAAGGTTGGGGTCAAATCATCAAGCCATGGAGTACAGCTTGACAGCTGTACCATTTTGGCCACCATTTTGGCAGTCTCCAAGGGAATACCAAAGGAAATATTTCAAAAAAATCAACACAGAAAACAAAGCATAAGGAACAAGAAGTCCCCAAAGACTCTATTGGTATTATAAAGTAGGCTTGAGCAGGACTAACAGGGTTTGGATTTTATCAACCTTTCTAATAAAAGTCACTTGGCTCTCCATCGAGAAGAGCAGTTGGTACAATATGGAAAGGTTTTAAAGACCATTAATTTCTTGAAATGAAACAGCTGGCCTTATTGACTATTAAATAATGAGCCAGATTCTCCCCAGTGCCTAAGTCACTCTCTAGTAGTAAATTAGTCATTTAGGGAGGCACATTAACTCTTTAAGAAGATTAGAGTTCCATTTAATGCATTTTACATACAAGGAGGAAAGTTTCAGGGAAATCTGGCGAAACTGAACATATTAAAGATGGAGACAAGATGGAATCCAATGGGAAAAAGTCCATCTATGACTGGTATTAACTTGAAAGCTGAGAGAAGCAGAAAAATATTTAAGGAGTTGAGTTATAGAAAGACATGTAATCAGGTGTTCTATGGAGGAATGAGATCATGACTGTAGATAGACTTGACTTCATTAATTGAGTCATTCATTCATTGATTTGTTCAATAAACTTTAAGTTGAACAATCTTATGTAGCTGGCAGTAACTCTGCATGGAGAAATTGCATAGTCATTGTCTCCAGGGTTTTAAAGTCTACCCTGGAGTCTATGATGCAACCAAAGTATATTAAATGCTATCATTTTATGTGCATACGTTGCATTTGAACAAAGGAAGTTGCAAAATATGTAGTTTTGAAATATCTTGACGATACTAATAAGTTTGATTTCCCCCAGGAACCCTCAGGCCATTCATTGAAGGCTTATAACAAGGCAGTAGTTTGACCAGAATTATATTTTAGGAAAAGTCCCTTGATAATTTCATGGAGAGTAATTGGAGAAACAAACCTAGAACCAGGAAAGACACTGTGAAGCAACTGATAAAATTCCACTGGAAAATGCTGCAAACCTATGTAAGGCTGTTAAAGTGGAAATGCCAAGGACAAGAAAGTTGTTTCCTTTTAGGAAATGAATGGGTATTATGTGGTGGCAGGCTAGATATGGTCATGGTGACCAAGGTAACTGGGACCCAGGGTTTTGACAACTTAGTGGATGGCAAACAAATTGTCTTTCATAGATAATGAGGATGGATTCAAAGTTTAGTAGAAAGGAAGTCTTGTGATAGTTTTGACCCAAGAAGGCTGGCAACATGGCATGTGAACTAGCAGAAGCCATTTATGTAAATCTCCCATGGAGATCTGAAGAGCACACACTGAAGGAGAACCTAAATGTATATCACTGCATAATTCCTTGTGTTTAAGCTGAATCGCTAAATAATGTTTTGTTTTTCTTAACTTTTCTGTCAGATAAAATATCTCCAAAATGCAGATGTCCTCATATTTCCTCATACCGAGGCTAGATCATTGCTCACCATTAAGAGAACTCGAATAATGGGAAAGGTATAAATCGGAAATAATTATCTCTTGGGGAAAAAAGCATTTTAATGCAGCACATCAATAGTTAATAAAATACTGATATGAATATCAGGAAATTTATACTCTGTGTATGAAGTAGAAAAATGCACAGGTTGCAGACGAGGCAAATTAACAGTTCTTTCTGTCAGCACTTAAAATCTATACTGTGGTTTCCCTCTACGGTACAGTGCAAAACGTGCCAACAAATTGGCTTAGATGATGTAAGTATCAGAAAATATGGAAGAAATTATATATTGGGAAACGAGAGAAATTCTTATATATTAAAAGGTGTTGACAACTTTGCCACAGAATAGCAAAAATGTCCTTAAAGATAAAATACTTATTATTTCAGAATTTCTGAAACCACAGTTGCAATATTATACTATGTGCAGCAGAAATGTTTTTAGAAAGAAAAGTGACATCAAAGTTTACTAAATAAACCAGTAACCCTTGTGGAAACTCATGATGAGACCTCACTCTTTAGGAATGTGGAGCACATAAAATTAAAAGGGTAGAGAGTTCATGGAAGGCCTAAAGAGGACTTAACAAAAGCCGACAGTATACAGGACTGGACAAGTCATTCAATGATACTTGCAAGTCAATATGTCATTCTGGTTCTGGTTGTATCATGGCTCCAGGAAGAGCTTTCCCGTAGATAGTGATAAGCTAGCCCGTCAACATACCTTGAGCATTGGCATTCATTCTTACTCTGGTTAACAAAGATAATAGCTCTCCTAAAATAATTTCATAAAGATCTATACTAACAGTACTATTTTGTGTCTTTGGTTCTTCTCAGAGAGACCCACAAATCTCCCCCTACTTCACCCCCATTTTCTACCATATGACAGAATCAGTGAAGATTCATTCACTTAGTGCTCTGTAGTGGACCACCTCAGATCATCGTTCTATATTTGCTTTTGTTTTTGTTTTACTTTTCGGTGACACCCAGTGATGCTCAGGGGTTGGTTACTCCTGGCTCTGCACTCAGGAATTACTCCTCACTATGCTCAGGGGACCATATAGGATGCCAGGGATCGAAGCCAGGTTGGCCACTTGCAAGACAAATGCCCTACATGCTGTGCTATCGCTCTGGCCCCCAGATCATTTTTTTAACCTTGCCTGAAACTTTGAAAGTAGACAAAGCCTGTCCTAATCTGATAGTTAACTTAAGGTGTTGGAATGTTGTACGCAAGAAAACCTATCATCCACTGAATTGTAAATCACGGTGTTGCTATAAAAAAAAATGGCAAGATGGGGGTAGGAAAAGAAGTTAAAACTGGGAATTTCTGGACTAAAATAAATCAGGAATTTAGTTCCTATGTTAACTTCCTATGCTAATAGGAAATAAACCTGAAAAGTGGGAAAACTTGGGGCCATTAGGGAGATGTACTGTGGCAAAGACACAGAAGAAGGGAGAGAAAGTGAGAGACAGAGAGAGAACCAGAACCAAAGATAGCATCTAGAGCCTGCTCGTGGTCCTGCGATGCAGGGGTGTCCTTTGTCAGTGATCTTTCTGGTCACACTGAGGGAGAGGAGAAATGTCTCCTACTGGCGGCCCGGTAACTGCCTGTTGGCTGCGGCAAGAGCAAGGCATGTTCTGCATCAGGGTTCATTTTTCAGTATCCTGTTTGCAGTTTCAAAAAATCAACCAAATGCAAAAAAAAATGCCAATTACAGCCAAGAACAGCAATAGTTTGAGGAAAATATATTTCTCGTATTTAGGCTTGCAGCAAGACAGGAAAATGGGGAAAGATTGTAGCGGGGTCCTAATTCAGAGGACTTGACACACAGTCAGAGGTGAATTTTTTCAAACGAAAGGACCTGTAAGTGTGCTTTATATTGAAATCCCATCTGTGCCAAATTGGAAAAATATATATGAGAGAGAACAAAGAAGAAAAGTTGGTAACATATTTTAATATTTCACAAGGTTAGCTTAAAGATAAATAATGTTTGCAAAGGTTTTTTTGCTGCTGCTAAGATTTAAAAAAAACTATGAAAATAAATATTCCTTTTAATAGGATCTTTAATATGTTGGCTGTGTCTCCAAGAATGTTCCTCTCCCCACCCTTGGCAGATGGCTTAACAGGGTTTTCTTTTAAAAGTACAGGGGGAACTTCCTGTGTACTTAACTCACCTTATGGATGGGTTCAGATCCACTCACTGCTTTCCAAAAAAAATGATTATTTAGTGAATACTTTTTGGCATTTGTTTCAGAACATTGATTAGAGTACAGTGCTCTGGAAGCAGCTCAGACAGTAGGCATAGACCTAACCAAATTTCTATTGTGGGACATGCCTTAGGGCCATTCCTGTCTGATTCTCTATATCAATATCCATTCACTCTTTAGTAATGAGTCCCAACCAAGGATATTCTAGTATCGTTCAGAGAAATCTCAATAGTCCTGCTTCCGTGGCTAGGAAGCCCTTGCTCTTCCCCCTGCAGCCCCAACACTGCCACAGTGACTTCATAACAAGCCATTTTTCTCTGTGTCATCCCCTTACCTGACAGTTATTCCCAGAGCTTCAGATGAAGTGAACTTCTAGATGTCGATTGACAATAGATAAATACCACATACTAAAATGTTAGGTAAAGTTTCATGAGTACTGTGTCATTCAATTGAAGAGTTAGGTTTTTGCAGGAGAGAGGTACCTCAGAAGCAGTGCTCAGGGGGCCTCAGGGTCATTCCCTGTGACACCATTTGAGCCATATGGTTTAATGCTTGGTCCAAAGATGAGGTGATGATTGTTCCAGTGGTGCTGAGGGGCCACCAGAACTCCATCCAGCATCGCTTAGGGAGCCATGTGGTGCTGGAGATTGGACACAGGGCCCTGAAAATGCAAGCCATGGTCCCTGACCTCTCTACCTCTGGCCTTGAAAGGAAGACAGTCAGAAGTCTTTATTTTCCCAATTGGGGGTGTTTTTGTTTGAATGGTCAGCATACTTAGTCAGCATACTATAGTATGGTGAATAAGAATTGTGCTACATTCACAGTAAAATAACGTAGAAATGTTTTACTGTAAATATCAAAGAACAAGATGTGGCAAGACCACAACATCTCCTCCTGCATGTACTTGTAATATTTGAGCAGTTAGAGAAGGTACAATTCTAGCCATCCCAGTCACAATGGCACCTCTACCAAAAGCTGCTATTGCATCGTTGAGCAAGTGCATAACCCATGACAGTATGTCTGCAATAACGTATAGTCTCTATTCTTACAAGATAGACTGAATCAGAAATGCCTGACTCTTAGTAAGATAAAACAGAACTGAAACTGTGATGAGAAATAGATATGCCTGCAGCCCCTTTCAAATGACCATGTTCATGTCCATGTCTTATTATAATAAAATAATTGTTATTTAGTTCTGCAGTAATTTCAATTCTATGTCATTCTGTGGCTTCCTGTATTGGCACAACCTATGATTTTTTTTTCAGTCTTAGCTCATTTTCCCATGTAAAAAATACAAGTGTTTTGGAAGGTAAGGGTCATATATAGAATGCTTTTATTAGTGAAACCAGATAATGAATAATGCTACAAGTAATTATAGATAACACAGCTCTCAGATGATTTTTGCTGGAGCAGAAGGAGGCATTCCTATGGTTTAGAAGAAAGAAGAAGAACATGAAGGGGTTGGAATTTCTGAATCTCTTTTGAATCTCTAAATCTGTCTAGACCAGGAGGGACACAGATGCTCCTGGATCTGTGCTAGGAAATAACATATAGAGGTTTAAAATGTTCATGCAAAAGTATTCCACTTTGGAATTTTTTATTATTGTCTTTATTTTCCCAATTGGGGGTGTTTTTTTTGTTCGAATGGTAGCATAGTCAACATACTATAGTATGATGAATAAGAATTATGCTACATTCACAGTAAAATAACGTAGAAATGTTTTACTGTAAATATAAGAAGTATTATAAAACGGTCCTGGTCATATATACTCCATTATGTTCATTTGGTAACCCCTTGAATAAAAAAAACTCAGTTAGCTTTAGCTATCATGACACTGTTTGCCTCCTTTTTAAAATTTGTGTTTTAATGAGGTATTATAGATCATTATAATATTGATAGCTTTACAGTTAAAAAATTCTCCACCAATCCCTCCACCAGTGTTTCCAGGTCCCTCCAGCATTATCCTGTGATTTCCCCCGACACACACACATACACACCGCCCTCCACCACCTCAGGACAGAGAGATGGCACAGAGGATAAGGCACTTCCCTGCAGACAGTAGATCCCAGTTAGATCCTGACACTACATATGTTCCCTGAACCCCACCAACGATGATCCCTGAGCACAGAACTAAAATTAAGCCCTAAGCCCACAGAGTGTGGTCCAAAGACCAGAGAAAGAAGAGGAGAGAGCAAAGACAGAAAGAAAGAGTCAAAAGAAGCTGTGATTCTCATACTTCGCTACACAAAAACTATTTGGGGGGGTAGAGAGGGGGATGGGAGGAGGAAGATTTTGGGGGAAGGGGCGTAAAAAGAAAAGAAGCAGAAAAAATTGGAATTGTTAGAAGAATCTGAGCAATACTTTCAAAGAAGGAAAAAAAAATCTGTTTTGACTGAGTAAATCTTCCGGCTCTCTCTTTTCCTCCCCCACTGAGGGGAGGCCCCCAGTGACCTGGAGATACCTATCTGCGATCAGTGTAATAAATTTGTAATAAACAAGCTGAAGACACAGCACCCAAAGGAGTGGCCTTGTGGCCTTAGGAAAGGCAGCTGTGGTTTAGCACACACCAGAGGCCGCCATGCTATCGGGACATTGTGAGAATGGATGACAGTTTTAATTTCACTCCCCAGCAGAGGTAGTGCCCAGCCAGCACTACTTCAAACCAATTTTGCAAATCACATTTTGTGGTTGAAAATTGGTTTACTGCGCTGAGCCCATTTTGGAGGCCAACTTGCCTGGTTGAAAGGGGTCTGTTCGCTGAGGGGAAGCTACAGAATGATTCCCTTCCCGTGAATTGAAATGACAGTGTATTCTCTCACAGATTAATTTTAAATTACCCATGTTTATATACTTTAATCAGGATGATAAAAACGGCACAGATAATTTCCTACTCCATTCTTTTAATTTCTTGGAGACTAATAATAGCTGATTGATTCTGGACATTTCTTGCCTCGCATAGCAGCTCTACTAGAAAGCTTGCTAGCCTGGACTATTTACCGTTTATTCTTAATCATTTTTAACCTTGGTTTTGTCTCCCATTTCAATAAGTGGGGAGGCTTGCTCTTTGAACCTGTGTTCTCTCTTGAACACATATCTCGCTTGGTTGTCTCTGTGTTTCATTGCTTCCCTATTTTCACTCTGGAGAAGCCTGTGTCCTTTCTCTTACACACACTTCTCCCTTTCTCGCCCCTCGCCTCTGTCTAAATAAGTTTCAATAAAAACTATCTTGCTTCACCAAAATAAATAAATAATAAAATAAGTGAGTCATGTGGTTTAAATTATAGATCCCACTGAAGTTCCTTCTGTGAACTTAAAGATAACGCTTTCATAAAGATACACATCCTTTGGATTGTATCTCAGGCTGAAATAAGGCCTTCTTACTGGAAGAAATATTTCTTAAAAATGAGTACTTGCAAGAAGTGTTCATCTGTGAACCTACCAATTAAAAATGGCTCCACACTTAAGTCCCTTTAATAATGTCTGTTAAGCAGCATTTTAGCTCATTTTTCTAACACATTCAGGTTTGGTGATTTATACTAAACATTAAGCATAATAAATTTAGATCTTTTTCCAAGGATGAGGCGTAGTTTCTCTGAATCACCCATTTTAGTGAAGTGCCCCTTTGGAAGGTCTGTTCTCTCACGATCATTCATGGCCATAATAAAGCAGATTTCCTCTGTCTTTTTTTTGACATCTATAATAATGAAAATGACATGTTTGAGGGTGATACTGTAACAAGAGGGTTGTTGATATTGCTTCATGGCAGGGACAAAGGGTCCGTGACCATAGGGTAACTGAAGAGCATGTATTAATGACTAGCTGTCTCAGACTTGGTACCCAAAGTGATGTTAATGTCTGCTTTGTAATTGTACAAAAAATTTAAGGAATCAGTTCTGCTTCGTTTTTTTTAAAAAAAAAAAATGCTGGGGAACCTTACATATCTCATTCTACATGACTAGAGTTTGTAAAAGACTTGATCACATAAATGGATCTATTAATGCTAGTCCTATAAAAGAGATTTAAGACCTACCTATTTTTCAGCTATTCCACAGATGGTTGCTTCATTTTTCATTTCTTGAATCATGGGAGATCATAAAACAGTAAAGTCTCTGGGGTGTTATGCATAGGAGAAGCGCTCTCTTTGACGCAACAATAATATCATTTTTTCTTTAGAATTATCATGTCAAATTATACTCTAAATTATTTTTATTTCATGCTGAAAGTAATTTAGAGTGTGAGTTTTGTCTACAGTTTTCCTATAAAATGCCTACAGGTTTTCCAAAACATACATATCTTAAATGGAGAAACTGTTCACACTTCAAGTGCTCAAATAAGATTGAACATCAACTAATACATTCAACTAAAGAAACCTAAGCAGTAGTTGCCCGAAGATTTTTAAAAAGTGGTGGAAGAAAACAAAACTTCAATTTTCAGGCTTATAAAAGTTATCTCCTGGGAGATGCCTTTAGTGTCTTAGGTTTATATTGAGTGTATACATGGCCTCGCTGTGCCTGACCTCCAAGACATAGGGTCTAGTCTTCATTTCTGGTTTTGAGTTGGGAAAATTAAATGAGAAGACATAGGAGAGGGTTTGAAACAATCAGTCAGTCCTCATTCACAAATTGGCAGAATGTTTGTGTATAGCCCAAGTGCTCCTGAGCTAGAACAATGCAAAATATCTCAGAGAAAGTCTGTTCTCTCCACTGAGCAAGTTTCCAGATCAGTCACTAGACAAACCTGGTTATCCCATTGACATGATTGAGGTTATTTCCAGACGAAAATATTGTAAAATTATTGCTGTTTTGGGACATTAGCCAATACATCTGCCCCAGAGTGGACATTCTCTACAGTTAATGGACTCGGGCTAATTCTCACCCTGTTGCCTTCTGGAATAACACAATGTCATCAGAATGTTAAAATGAAAAGTAATGAAAGGAAACAAAATGAAGAAACATTACTTTTGAAGAATACCATTACAGTGCTGGTAATTAAAGCAGAAAAATATATAATTAAATAAGAAATCATATTTCATCTATTTTAATAATAGTGCTTGAGAAAAACCAGGTTCAATCAGAGAAGGATGAGGAAATCGCTGGAAGCTATTGTTAAGGTTCTGAAGGAGCCATCTGGCCGCATTCCAGGTCAATGACTTTGTTTCCTTTGGAATATTGTTTTGCAAAAATTTCTGTAGACTAGTCTAGATTATTCCATTTTGCTCAAACATTTTTGGCAAAAGAAGAAAGAACAAATGAAACCAAAAGAAACAAGGAAAGTTTTCCTTGAGGTGACTGAGAAGACCAGGATAGGAGAAAGAGGAGCAGGATGAGGAGGAGGAGGAAGAGGAAAAGGGGAGGAGGAGGAGGAGGAAGTGGAGGAAGAAGAAGAGGAGGAGGAGGAGGAAGTAAGGATCACTTACATGCTGTTACTGCTAATGGAATTAACTGACGTGTTTATTAGTGATGTCCAGAGGAATATTGGGCACATCCAACTCTATTGTTGATCAGCACAGGAGAGATGAAAAAGAAGTGCTGAAGCAAAGATATTAAAGCCAGCAACTCCCTGCAGCAACCACTAAAGGAGGGACAGAATCCAAAGTAGCTGGGTTGTTGAACTGGCTACTCATGCTAACTGGAAACAAAGAAGGAGCAGGTTGGTGAGGGAAAGAATAGGGATATATGAGTCTGTAGGTGTATAAATAAATAACCTAATTGAATAACAATCACTATCTTCCCGTTCATCATCTATTTGCTAGAGCGGGCACCAGTAATATCTCCATATGTCCTGTCTCATGCTAGTAGAACCCAAAGGCATCCAATTGCTCCAGGAACATAAAGAGCCTCAAACCATTATATTAGGTCATGGGAATGACCTAATATAAATGTTACTGGTATTTGGCATATCTCTGGTTCAGCAGACCTGGGCCGGATTGAAAAAAAAAATCTCTGAACCAGAGACACTCAAACATGGGGCAGAGCTGCTACTTGCTCTCCCTGTGCCCAGCTGCTCATGAGGCGCCTGGGAGGCATGCCAGGTTCTAGCCCTGGCCTGCCACCCCAGCACCTCACAACAAGCCAGACCACCCTCCCCTACTCCATGGAGCCCGCCATTTTTCACAACCAGACTTCCCTCTCGCGTCACAACTCCACCCAGCAGACCAGACTATCACAGCCCGCTCGCTGCTGCTAGCGGCCGCACGGTTCATCAATAAATGCCTTATTTAGAGGTGAGTATGCCACCCACACGGCAAGCCTGGCAAGCTGCTCGTGTAGCATTTGATATGCCAAATACCAGTAACATTTATATTAGGTCATTCCCGTGATCTAATATAATGGTTTGAGGCTCTTTATGTTCCTGAGCAAGCGGATGCCTTTGGGTTCTACTAGCATGAGACGGGACATATGGAGATATTGCTGGTGCCCGCTCTAGTAAATAGATGATTAACGGGAAGATAGTGATAGATAGTGATTTGGCATATCAAATACGACAGGAGCACCTTGCCAGGCTTAACATGCGAGTGGCATACCCTTGTAGTCACCTCTAAATAAAGCATTTATTGATGAACCGTGCGATAGCCCAGTGTGTAGGGCGTTTGCATTGCACACGGCCGCCCATGCCAGCCCAGGTTCAATCCCTGGCATCCCATATGGTCCCCCGAGCACCGCCAGGAGTAATTCCCTGAGTGCAGAGCCAGGAGTAACCCCTGAGCATTGCCGGGTGTGACCCAAAAAGCAAAATAATAATAATAATAATTGAATAACAATATACTTTGTTATATGAATATGTGAAAAATAGTTGTTCTTGATTCAAAAAATATTTATACTGGAAAGAGGATGCACATTCCTTGTTTCTCCATAAATTACTTCTCTGAAGTGAAGGACCATATTAAATGTGTTTGAGCCTTTAACCAATTCTAGGTCAATGACAATGTCATGAGTTTGAAGTACACTAGAAATGGCAGAAGATACAGATATTCACATTTGATTTCTGTACCGGGACTTAACTGGAGTGCATAGCCATGTCTAAAACGTTAGAAAATATTGGAAACTGTGCAAAAGAAGCTAGTCAACTTGCTCCTCCAAAGCTTTGTGCATGTGTGTGTGTGATGTATGAGTAATATATTCAGGCATGCTTACTATTCTGGAATGACTCAGATGATTAAAATGGTGGTGACGTAAAAATAGCAAATGATGCTCATTGGCTGCTTATTAAGTGCTTAACTCCATTTTGTAACTTAGAGACCTATGACTTGAGTTTCTTACCTAATTTTAAATCAGTAATTCCCAAGTACAACCAAGATGAAAACAGTTTCTAATTAAAATTATCTTAGGGCTCAGCTGGTGAAATTTGAATTTATAATGAGGGATATTGCAAAGATGTGCCACATTTGTGGTCTATTCCTTTTTCTGGTCCTAGAATCTCCTCTTCATCTTCCTTCAGTTATCGCTACCTCTTTTTAACTGTGTGTATACAGCTGGTCACTAGGTCCAACATGCTTTTCATTGACCAAAGCACAAAGAAACAGAGATCTGTTCAACATACTATTTTATTTTATTTATTTATTTGTTTGTTTGTTTGTTTGTTTGTTTGTTTGCTTTTTTTGGGTCACACCCGCAATGCTCAGGGGTTTCTCCTGGCTCTGCACTCAGGAATTACTCCTGGCGGTGCTCAAGAGACTATATGGGATGCCAGGGATCGAACCCGGGCTGGCATGGGCCGGCTGTGTGCAAGGCAAACACGCTACCACCTGGGCTATCGCTCTGGCCCCAACATACTATTTTATTTTCCTGGCAATTCTTAAAGATTGAGAGCTATGTTAACCAATGACAACCCTAAAATACTTTTTTCTGATTTTTTTTTTGGCATTTTAAGATTTCTTTCCTTGAAATCTGACTTTGTAAAGATTCAGGTGAGTGCTTAATTTTTTTTTAATTCATGCATTTAATCACTATGGGAAAAAGTTCTTTTTTTTTTTTTTTTTTGGTAAAGTGTGCAATGGACTTTCCAATATGGTTGCACTGCCACACATGTCTCTCAAACACTTAAAATATGACTGGCTAGAACTACAATGCATTTAAGTGTTAAATATGCATGGAGCTACAAAAATTAGTACATCCCTCTCCACAAAGTGTAAAATAGCTCATCAACTCTTTTTTATATTGATTACATGTTGAAATGATAATATTTTAGATCTATTGGGTTAAATAAATTATATTAAAATTAGTTTCACCTGTTTCATTATACTTTTTAATGTGACTACTAGAACAAAAATTCCATTATGTATTTGGCTTACATTTATTTTTTGAAGCAGGAATAGAAAAGACCCTAAGATAAAGAGATTCCATATATACAAATGGCAGTAGCTTGAGCTGAACTGCTCTGGTTAAAATCTGAAAGACCCATGTTCAACCTGAACCCTTGTTTGGAAGACACTTTTTTTGCCCCTTAAATTGTGCATAATACCAGGCACACCTGGATTTCTGGATAATTGCACCCACAAGTGGCTACATGCAGACACAATTAGGTGCTCGCAACTTGTTTGAAGGCACAGGTGTCTAATTGCGCCCACAAATGGCCATTTGGCAGGCACTAGTTATTGTGCATAAATGATTCTAGGCAGAAAATGGCACCAACCAAAAAAGGAGGCCTGGGTAGCAGACATATGCAAATCCATCCTGGGTAACCCCCAGCTTTGGTGTAATCAACGCCTTTCTGGTTCATTCTATTGTGTGTGTGTGTGTGTGTGTGTGTGTGTGTGTGTGTGTGTGTGTGTGTGTGTGTGTGTGTGTGTAATGCCTTTTAGGTGTTTATGGCAAGGGGCGTAGTTGGAATACAGAGGCTGGAAGATGAAGCCGCCTATCCCCATCTCAGAGTAAATGCTGTCTTGAGCTTTTATGTAATTGGGGCTAACAAAACCCACATTGTCAACCTGAGTAGCCTTAAAGTGGATTCCGCCCTGCTGGGACCAGCTGTTTATAATGGCTAAAAAATGATGGAGTGTGTGAGACTCCCCAGGGACCTTCTGGTAAATAGTAGTGTTTAAGGGGTTAATCCAACCTAATGAATCATTTTGTACCAATGAGAAGGGCTGGAGCGGTCACCTCAGGAAAACTCCATTTTTTGCACTATGAACAGTTAGGGAAGAGGAGGCCCGCCTAGAAGTAGGGTCAGCTTCTCCAAGAGGAGAGTAATTGATACCCCAGCCCTCACAGCAGCTGAAACAACAATGCTGGACCCAGAAACACGTTCACTGACACAGATTTCAATGTCCAGAGGAAATGTGGGGAGACACTTAGGCCTGTCCCGGCAACTTTCAGGGCAAGTACAGGGAATAAGGAGTTGACTGTTCAGTTCCCCTCACATTTCAGTAAAAGCTTTGAACTAGATTTCAGTAGCTTTGTGGTCACCAGGAAAGAAGTCCAATCAGCACTGTGGATCAGAGGGATCAACCCTCTGGCCACAGCAGATTCCCTTGTGCTAGGAAATCTACATCTTTGTCGCCCCCCCGGGGCAGCCTGTTTCACCCTGGGTAAGTGTGCAGGCCCTGCCATTGTCTTCTGAGTTCGGGAAGCCCAAGATTTCCTTGGACAAGGGTAGGCAATCCAGACCAGGCAGCTCGACTCAGTTTTCACAGGGCCAAGAAAAAAAAAGTGTTTCTCCTAGTGAGTGATTGCTTGGGTTCTGTGTATTTATTTGCAATCTAAGTAAGTTTGTGATTTACCTACCTTGCCAGAGTCTCTCTCTGTGTCTTGGATCTTCACATCCTTTGTGTCTGCCCTTTATTTATGATGATAGCCATCTATTCTTGAATGGCAAAGCTATTGTAATAAATCTCCATAAGAAGCCAATTCTCTATTCAAGTTACTGCAGGCTGACTGGGAGGAAGGCGGTCAAAAGACACAAAGAGTGCCCTCTATCCTTAACAGGCTTAGCTCCAAAATTCTTTCATTTTGACTGGACTGCAGCTCAACCTAATGTCAACTTAGCATAATTCTTTTTACGGGGAAGTCTATTATTCCATTAGGGATTTTTCTCTCTATGGTCTAATATCCAAGGAGGGCTCAGGAAAGATTACTAAAGAAGCTTCTTCATTTGGAACATCCCATGCCATATATGGCTTCTTTCATTATTTATTAAAATGTTTTTTATTATTAACCTTCTTTATACATAGCCTTAAGACACACACCAGATATACAGTTACTTTTGGTGCAAGGATAAAAATTATTCAATTTCACAAAAAATTGAAAAAATTATTCAGAATGTTCCTCCACATGAGTCATTGCCCCTTATTTGGAGACAGCTTAACCCTGGAAGGGACCTACATGGGGTGAGCATTTTCTGATGTATTAAAAAAAGGGCTGCAAATTTACCGTTTGGGTGAAGTGTTTCTGTACTTCCTAATTTTTTACAATTTTTTCACAACTGTCAACTTTGACACCAAATATAGGGTGAAGACTTCCAGTTTCTGGTTCCACATATTAGGAGCTTGAAATTCACTCCCTCTTCCTAACAAATAAGAAATTAAACTGGGCTAAAAACTCAATCACTCTTCCTGAATATCAAAGGGAAAACTAGAGCAAACCTCTGTCCTTAAAATTGGAAAGGCAGAAAAAAAACCATACACACCAAATATTCGTGAAGGTGTCTAGTACAATAGTCAGGTTATGGAACAACCCAGTCTAATGACGCTAGATAATGAAGTCTATATATACACCATAGAGTGCTACACAGCCACAGCAATGATGAAATCATGTGATTCCACGGCAACATGGATGGGGCTGGAGGATCTTATTAAGTGCAGAAATTGAGAAGGACAAGGACAGACACTGGATATTCTCACTAATGTGAGATATATAGAATAACATGTCAGGGGGAAAAGTAGGAAAAAAAACTGACTCTAGACTACAGAAACAAAATTGCCAGGGAAAGAGAGAAATAAAGGGAAGAAACCAGAAAAGGGAGTCTGGAAGTAACAGAGGCAAGGGTTACGAGCCTTGGACCCCTCTAGGGTGTAGAGACAATATATATTTGTATATCTAAACCAGTCAATCCACCACTCCTGTAAGCATGGATCCTAACTATAACAATCAGAACCTCAGGGAGCTGGGGGAAAGGGAGATACCTAACTGGGTGACTCTTGGCTGTTAAAGTAAAAAGTAGCTAATTCAAGCCTCAGCTCTGACCACACTGTAACACTTATTGGGGCTTCAGAAGGGTTGCTCAGACAAAACTGAGAACAACTGTGAATTTTACAGTGCCTAGAAATATACAGAAACCTAATCATAAGTTTATAGACCGCTTTCTTTCCCACTAAGCCTCACAACATGGTAGTAAAGGTCTTGTCTTTTCTTTTACCCAGTACATAATGTACAGCTGTCAAGAAAGGAATTTGAAAAAAAAAAACCTACAAGACATACTAAAAGGAAAAAATAGAACCCACATATAATCTGAAGAGAGAAGGTTTCTCACTCAGACCAGGCAAGGATGCTGAATTGTCAGATATGTAATCACCAAGATTCATACCTTAAAGGGTCTAATGATTGAAGTAGAAAGCATATAAGAAAAGATGGTCAAGGCAGGGGAAAGATGGAAATCCTAATGGAGAGCTGTAAGACCAAGTCCACATTGTAAATGTTAAGTCCTCCAAGAATCCTTAGTATTGAGTTTTTTTGTCACAACACATGCATATCCACCCTTTAGTTCTCATGTGAGTGTATCTCAAGAGTCACAGTCACAACCACAGCTCACCAGAAGATACAGATTACCATCAAATGCCATGTGCATCATCTTAGTGGCTGATCCAGAAACCATAGGTCTCAGAGCCAATGGGGTTATTTGAAAAGCATCATGACATCTTAAAAATTCACACAACTCACTGTCTTATAAACATATAGTTTCATAAATCACTTTCATTTACTTATAAACCAAATTTGTGTTGTGCATTTGATTTCCTTCTTGCTATCTTCATATGATGAAGATAACTGAAGGGCAACCATGTGAGCAAGCTGACTTCCAAAAAGGATTCAGCACAACTGACCATATCCACACGGTAACCAAGCTCATTGAAGTTTGTAGGGAGTTCAGGATGCCACTCTGTCTCACGTTCATTGATTTAAAGAAAGCATTTGATTCCGCGGAGACTGAAGCAGTCATCGAAGCCCTATCCAAACAGGGCATCCAAACCCAATACATCAAGATCCTTTTGAGCTGGATGTATTACAAATTCATCACCAGGATCTCACCATTCTACAAAGAAGTGATCATCGATGTCAAGGGAAGGGTTCAGCAGGGTGCTACCATTTCACCAAAACTCTTCAGCGCCACCCTCGAGAACATCATGCAACAATTAGAATGGGAAAAAATGGGAGTGAAGATAGACGGTCGACAACTAAACCACCTCCACTTCGCTGATGACATTGTTCGAATAACACCAAACATTAGCTAAGCGGCACAAATGCTGGCTGACTTTGACCAAGAATGTGGAAAGATAGGTCTACAGCTGAATCTCAGCAAATCTATGTTCATGAAAAATGAACTAGTTCCAGAGGCCCCGTTCACTCTCAGTGTAACAAACATCTCTGAATGCAGCAGATATGTGTACCTAGGTCGAGAAGTCAACATGATGAATGACCTAAAACCTGAGCGGTGCAGGAGGAAGAGAGAGGGCATGGAATGTCTTCAAAAGCATCGAAGAAATAGCTAAAAAGACTAAGAACCTCTGGCTCCGGGCACATCTCTTCAACTCCACCATTCTCCCTGCATTAACATACACCTCAGAAACCTGGGCCCTATGAAAGCAGGATGAGAATGCTATTTGGGTCTCCCAAAGAGGAATCGAAAAGAGCTATGCTTGGAATATCACGCCTCACTCAAGTGAAAGAAGGAATCCGGAGCTCTGACCTCCATCACTGTTCCAGAGTCAGGGATGCTGTCTCGTTTGCCAAGGCATCGAAACTCAGATGGGCTGGACATGTAATGTGATTTGGAGACGACCACTGAACTAGAGCCATTACCGACTGGATCCCACGGAATGTCAAAAGATCACGTGGCCGCCCACCTACAAGATGGTCAGACTTCTTCGTCAAGACCCTGAATGAACGGTTTGAGGCTCTTTGTATTCCTGAAGTAACCAGATGCCATTGGCCTACACTGGTACGTGATAGGGACAAATGGAAATATTACTGGCACCCGCTTGAGCAAATCGATGAATAACGGGATATCAAGTGATCAAATGATCTTCTTATGAAGCTACTATGTGATAGACAACCACCAAGTCACCATACATCTAGATAGGACAGCACCAACATAGATCAGATCTGGGTATATGGCGGTTTGGTGGTTGACTGTGAGTCTCTATACTTGTAAACTACAGCTCTATTCTGAATAGTACTGCATACCCATTAGAAATCGATTATCTTCTCCAAATATCTGTTGTGTAAGAAATACAGTAATTATTGGATACTTCCAGCACTTTAGTATCATGGTAGTGGCTTTCCTTTCTCTCTGTGGTTTTTTCTTTCCAAATATAGATAGAATGGCTATGTTGCAGCAAAACACTCAGGTATTAGGTTGTTTTTATTTCTTGTCATTTTGATCTGAATTTTTAGAAACATTCACAACCACAAACCTTAGCCATGAAAAAATACCAAGAGAATAAATGGAATGTTAGTCTTCATCAAATGGAAAATAGTTACAGGGATACTTTTCTTTCTTTTTTTCTACAAAGTACACCAGATCCAATAAAAGTGTGAGATGAAAGCAAACGCCTTAAGTTCCTCAAGGCCAATGCTTTACCTTGTCACCATCAGCATCTCAGCTTTGTATAGTCCCTGGCACAGAATAGGCATTTAGCTATATGTGAAGGCAGATAAGAAAAAGAGGGAAGTAAGTAACACAGGAAGCAATATGCAACTGAGTGAAAACTTTGACATTTTGCTGTGGAAGTGTCATGGAAGACAGTACTCTATTTTCAGTCATACTTAATTTGCGGAATTCTGCTTATACTGAACTTTGTGTTTCTAATTGAATTGTGAGAATTCTTTTATTGAAAGTAATTTGGGGGGGTGAGACATATTTTTGCCATAAAAAAGAAGTATCAACTACCCAAGAAATAATGGCATAACTGTGATTGAGATGACATGGCATTTTTTCCCAATTTTCTATTTGGAATATTTTGCATCTTTTGCAAAAGAATTCCCAAGGAGTTCTTTTGAAAACTCAAATTTCTCATTTTTGTTATCCAACCAGACTTTGACATTTAAAATGCATTCAGCAAATTTATCAAACATGAGCAGTTGGCATTTTTCCAGACAAGTAATGAAATTTTCAAGTGTAGGGTTTTCTTTGTGGTAGAATGCTCAGTTGAGGAGTTGGAAAAGAGAAAGAAAGAGTAGCACTCAATAAAATGAGGAGTCATCATTGATTGTGGCGGTTAAGATGCATACATTTGTAAACCTCATGGACCACTTAAAGTGGATTCATTTCTCATATGTAAATCAGGTACTAGTAAATATAAAAAAAAAAAATGAAGAGAGGTCTGTTTTTTTTACCTGGGTTTTACTTCCAGATCTTATCACAGCAGAGTTTGTACTCTTCAAATATGTTCAGTGACTATGGTTCTTGAGGCTCCCTGACAAACCCCAATTTCCAAAAACCCCAGGTTTCCCTGATTCATGTGTATCACACTTTCAAAAAGCACAGGAGTGAACCCATCTAATCTGGCTACCTCACACTGTATCACTGTATCACTGTCTTCCCATTCATCATCCATTTGCTCGAGTGGGCCCCAGTAACATCTCCATATCTCCTGTCTCATGCTAGTAGAGCCCAAGGGCATCTGCTTGCTCCAGGAACATAAAGAGCCTCAAACCATTCCATTGGGTCATGGGCATGAGGTCTATAATTTTTACTGGTATTTGGCATGTCAAATACCACACGGGTAGCTTGCCAGGCTCTGCCATGCGGGTGGCATACTCTTGCAGTCACCTGTGATCTCCAGCATTTATTGATGAACTGTGCAGCCACTTGTGGCTGCGTGATCCTGGCTGTGACAGGCTCTTCTGCTGGGTGGAGTTCTGACAAGAGGGAAGTCTGGATGTGTAAAATGGCAGCCCTCCTGAAAAACCAGCTTCCATATCCTTAGGCTATGAAATCCATTTGTTTCCATTCAAGAAAATATCTTGAGTCTTAGCCTTATCATTCTTTATGTAAAATAAGGAGGATCTAGAGGTTACATTCACCAAATCTTCCAGGAAATCACAATTGAAGTCCCAAATCTTCAATCCCAAGGCAATCCAGATGCAAAAATATTCTTTAGAGGTGCATCTAGACACAGACATGGGTGGAGATGAGGAACTGAAGAAGGCTGCATGGTTCTTAGGCAGGAGATGGTCATAATCTTTGCAATGGCAGAGTCATTTTTATATTTCCTCTTTTAATTTATTTCCTCAGGTCTGAGCAAGTAGGCATTTTCCTGACATGTGCATATGCATACAACTAATTATGCTTTTCTTTTATTCCTTTCATTGTTGTTGCCTATTGATGGTTGCTAGAGAACTAGTTGGAATTATTTGCTTCCCAGAAGTAGAGCAGTATTTAGTTATGCTTAGTTCAGTTTTATAACTAAACTGCATGTTTAGTTATATCTAAGCATAAAGGAAATTGTCAGAAACTTAAAATCCACTGGGCACTCTTCCACATCCCTTCTCTTCTTCTTTTTCCCCACCCAACCAAACATTGATGCAGATTAAAGAGGGCATAGCTCTAAGTCTTGCTTTTCATTTTACCATCTTGGACATGTTGGGAATCTGGCCAAGCTTAGGCAACAGTATCATTAAGGAAAAATTTTCTCTCCCCAAATGATTCCTAAAGTGAATGGCCCTTAGCCTTTTGAGAAAATGTTATTCTTTAGTAGGTGTATTTATACCATTTCATTTCCTTCTGCACATACAGATAAGAGTAGCCAGAACTGATTATTCAGATATTTTTATATATGCAGCACATAACAAAAATCTGCTATCAAATATAACTGGGAGAAAATGTCCAGGAATAGGTTTACCATTAGTTGCAACTTCCCAGGAATGCAGGGAATCAGGTGTTGGCTTTCTTCTCCCCCATCTATGACTGCTGCTGCCTTCTGTGTTGACTCCATTCTAAGGCGGGCCTTCCCACCAGGTAGAGACAGTTGCTCACAATGACAGATTTAACAGTCTTTTTATCCACTCTTAGAAAAAAGAATTCTCTCATATCAACAGATGTAACGAAGGCAGGAATTGCCTTTGACTATTTTGTTAGGTTATAGTTTGGAACATAAACATCATTACAGTTGGGGTAAAATGTTCTAATATTCATGTTTGGGTCACATAGTACCTCTGGAATCACAGGAAGAGTCACTTCACCTGAACCATGTGGACTGAACATGAGCGTGGCATGGGTGCTAAAAGAACAGAATATTTTTTCTCATATTTATATGGTTTAGTATGTTGATTGACTTATGTATGTTAAACCATCCCTTACTTCTCTAGGATGAATCCCTCTTGATCATGATGTATGATCTTTGGGATAAATTCACTGCTGATGGAAATGTCAAGTGGTCCAAATTTTTCAAAGACAATATGGACATTCCTTAAAGAACTAGTAATTGAGCTTTCCATTGTTGGTGAGAATGTCAACTGGTCCTACCCTTTTGGAAAACAATATTGACATTCTTCCAAAAACTAGAAATTGAGCTCTCCTTTGACTCAGCAATACCACTCCTGGGAATTTACCCTGGGGGGCCCAAAAACACACAGCAGAAACATCATCTGCACTTCTATGTTCATAGCAGCATTATTCACAATAGCCAGAATCTGGAAACCACCTGAGGGCCCAACAACAGATGACTAGTTAAATGGTACATCTATACAATGGAATACTATGCAACTATTAGGAAAAATGAAGTTATGAAATTTGCCTATAAATGGATGGACATGGAGAATATCGTGTTGAGTGAAATTAGAAGGGAAAGGACAGATATAAAATGACAGCATTCATTTTGGGGATATAAAACAAATAGTATGAGATCAATAGCTAAAGCCAGGCGATACATAGACCAGGAGAACTTGTTAATGGTTGGAATCTAACATGAGAGTGTGGAGGTCAGAGGTTGCTAATGATTGTTGGAAATGGTAATGCCAGACTAGAACTGAGCATTGAATATAGGCAAAGCAATATACATGATTACCCTTAAATGTATGTATTCAAGCCACAATGTGTAAGAGAATGGAGAGAGAGACAGACAGAGAGATAAATAAAAGAAGGAGGAGGAGAATGAGGAGGAGGAAGAAGAGAAAGAAGAGGAGGAAGTGGAAGAAGGAAGGAGGAGGAGGAGGAGGAAAAGAAGGAGAAGGAGGAGGAGAAGAAGGAAAGGAAGGAAGGAAGGAAGGAAGGAAGGAAGGAAGGAAGGAAGGAAGGAAGGAAGGAAGGAAGGAAGGAAGGAAGGAAGGAAGGAAGGAAGGAAGGAAGGAAGGAAGGAAGGAAGGAAGGAAGGAAGGAAGGAAGACCTACCATAGATGTAGATTGGGGGAGGGGAGGGAATTTGGGGATATTGGAAGGGTGGTGTGGGTTGAGTGCTGAAACACTGTGTGACTGAGACCCAATCATTAACATCTTGTAATTGTATATTTTATTATGCCCCAGCAGTATAATAAAATTTAATAAATAAATAAAATCCAAGTCTGAAAAAAAGGGAAAACATGGGGGGGGGAGGGAGAAAGAACTAGTAATTGAGCTTTCATATAACCTAGCAATTCCAGTTCTGGGAATATACCCCAAGGACTCAAAAAACACAATACAGAGAATATATCTGCTATGTTCATTGCAGAACAATCAGCCAAAATCTGGAAACAACTCAAATGCCTAAAAACATATGACTGCACAAAGAAGCTATGGTTCATATATACAATGGAATACTACTCAGCCATAAGGAAAGATGAAGTCATGCCATTTGCTGATACATGGATGGATCTAGAGATTATCATGATGAGTGAAATGAGTGAAATGAGTCAGAATGATCTCACCTTCTTTAGGATATAAAAGTAATATAGTGGCGGGAATAACTAATACACAATGGCAGTAGAAATGAAGAGCAGTAGAAGTAATCCTTGGTAGAAAGCTTGCTACTTTGTGCTTAAGGGGTAGCGGAAGGAATACGTCAGAGAGGTCAAGGAACCAATACAACAATGATAGAGGGAAGTGGTCACTCTGTACAGGGTCTGTGTGCTGAAAGGAGAAAAAGTGATATGTGTGATATCTTATCAGTAACACTATTATAATCCACCATAGAGGCAGGCTGGGGGCAGAAGAGAATCTGGGGGGCACTGGTGGAGGCTAATAAACACTGGTGAAGGATTTGTGTTGGAGCATTTAACACTGAAAGCAAACATGAATGACTTTGTAATTCACAGTGTTTCAGTTTAAAAAACTAAAGCACCACAAATAAAATGGGGCAAATTCTAGGCAGGAAAAACAGCAACTTTCCCAACTTTCCATAGTCCCAGCTCAAATGACAAGGGAAGAAAAGATGGACTCAAGAATCAAAGAGAAAACAGAAGCTCTTGCCATAGGCTTATAAAAAGTGAAATGAGTGCCAAACATCTTCCTTCCCAAAAAGCGTTATCTGTCAGATCAATGCGCCAAACTGCTTTCTACTTCCATATCTGGTTGTCATCTGACCCACAGGTTTCAAAAACACCTCAAGTAAATGTAATCCAATGTTTCATGCATTAGATAATCCCATATGAAGGGAAAAGATAAGAGAGGGGATATTATGTCTGTTTTGAAATCATGCTTGATAGTCTCTTGGCAACTGCTCAATTTCCTTGGGTTTTTTTGGATGCATGCATCTATAATTCACTTTTGAGTCGCACATGCAGTTGTTTTGTCTTTTCCAGAAAACATGAACAACCTCAAATCTGAGCAATTTCCTAAGAGGTGACTTCAATGTGACCATACCACTAAATAGCAATTAAATGTAAAGAATATAATCAAAAGACACCAAAAAGAACAACTGTTTTGGAGTCTGCATTTTAATGTATTTGGTATATTTTTATGAACATAGTTCATAAATTTTGGGAGAGTGGTGATAACTTGCCTCATTTCCATCTGGAGGAAGCAGATTTTTTGGATAAGAAAAAGCCTCTGAACATATTTGAGTATTTGAACGACTGGGATGATATAAGATGATATAGAATCAAGAATAAGCAATAAAATATAGGGAGAGGGAGAAAAATAAGAACTAATAATAGCCAGCCATTATCAATCGCTTTCTATGACCAGGTACTATTTTAATGGCTCCACAAATAGTCCATTTTAACTCTTTACTAAAGACTCCGTGAGACAGGTAACCATTATCCCAATTTTACAGATGTATTCATCTATGTTATATTATTACATTGTAAATTATATTGTATCATATTATATTATAACCTGGGGGCTAATTGTAGAGGATAATCAACTCTGAAAAGTCACATAGGTATTAAGTGGAAAATCAGAACCACTTATACATAACTCCTCTGTTTGTATTGCCCTGGTGCTTGTAGCATGTCTTATGGATGGTCAGTGTTGCTCAGCTCCTAGTTGATCTCAGACATACCTTTGGGTAGAAAAAGGAACAAGAAGAGCCTCGGGAGAAGTAGGCAAGAAGGGGATCCTTGAAGCTATCAGAGTCAAGGGAATTGATCTACTTTGGACAAAATTCTATCAAAGGCAAAGGTTCTGCTGTTGTCAAGTAGGCTCTAGCCTTGGACCTACTGGACTAAGACCTCACTCCTTGAAGGTTATTAATGGGCAATGTAGAACCTTGAATCTGGAAACAAAAATGAAAAAAAATCTAACACTAATCATAAATAAAGATTTTATTATTTGCACAGTGCTTTTTTTCCCTCTTCTCCCACCAATGACCCCAAGAGCTTGACATGACAATCCCCACTTCAGAATGAAGAAGAGGAGCACAGAAGTATTTCACTAAAAACTAGTTAGAGTCAGAACTTGAATGCAGGAGTTTTGGCTCCAAGCCCAGTGCTCTTGTTCACTACTTTGCTACTGGGCCAACATCATGACAAAGGCTTGTTTTTTGGAGCTGCTATCTAAGAGAAGAGCTTGGTTACTAGGCAACAACCAAGATGCTATTTGCTGGGAGAAAGGTCTGAAGCTGAACCTCATGTGAGTATTTCTTAGTTGGTAACCTGCCACTGAGTTTAAAGGAAAGTGGACCCCTTTTTCTGCTACAGGAATTCAGAAAGCTATCATGTCATAAATATTGTATTGCATTTCTGCCTTGTGTCAGCCACTGGAAAGACAGCAGTGAGCTCCGTGGTACTCTTCACTCCTCTATAGTACTCCTCATTTCTCCATGGCCCTCCTCCTCGATACTTCTCACTTCTCCTCCATGTTACTCTCACCATGGCACAGCTCACAGAGTTCACTGCTTACTTTGAGGGAAAGAGACCACAAGCAAACAGGTCATTAAATACAGGTAATTACAGGTAAATGCAGGTAAATACAGAATTACAGTGGTTAGTAATTCCACAGAGGCAGGACATTTCTTAGACAAGCAAAAACTCTGCATTGTATTAAGGATTTTCCATGATCATAAATAATCTTACCATTTAAATTTAAACCAATCATGACTAAATTTTCTAACATCACTGACATTGCTCAATAAGTTCAGAAAAGGGACATCTGAGTCAGAATAAAGGATCAGGAATAATCTCTGAGACAGTGTCAAGTCTCTTTGACACTTAATAAAGTCTTGGCTTTGGAGCTTTTCTGCCCATTATGTTAACAGTTTTCTAATTACTTACCTGTATGTTCATCATAGTTTATTACTTGCTTCTCTGTGTTAACCAAAATCCATCTCTTCCACCAAGAATTCTTTGCTCCCTCCCTTCACAAGAACCCTTGCCTAGAGCCAGTATCTCATGGTTCTTAGTCAGCATCGAGCAGAAGTGCCCTGTTGGGTCTTTGGTCTCATTCTGTGTCTAGCCAGCTAGTGGTAAGATCTCAGGAGTCAGCATTGATGCCTTATTTTTCCATATGCACTTGATATTTGGGGATTCATTTAGCACCATCACTAACCAAGAAGCAAAATTAAAAAGTGTCTGGATAGCAAAAGGAAATTAGCAGAATAAAATTAGCAGAATTTCATTAGCAGAATGAAAAAACCTCCTACTAAACGGAAGAAGATAATCACATATCATACATCTGATAATGGGCTAATATCCAAGGTCTACAAATAACTTTTTGAAAGTCTGTAATATCAATTTGAAGACCTAAAGCTGAAGAATGGAATACACTTCTCCGAAGATGATGACTGTAAAAGACTAAGAGGCACAAGAAAAAGATACTCATCACCACCTATTGTTATGTAAATGTCAGTCAAACCCACAATCAGAGACCACCTCACACCTTTGAGAACAGCTTAAGTGAAAATAGATAATATGGGGCCGGAGCCATAGCCCATCAGGTAGGGCGTTTGCCTTGCACGGCTGGCCCGTGCCGGCCAGGGTTTGATCTCCAGCATCCCATATGGTCCCCTGAGCACCGCCAGGAGTAAGGAGAAACCCCTGAGCATTGCTGGGTGTGACCCAAAAGCAAAAAAAAAAAAAGAAAAAATAATAAATGCAAGTGTTAGATTATGTGAAGGGAAGTGAACCCTTGTACACTGCTAGTGGCAGTGTATATTGGTGCTAACATTTGGAAACAGTATAAAAAATCCCTCAATAAGCTAAAAATAGGGGGTTGAGAAGATTTCTGTTCATCTCCTCTTCCCATTCTTTAATAAAGTTGGATACTTGTAGAGTTCTACCAGTGATTTATATATCTTGAATATTAACCCTTTCTCAGGTGAGTGGTGGGCAAATAGTTTCTCCCAATCTGTGCACTGTCTTTATATTCTGGTCATCATTTCCTTTCTGATGCAGAAGCTTCATAATTTATATAGTTCCATTTGTTTATCTTTGCTTCTACTTACTTGATCAGAGACATTTCATCCTTAAAGATTCCTCTAGCTTCAATGACATGGAAAGTTTTACCTATATTTTCCTGTGTATGCATCATGGATTCATGTCTGATACTGAGGTCTTTGATCCATTTTGAGTTGACTTTGGTGCATGATGTTAGAAAGAGGTCTGCATTCCTTTTTTTTTTTTTTTTGTACCTGGCTAACCAGTTTTCCTGACACCTCTTGTTGAAGAAACTCTCCTTGCTCCCCTTCACATTTGTTGTTCCTTATAGAATATTAACTGACCATATACCTGAGGGTCTGTCTCTGGAATTTCTATTCTGTTACAGTGATGTGAGTGTCTCTCCTTATTCCAGGACCGCACTGACTTAATTACTACCACTTTGTAGTAGAGTTTAAGGTTGGGAAAGAGATACCTCCCATCTTCTTTTTCCAGGATTGCTTTGGCTCTTTGGGCATATTTATTTTTCCTTATGAATTTCAGAGACACTTGATCCATTTATTTGAAAATGACCTATTAAGGACTGCATTGAATCTGTACAATGCTTTGGGGAGCACTGGTGTTCTGATGATGTTAATCCTTCCAATCCATTAACAGGAGATGTGTTTCCATGTCCTCATATAATTCACAGTGATTCAATAAAAATTAATTGAGTTTTCTTGAAGATCAAGGAAAAAAATAAAAGAGGGTTGTTGGAGAGATTGTACAGGAGGTGAGGCACTGTGCATGTGCTGCTGCAGTTGCGACCTCAAATCCTGAGTCCCACCAGGGGTACACAAAGACAGGAATAGCACCTGAATGCCAGCAGGTGAGGAGGGAGGAAAACTGAGACTTAGGTTCTTTTTTTTTTTTGAAAAACAAGGAAAATGTAATGCAATGATGTATATCCACTTATTAGTGCTACTCATCAGTATGTGAGAGTCAGCACCTGGTAGAGTGTTGGGTGCACAGTAGGTACTAAATCAAACGTGGTCAATAAATGGTAGCCGTTATTGAGTCCTCCAGACTTCGCTGTGCCAAACACTGAGAGCACAGCTCTCCAGACTGAGAACTGGCCCTTACCTGTGTGCCTACAAACACTATAGTCTCACCCTCCACTGGGCCGGGGAGGGGAGGAACCTGGACTTTAGGGGTGTAAGTAAACAATCCTAGGTCTCTCAGTGAGCCTCAGGCCTCCTGTGTGCTGTGGAGTGGCCTTTAAAACAAAGAAAAACTACAGAGGAAAGATAAGAGGATTATTTTAAAGCAAGCATTTGGTTTCTAGAAGCAATTCTAATTGGCTGTTTCTGACAAATAAAAGGTTCCCCTGAAGTCAATTTCCCCCAGCAAAATACAGCATCCAGAGAAAAACAGATTTGAATTTCGTTGCTTTCGCTCATCTTAATTTTCCATAGTATTTTTTCATAAGGGTTATAAAAGTAATGAGGGATTTGTGTGTGTGCGTGTGTGTGTGTGTGTGTGTGTGTTTATGGTACTGGTGGCTGATTTCTTTTTTCTTATTTTGTTTAACCTCAACTGTGATTCACATACAAATGACTGTAAATTGTAAAAAATGCCAATAGGTATTTTTAAGCCTTTGATTTACCAAATTGTAGTTCCCAAAATCTAACTTAAATGAATTCACTAAATAGAGAATTCCCCAGTGGGATGTTAGGAAAGGATAAGTATGTTGTAAATAAAACAATTAAATGGCTACTTCACACCTCATCAAATCACTTAACTGCCTGATAGCAGTTAACTCTGTAAGTCTTCACAATACAGGCTTGGGGCAAAAGGTAGATGGGAGCCCAGCCTCTCAGAAATGGGACTTGCCTACCAGAAACTGAGGGCTGGTGTCACTCTGCCAAGCCCTGGGGTGAAACGTGCACACTGTTAACTCCGTTTGCCCAGAAAATATCTACATACATCCTTGAGTGAGGAACACCAATTCTCATCTAGCAATTGCATTAAGCAAAGGATGTTTCCCTTTATAATTGCTACCTTTGAGACACAAAAGTCATGTAAGATCTCAGATTCCTTTTATCCCAGTTTTCCTTCCATCCTCTTGAACCCATATCATTTCAGTCTCTCTTGTGTGGAAAAAGAAAAAAGCACATATTACTTTACAGATGCAGAAACCAAGGCAAAGATAAGTAAAGACGTCCAGCCCTTGCCGAGGTCACACTGAAATGCAGCTGTGTGACCCAAGGTCAATTTGGACTGGAGTCTTCATCATTTCTGGGAAGGGTCATGAAATTGTAACCACCACCCAGCCCTGTACCCAAGACTTGAGGGGAGGGGGCAGGTCACTATTCTTAGGCCTTCCAAGTTGAAAGCCTGAGAAGGTAAAGTAAATTGCTGGATTTACATGACCAGTGTCTGCTTGTCCTAACCAGGGTCCCTGCCTCTGGTTCTCTCACTTCTATAGCTCTGACACAAAGCTCTTGGTGCAGAATTACTGAAGTTTTACGGATTAAAGGCTGGATTAGAAAAGGTAGTGAAATTTTACCACAGTACTTTAAATCTCTCTCTATATATATTTTTTTTTCCTTCGTAATTCCTTTTTTTCCTTTTTCTTCACTTCTCTTCTATTCATTCATTGTCATTCCTATTATTGTTGTGAGGACCATAGGCCACACACACCCAGCTCTGGTGCTAGAACCTTCCTTTGTGGCAGTCACCAGGGGCGGTTGCTCCTCCAGCTGTGGTGCTCACCACACTGCAGTTGTAGGGCTCACTAGGGTCACCACGGTGCTCACACATGTGCTTGCCAGGAGGTGAGGGCTAGTCCCATGGGCAGGAACTGCAAACCTCAGCAGCTGCAGCGACAGGTGGATATTGTCAAGGAGAGAAGAAAGTAGGAGGGGTCCTAGGAGGCCCTAGGAGGGTTGTAGGCCCTACCCGGGAGGGTGGATGGGGAATTTGTGCCGTTGATTGTGGCCTTGAAGCAAGGCAAGGCCTGAGTTTAAAGTAACACAGGAAACCAGAATTTTCACGTGAGAGACCTTGAAGTCAAATGTTAGTAACTAGCTGAGACAGATGGAAATGCTATGCACACACAGACATATGTACATTCTCCAGAGTTCCTTCACGGATGAATATTGATGTGCAATAGGACTCATAAAGTCCACAGCAGTCATAAATCTTAGATTTGTTTACACATTTGTATATTTGCTCATTCTTGGCCTTTGATCAATCACCTGAAGCTCTTGTAGAAAATCCAATTTATTTCCTTTACGAATAAATGACTGAGACTTCAAATTCATGAAGTATTGAGGATAAGGACCTTGGTGTGATTGTTCTTGTAGTTGGTTTGTTTTTTTCTTTTATAATTCCCATCACAGCCTTGTTAGGGAAGGAAAAGCCATCATAATATTCCCATTTTACATGTGAGGTCACTAAGGACCCAGATCCTATTTATAGGAAGTGCTTCACTTCATTCAAACTTGCCATTCATCTCTGTGCCGCAGGCTCTCTCTTATTTTTATTTTTTATTTGGGGTGTGGAGGTGCGTGTACACCCAGAGATGCTCGTGGGGGTAAATTCAGCCTCTTCCTGGCTCTAAATTCAGGAATTACCCGATGGTGCATGGGGGACCATAAGGGATTCTGGAGAGTGAAGCCTGGTCAGCCCATCTAGGCAAGAACCCTACCCGTTGTTCAGGCCCTGGCTCTCTTCTGTACTGAAATGAATTTTGAGACCTTTTAGGTCTGATAATCCTAGGGCTAGCTGCCCATATCTATTGGGCAAATGAGATCTTCCTCCAGACAGGTTGGCCACTTTGAAGCACAAGGTCTACAAGGTGAAAGAGAGCCTAGAACACTATTTCTGTTGAAATTCAAATGCAAGCTTAAATGGGGTAGAGGGTAAATAATATTTTATTTGGTGATGGCTCTTTAGTTTTAAATCACTTTAGCATTTACTTTTAATTAATTTCTTTAAATTAGACAACTCTTACTTGTAAATATTTGCTTTTGTATGATAAGCTTTTATTTAAATTATTAAAGCTTTAGTTTCATGACTGATTTTAAGAATTGAGGTACCCAGCACATGATAATAGAATACAGGTGATACAAAGGGAGAGATCATTTTGTATCAATAACTATGCCAGCACCCTCCATGGCTAAGAGCAAGGCTGCACTCAAAAAGAAACAGTAGAGAAGGTGAATTTACAGTTTTCTTTGAATTGTTCAGAAATAAATCAATAAATCAGGGAGTAGGAGAACAAATGTAGGATGAAATAACATCTGAAGGAGTTTATTCACAATAAAAGCTTGTCTTGCTGTCTATTTTTAAAAGCACTCTTCGATAGCTCTGGACCCATTTATTAGTTTACTAAAGGGAGCAGAGATGGGGGCAGAGGCGGGGTTGTGAAAAAGCCAGGACAGTAACTATATATGAGCGTTTCAGACATAAAGAAAACAGAAGAGGTAGTGATGAGAACAGAATACTTTCATCGCCCCAATCAGTTGGGGGCTATTATGAGCCTTGATTTGCTAGCTCTTCAATTTTACCATCATCAAAGGCAAGGCTGAAACCTGAAGAAACTGGGCTGACAATCAGGCAGCAGAGAGATGATAAAGATTTCTCTAATTTCAATGAAAGAAGATTTGAAAGTGAAAGGTTTGTAATGACATTAATAACCGGTCTTTACCAGCCGTGGAATGATCAGCCAGACGGTGAAGAGATCAAGGCAGGAGGCCGGTGACCCAGCCTTAGTCATCAGCACCTAGGACTCTTATAATAACTTTTATTATTTGTTTGAAAATCATTTTCACAATACAGTTCAGTAACCTTTGTATCATAAATCCATTTCATCTGCAAAAAAAAAAAGAAGCCTGAATGGAATACGAATACGATATTACATGAAATCTGTCGCTTACTGATGTGATTTTCAAAGCACTATTAAATAATGACCTGAATTCTGGATGAACTGTCACATGCTCACAGGCCTCTCTTGAAGCTTTGGGACTTTCTAGCACAAACAGGGGATAAAGGGTAAAAATTCCTGTTGGAGAGAGAGAGAGAGAGAGAGAGAGAGAGAGAGAGAGAGAGAGAGAGAGAGAGAGAAAGGAGGAGGAAGAGGAGGAAAAGTGCCTGCTATAGAGGCAGGCTGGGAGAGGGAGGAGGGGATCACAGGACATTGGTGGTGGGAAATGGGCACTGATGGAGGGTTGGGTGCTGGAACACTGTATGTCTGAAACCCAACCATGAACATCCTTGTATTTGTATTTCTCACGGTGCTATAATAAAGTTAATTTTTTTTAAAAATATTCTTAGGTTTAAATAAAAAAGTCTGCTATTACTTCCTGAAAAAAAATTCATGGTGAAAATTCTTATGAGGGGCTTGGATGCCGTAACAAAATTAACAGAGTGGTCAAACTGTTTCTTTTTTCTGTTCTGGCAGAAACAGAATCACTGCCAGGGTACAGGGTATCAGCGAGATGGTCAGAACAGAAAGCTCCAAATAGGACTGAGGCTGAGTTGGTTTTGAAAGCTCAAAGATGCATATTTGGGGCCAGGATAACCCTCCAGCAGAGCACCCCCTGGGGAGAGGGTGGGTGGGTGGGAGGGGGGAAGGAGGGTGAGGAGTTCTTGGCACTATGAAGGGATGGATGAGGAAAGTCTTTTTGCATGGGATGAAATTGAGTCAGTAGCCAGAGAAACAGATGCCAAATCCTTCTTATCAAAGGTAAACACAGTAATTTTCATTTTCACATTGGTCCTTGATCCATTTGTTTTCCAACTACCATATAAAATAAATATTAATATGTCCATAACTTAAGGTGATAATGAACCCAGATTTTTATGAAATGTCCTGTAAACTTCATATGATCTTGAAATTGGGCAGAAATATGAACCTATGTTAAAAAGTATAAAGGGTTCCTGGGGCCGGAGCTATAGCACAGAGTGTAGAGCATTGGCCTTGAATGCAGCTGACCTGGGTTTGATCCCTAGCATCCCATATGGTCTGCCAAGCACTGCCAGGAGTAATTCCTGAGCAAAGAAGGCCAGGAGTAACCCCCTGAGTATCACTCAGAGGGACCCAAAAAAGAAAGAAAAAAGTATAAAGGGTTCAGAGAGATGGATAAAACAGAGATGTAGCACTTGCTTTACGTGCAGCTGACCCAAGTTCAGTCGCCAGCACAGCATGCAGTCCCCTGAGCACTACTATCCATGCTAGATAATAAACTAAACACTGTAGAAAGATTTCCTTCTCAGGCACTTTCTTTCCAGTGCAGTGAGGGTTTAAATTTGAGAGTGTCTCTTCCAAAATCATATATTTTCATACAAAGCCTCCAAAAGAAAACTGAACTGTCCCACATTTTTCTTTGAGGCTAAGTGATGTGCTTGCCATTGCTTTAGAGTTAGTGGCAATTGACTGGGTAATTAGAACAATGCTCTCACTCAAATGCAGGCACACCTGGCTGTCTGTGGTGAATTAGAAGTTTTCTAAAGCTAGTCCAGGACTTTACTTGCCTGTCTGCTAATACTAGTCTGCTATTGCTAGTCCAATAGAGAAGAGATTTGGACCTCAAGTAATGCAAGCACAGTAAGGATGGAATATTTATTTCAAGAATATTTCAAAGAGCAAATAGTCGACTCCAAAGACTAGGTAAAGCAGGAAAGGCAAGAGAGGAAATTTAGATTTATGGTTTGCTCTCCTGCAAAGTTACGTCATCTTGCAGGGTCTCCTGGGAGGGCAACCAGTCACATCAATTCTGTGTCTTATAAGGCTTGAGGGGCCACAGGAACCTCCAAGTGGAGCTTCTCCTACAGCTAATTCACATCATCATCCTGTTCCAAATCCTCCTGAATCGGTATTTTACTACTGGATGCATTCCATACTAGAGTTCATCCAGCCCAGGTTGGGGTATGTAGTTTCTCTTACTTGATTTTAAGGTTCTCTCCTCTCCTCCTCTTCTGTCCTCCCCTCTTCTCCCCTCACCATCAATTTTGCTAGGCTTGAATATAGGTCCTGCCACTCTCTAGACCTGGGCCAACTTACTTAGCATCTCTGTTCAGTTGCATAATAGCCCCTACACTGCAATGTGGTTGTAAAGAATCAACACATTAAATTGGAGAAAATGCTTCGCATGGAGCCTGGCCTGCTGAAGGCCCATGGATAAGAACTAATGGACTCAAAGTCCTAGAATACATACAATTCTAAACTCAGCATTGAAACTTGGTACAGAGCCTATCAGGTGCTTTTGAATTCAGAGTAAGATAACTGCAGTAGCAGAATTATATATATATATATATATATATATATATATATATATATATATATATATATCAATTGATCACTTGACATCCCATTATTCGTCAGCTTGCTCAGCGAGTGCCAGTAACATTTCCATTTGACCCTATCATGAGCCACTGTAGCCCAATGGCATGTGGTTGCTTCAAGAATACAAAGAGCCTCAAACTGTTCATTCAGGGTCTTGACGAAGAAGTAGATGGGTGGCCACGTGATCTTTTGACATCCCGTGGGATCCAGTCGGTAATGGCTCGGGTACAGCGGTCGTCTCCAAATCGCATTACATGTCCAGCTCATCTGATTTTCGATGCCTTGGCAAACAAGACAGTGACCCTGACACTGAAACAGCAATGGAGGTCAGAGCTCCGATTCCTTCTTTCACTTGAGTGAGGCGTGATATTCCAAGCATAGCTCTTTCAATTCCTCTTTGGGAGACCCGAATAGCATTCTCATCCTGCTTTCGTAGGGGCCCAGGTCTCTGAGGCATATGTTAATGCAGGGAGAATGGTGGAGTTGAAGAGATGTGCCCAGAGCCAGAGGTTCGTTGTCCTTTTAGCTATTTCTTCAATGCATTTGAAGGCATTCCATGCTGCTCTCTTCCTCCTGCACAGCTCAGGTTTTAGGCCATTCATCATGTTGACTTCTCAACCTAGGTACACATAACTGCTGCATTCAGAGATGTCTGTTCCATTGGGAGTGAATGGGGCCTCTAGAGCTAGTTCATTTTTCATGAACATAGTTTTGCTGAGATTCAGCTGTAGACCTATCTTTCCACATTCTCAGTCGAAGTCAGCCAGCATTTGTGCGGCTTGGCTAATGTTTGGTGTTATTAGAACGATGTCATCAGCGAAGCGGAGGTGGCGCATAGTTGCTGACCGTCTATCTTCACTCCCATTCCTTCCCGTTCTAATTGTCGCATGATGTTCTCAAGGGTGGCGCTGAAGAGTTTTTGGTGAAATGGTATCACCCTGCCGAACCCCTCCTTTGACATCAGTGTTTACTCCCTTGTAGAAAGGTGAGATCCTGGTGGTGAATCCAAAATACAGCTCATGAAGGATCTTGATATATTGGGTTTGAATGCCTGTTTGGCTAGGGCTTTGATGACCGCTTCAGTCTCCACAGAATCAAAGGCTTTCTTTAAATCAATGAAGGTGAGACAGAGCAGCATCTTGAACTCCCTACAAACCTCAATGAGCTTGGTTACCATGTGGATATGGTCAATTGTGCTGAATCCTTTCGGAAGCCAGTTTGCGCCGCATGGTTGTCCTTCACCTAATGTTCTGCCAATCCTGTTCAGGATGACTCGAGTGAACAGCTTGTAGATAACAAACAACAGGCAGATGGGGCAATGGTTGTCAATGTCATGATGTCACCCTTCTTGAACAGTAGAACTGTCTTGCTGGTTTTCCATGCCCTTCCATGGGAGGGCACCTTGCATTCTGACAGGTAGAGTGTGAAGAGCTGTGCCAGTCTATTGATGAATACTGAAGGCAGATTCTTCAGGTGTTCGGGTCTAACTTTGTCTGGGCCTGGTGCTCTTCCCTTCTTTACTGACAAAATGGCATGTTGGATTTCAGAAGGGAGAACGGCCGAATAACTCCACATCAGGACCCATGACCTAGAATGGAATGAACAGGATGAGAGACTATCTGAGTTCATCATGTCCACCAAGACCATTTATGGGAACTCACAGTTCCAGAAGGCTGAATCAAAACTTTGGACATGGGAATCCCCTGGTGGGCAGTTCCACAATGAAATTGACCACATCATCTTGAATTGAAGGTTTTGCCTGATCGATGTTTCTGTCATCCCAAAATTCCAAACAGGATCGGACCACCGTCTCTATTGTGCAAAATTCTACTTCACGCGAATGGGGAGAAAATGCTGCAAAGTTTAAGAAGAGAAAGAAATCCCAGAACAACCACCAACTGGGAACTCTTTGGCACCATTGCAGCAACATGGGAAGATGCCATCATTGATTACATTGATGAAGAATACAACCAACTGGTTCAGCACCTCCATGATTGTGCGAAGAATGCCAAGAGAGAAAAAAAAACACAAAAGGATGCCTATCTTCAAAAAACTTTCAAGCTCATTCACCAATGTGGCAAGGCACGAGCCTCAGGTGACCAAATGCTAACATCCAAACTTGCAAAGCAGTGCAGAGAAGCGATAAAGGAAGACCTCAAAGAGAGAAGAGCAGAAATACTGTAAGATGCAGCAGAAGCCGGAAAAACATTCACAATGCCCGCCTCTCCTTCGCCAACTCTAAGACCAAGATGACTGCCCTCTAACGTCCTGATGGATCTATCACATCCTCCAGAAAGATAATGGAGAAGAGTATCCATAACTTCTACTCAGATCTCTTTGATAGCCACGCCCACGTCCACCTGCCCACATACCAAATTCCGCAGGATGGATATGTCATTCCCAACGTTCTCCCTTTTTGAAATATAGTATGCCATTTCATCGGTAAAGAAGGGAACAGCACCCAGCCAGACAAAGTCAGACCTGAACATCTGAAGACTCTGCCATCAGTATTCATCAATACACTGGCTCGACTCTTTACACGCTACCCGTCTGAATGCAAGGTGCCCTCCCAATGGAAAACCAGCAGGACAGTTCTGCTGTTCAAGAAGGGAGACATTCACAACATTGGCAACTATCGCCCCATCTGCCTGTTGTCTGTCATCTACAAGCTGTTCACTTGAGTCATCCTGCACAGGATTGGCAGAACATTAGGTGAAGGACAACCATGCGAGCAAGCTGGCTTCCGAAAAGGATTCAGCACAATTGACCATATCCACATGGTAACCAAGCTCATTGAGGTTTGTAGGGAGTTCAAGATGCTGCTCTGTCTCACATTCATTGATTTAAAGAAAGCATGATTCTGTGGAGACTGACACAGTCATCAAGCCCTAGCCAAAGAGGCGTTCAAACCCAATACATCAAGATCCTTCGTGAGCTGTATTACGGATTCACCACCAGGATCTCACCATTCTACAAGGAAGTTATCACTTGTATCACTTGTTACTTTCTGGCATATCAAATATGACTCGGTAGCTTGCCAGGCTCTGCCATGTGGGTGGTATACTCTCAGTAGTAGCCTCTCATCTCATGCATTTACTGATGAGCCAGGGAGAAATCGACTTTTCTCTTGGGTGGAGCTCTGACGGGCTGTGGAGTCCAGATGTTGAAATTATATATATGTATATGTATATATATATATATATATGTATATATATATATTACATTATATTTATTAACCATACTACTGATTCATGTCTGTGGCTTCTAGGTTCATGTCTCCAAATTATAACAGATAAGAAATGTTAATTTTGAAGTGAAACAAAAAAGTCCATCAATGTAAAAGTGGATGAACAATAATAAGGGAAAATACACCAAAATTAAATTTATAAACATAATATACTGTATCTTGAAAATGGTGATCAAAGTTTATATAGGTGGAGATATAAAGATACATCTGTGAGACTGAAGAGCTAGTACAGGGATTAAACCACTTGCCTTGCATACAGTAAACCCTAGCCCTGATTTGATCACTGAGGAACACAAGGAATGACTCCTGAGCAGTCAGGGAGTAAACCCTGAGCACCAATGGCTATGACCAAACAAATAAATAAATATGGATGATCAGATGACAGACGGACATGAACATGCACGCACACGCACATGCACACACACATACACACAAAAGAAGTGAGATAAAATGGTACTTCTGGCATTCCAAAGTTTTTCAGTACAGATAGGAACAAGATGAGAATCATGAGAAAAATAGCACATAAATAATGGACATCTTTGAATACCATGCCAAGGAATCTGAATTCTAAACTGTAGAGGATAGGCAAACCATTGAAAATCCTTGAAGTAATAAAAACAAGATAGAATTAAAGATAAGACATACTGGAACTGGACTTTTGGTGGCAACTTGATGCAACACATACACATACTAATTTTTAGTGATGCCTATAGGAAGCATGTTATAAGTAATGCTACTTTAATAAATAAAAAACCAAGAAAATAGGGACACAATTGTCAAAAGACAAAGTTCTGAAAAAATATATTAGATTAAGAATTGTTGTGGGAGGTATTTTTTAAAACAGATCTGACAGGATACAGTGAACAAATATAATAAACATTCAGGGAGTTAGGAAAAACTCAAGGCACTGAGAGCAAACAGCACGCAGGAGGCCCAAGTTTGATTCCCTGTAGCACCATATGGCTCCCAGAGCACAGCAGGAGTACAGCCCTGGCAGCTGGGAGTGGCGCCCAGCACCAGTGTATAGCCAAAATCCAAAGGTTTTCCTTCCTTTTTGGAAGGAAGTGATCATTGTTGTCAAAAGAGGGGTTCGGCAGCGTGATACCATTTCACCAAAACTCTTCAGCAGCCACCCTTGAGCAACATCATGCGACAATTAGAATGGGAAGGAATGGAAGTGAAGATAGATGGTCGGCAACTACACCACCTCTGCTTCGCTGATGACATCATTCTAATAACACCAAACATTAGCCAAGCGGCACAAATGCTGGCTGACTTCGACCGAGAATGTGGAAAGATAGGTCTACAGCTCAATCTCAGCAAAACTATGTTCATGAAAAATGAACTAGTTCCAGAGGCCCTATTCACTCTCAATGGAACATACATCTCTGAATGCAGCAGTTATGTGCTAGGTTGAGAAGTCAACATGATGATGACCTAAAACCTGAGCTGTGCAGGAGGAAGAGAGCAGCATGGAATGCCTTCAAAGGCATTGAAGAAATAGCTAAAAGGACAAAGAACCCCTGGCTCCAGGCACATCTCTTCAACTCCACCATTCTCCCTGCATTAACATATGCCTCAGAGACCTGGGCCCTACAAAAGCAGGATGAGAATGCTATTCGGGTCTCCCAAAGAGGAATTGAAAGAGCTATGCTTGGAATATCACGCCTCACTCAAGTGAAAGAAGGAATCCGGAGTTCCGACCTCCATTGCTGTTTCAGTGTCAGGGTCACTGTCTCGTTTGCCAAGGCATCGAAAATCAGATGGGCTGGACATGTAATGCGATTTTTGGAGATGACCTCTGTACCCAAGCTGTTACCTACTGGATCCCACGGGATGTCAAAAGATCATGTGGCCACTCACCTACTGATGGTCAGACTTCGTCAAGACTCTGAAGGAACGGTTTGAGGCTCTTTGTATTCTTGAAGCAACCAGATGCCATTGCGCTACACTGGCACATGATAGGGTCAAATGGAATTGTTACTGGCACCAGCTGAAGAAAATAGAAGAATAACAGGATTCAAGTAAAAGTGTCTCCAAGTCTGCAAGACTTGCAGACATGGGGCAGAGCTGCTACTGGCTCTCCCTGTGACCAGCCGCTAACGAGGTGCCGGGAGGGATGGTGGGTTCTAGCCCTGGCCACCACCCCAGTAGAGCCTTGCAACAAGCCAGAGCGACCCCTCACTCCATGAGGGCCTCCATTTTCCACATCCGACTTCTCTCTCGTCAGACCTCCACCCAGCAGACCAGCCTATCAGTGCCCAGCTCTCGCGGCCGCTTGCTGCCACACGGTTCATCAATAAATGCTGGACTTAGAGATGCCTACAAGAGTATGCTGCCTGCACGGCAGAGCCTGCCAAGCTACCCGTGTTGTATTTGATTTATATGCCAAATACCAGTAACAATTATAGACCTCATTCGGAATGGATTGAGGCTCTTCATGTTCCTGGAGCAAGCAGATGCCTTGGGCTCTACTACCATGAGACAGGACATATGGAGATGTTACTGGGGCCCGCTCGAGCAAATCGATGATGAATGGGAAGACAGTGATACAAGTAAAGTGAAGTGATATATATAATAACATATATAATATATATTATATATTATATAATGTATATAATATATGTTATTATATTATATTATATATATATATATATATATATATAATTATACCACCATGAGATAAACAATTACAAAAATGTTCATGTTTGGGTTTAGGCCATTATAGCCAGAATCTGGAAACAACCAGAGTGCCCGAGAATTGATGCCTGGATAAAGAAATTTTGGTATATCTACACAATGGAATAGTATGCAGTAGCAGAATTCTTAAGGAAATCATGGTACAAAAGCCCTTGCAGATGCATTCACATGAAGATGCATTCACATTTAAAAAATCCAGCAATGTGGTCCTTGCTCTGAGGAGAGGGATTCTAATGACCTTAGACTTAAGTAACTTTCATCAAAATCCTCCTAACTGCTCAGACTTAGACATTCACAGCACCGAAAAGAAGTGACTGAAATATGTAAATAAATATTGAAATATAGCTTAAAACTGAAATATATCTTACCCAAAAAAATGTTAGTACTCTAAAAATAAATATAATCTAAATTGCTCAGGGAAAGCAGTCCTCACAAATAGTATATGTGTGGTTTTTCTCCTTTTCTCTTTATAATGGTCTGTCTCCAGTTAGTCACTTTGGGCAAGAAACAGTGCCCTGTTTCTCCTCTGAGGCAGGCAAAGCTTTCTTTAGGATTCCAGACCCTGTACTGTTGAACCTGTTAGTCCTCCAAGTTTTTTTTTTCTTTTGCTTCATACCCAGTGATGCTCAGGGGTTACTCCTGGCTCTGCACTCAGGAATTACTCCTGGCGGTGCTCGAGGGACCATATGGGATGCCGGGATCGAACCGGGTCGGCAATGTGCAAGGCAAATGCCCTACCTGCTGGACTATGGCTCCAACCCCAGTCCTCCAGGTTTGACCTTGGATTTGAACCATTGTCTCTTTCATGACAATTGGACGAACCCCTTAGTGCTTTGATAGCGAAATTCCAAGAACAACTGCTCTTTCAGAAAGTGGAAGATGATGTTTGTGGCCTACTAAATTATGATGTGTTCCTTTGCTAGCCATTCTTTTTAAATAAAATGTCTTCTATGGTTAAAAAAAAGACTGCAGGGTAATTATATTGGGTATAAGTATATGTGGTATTGCTCAAATTTACTTTCAGCCACTCACAGTACAAAATTCCTCCCTTTTATATATGCTACTATGTTTGTATTTTCTGATTTTTTTCAGCACCCACTTTAGAAACCGTCACAAAAGGGATCATTTTAATAGGATCATTTTTAGAGAATAACTCCCACCCACCGCGTGATAGAATGAATCATTTTTAAAACTCCTTTTTCCAGATAGTCTCTTCTAATCACTTATGTAGGATCCTATCTTCACTGAAATGCAGTTAGTTAATAACTGCGTCCTTGCATCCACGGCCATTGCTAAAAACACCAAAGATGGGATTGAGCGTGGGTGGTCAAAACTATACCTGTTTTAAATGGTTTTAAAAACATCTCCTGATCCCTCATTATCATTTCTTTCTCTTTTCTTTGTGAACATTTCCTCGGTGTTAGTGAGAGCAGAAAGTATTTGGTGATTAATTTCTTTCCACTCCAGTTCCAGCAAGGAGTAAGACCCTCTCCTCATAAGGCAATGGGAAATGTGAGTGATGAAAGTGGGATTGTTTTCTAAAACTGTTACTATAGTGCAGGCCATCAAATGATCATGGTATTTTATGATTCTGTAAAATATGTTGAAATCAAAGCTATGTAATATACATTGCAGAGAACGCTACTAATCCTGGCGGACCACATGAATGCCTGATCCAAGGATGAAAGTCTGGTAACTGGAAACCTGACCCTGAAAGAATTCCAAACACAGACTAAAAGCACTGTTGTCCACATAATGTGGGTGATGCAAGAACTTAGGCGTATGTCAGTTTATGCGGATCTATTTTTAGTTTTGTGGAATTTGTTGAAGAAATGGAGAAAAAAAAGTATCCACACCAATTCAACCCCTAAATAATCTATGTGAGTTTTAACTTGAGAGTTGTGTGACTTTGCCAGATGTTAGCTTTCTGCCAAGGGGTGTAAGTACCTCCCTTACACACCAAGATTTGTACATCATGTTACTTTATCCCATTTGAAACTCAAATTTGGTTACAGTTCGTTTTTACCCTAAAAGGAAACCCAAAATGCTTATCTTGGAATAAGAAATCATCTTTGTTTGGCTACTAATAGCACACATAATACTTTACAGACGTTGTGAATAATGAGATTTTACCTTTGGAAGTATTTCCATGAATAAGAAATTCATTGTTTATGCCTAAGCTAGATGTACTCAGCATTGCTCATATGTTCTTTATAGCTTTCATACTATTATACTGCATACCTTATTTTCATACCTGTGAAACTCATCCCTTCTCAAAATTACTTTGTAGTTAATCTCAGTCTTAATTATTTTCTCTATTTTTTTTAATTTAAGCTAATCTGTAGGGATATACATGAGGTAAGGTGTGCAGCAGACCCAGATCAATCCCTCACATTGCATATGAGTCCTTGCCAGTGATCACAACTGAGCACAGAGCCAGGAATAATCCCTGAGCACCACTGGGTGTGATTAAACACCCTACCTCCACTGTCCCAAATTAAAGAAATTCAAATTTTTCTATTTTATTTCTGTTCGAGGGGTTAGAAACACACCCAGCAGTGCTTGGGGCTCACTCGTAGGTCTGTGCACAGGGTGCAGACCTAGAAGGGCTGTTGATAGAACCTGGGTTGGCTGCATGCAAGGCAAACACCTAACAAGTTGTACTATCTGGCCCCACAAATTTAAATTTATACTTTAAGGAGTTATTTGGATGAATATGATGATGGTTCCTTAAACTCAACCTGGAGAAATAGGGATGCCTTGAGATCAGCTTGCATTGCAGCATTTGTAACTGATACTCAGGAAACAAAAGGCTGCAAAAGATTTATTTTAATAAGTAATAACAAATTGATGTTTTCTCTCTTAACAAAGTTGCCGCCACTCACTTGAATCTCCTTCCTTCATCTTGAGTAGGAGGGAAGGGTGTTGAGTTACAAGTTTGGTAAAGAAATTTGCATAATGCTATCTTTCCTGGGTGCCTGTGCCTTTTGATGAAGTCATCAACGATATAACAAAACAAAACATAACAAAAACTTAATCACAACAGAAGGTTGTGACAGAGAGGAACTGGATGCCACAGTCACGTCTGCTACATATTCATCCCTCCTGAAACCCAGGTACTTCAGCTGTAGTGCCCAGACCTGGCTTTTACCTTTAACTGTAAGCGAAACCTCGTTCTAGTACCCACTATCCAGTATGACTATTTAAATGCATACATTAAGATGTCTCCAGCATATCCCGTTTATGACAGAAACAAAGACTAAATTTTTGCTAAAAAATACTAAAAAGTAGTTCTTAACTGATTATTTTATAAATATACTCAGCTGTTACTTAATACCCTTAACATGCTCCTGATAATCATGTTGGCATTGCTAGTAAGTCAACACAAGTTAAGTTCAGGATATACAAAATTCCCTCGATGCTTCAAATACAGTGCAAGTCAACAGCAATGCTAGTATATTTTACTTCTTGGCAACAAGACAAATGTTTGCAAGTCATTCTGTGTTGGAACCAAAGCAGCCTTTAAAAATATGTTTATTCCCTTTCTCCACTCCTTCCTCCCTCTTCTCTTCAAGTGACTTTATTTTTATTCTCAATGCCCACCAGTTTGTATGTGATATGTTTTGTTAATTCATTAATTTAATATTATGTATCTCACACATAGGTGAAATCATTCAATTCATGACGTATTTTTGTTGCTCTGGAGTTTCTTTCATTTTGATATAAATGAAAATTTTTCATCTTTTATGACTGAGTAGTAAAACATCTTATAAATGTGGCATGCCTTTGTATAGTCATCTACAAATGTGCACTTCAGTTGTTTCCCTATTTTATCTTAATTTTGGTTTGTAGCCATACCCAGCAATGCTCAGGGCTTACTCTGCATGCAAAGCAAGTTTTCCACCTCCTGTACTATCTCTAGCCCCTAATGCTCTATTTTATGTAGTATAAATAGTGCTCCAGTAACTTTAGAGTAGACATAATTTTATGTGTTATTTTGTTGTAGTCTTCAAATAATCCCCAAAAAGTGGGATTTGTGGATCATATTGTAGATGTGCCTAACTTCTCAAAGAAGTGCCAAGCATTTTCCAACATCATTGCCTCAATTTACATTACAAAAAATAGACCAATAGAATTTCTTTTACCCATGTCCTCTCTAATACTTGTTGTTATTGCTGCTTTGTTGTAAACCATTTAAGCGGGTGTGAAGTAATAACTCTTAATGGTAATTGAATTTCTCTGATGGTCCAAAATGATGAGCATCTTTTCATATTTTGTTGACCATCTATATATCCTCTTTGGAGAAATTACTATTAAAATCAATTTCTTCTAATTACTTGTATGTAGAAATGCAGCAAATCTTTGCATTTTGAGCCTGTGAACATATGTTTTTGCTGTACTCATTAATTCTAATAGCTTTTTAATGAAGTTTTATGTTTCTTATATATGTATGATCATATTATATGCAAATAATTATCATTTATTCTTTTACAGTCTGGATTCATGATGTATTTATTATTGTTATTGCATAATTTTTCTGGCTCACATTTCTAATAATAAATTGAAGAAGAAGTAGAGAGAAAACCTTATCCTAGTTCTGAGTTTTTATTTGTTTTGGGCCACACTTGGGGGTGTTCAGGGATTATTCCTGGTTCTTGGCTCTTGAATCTCATGGAAATATATGGGTGCCAGGAATTGGAAGTATTTCCATGAATAAGAAATTCATTGTTTATGCCTAAGCTAGATGTACTCAGCATTGCTCATATGTTCTTTATAGCTTTCATACTAATATACTGCATACCTTATTTTCATACCTGTGAAACTCATCCCTTCTCAAAATTACTTTCTAGTTAATCTCAGTCTTAATTAAGTTTTTCCTCTATTTTTTTAATTTAAGCTGATCTGTAGTGATAGTACAGGAGGTAAGATGTGCAGCAGACCTGGTTGACCGTGTGCAAGGAGGGTACCCTACTCACTATATTCTCTCTCTTCAGTCCCAATCTTATTCCTGATTTTAAAGAAAGTACTATTAGATTTGCACCATTGAGTAAAATATCAGATGTAGGATTATATTGTATGACCTTAATTATACTGAAATATGTTCCTTTTATCACCATTTGAGTGTCTTTTCATTACAAATGGTAATGAATTGTATCAAGTATTTTCTTAGCATTTATTTATATTATCATGAATTTTTTAAACTTTATTTTTTGTAGTGTATTTCATTGATTGAGTTGTTTGTTGACCCATCCTTGCATCCCTGTACAAAGCTTACTTGATCTTAATGTATGATATATCTTTGGTTAACCAGGGATCACACATTTCACTTAACTTATTTGCACACATACTCACTGGGTCTCACAAGCACTTATTTGTGTTTCTCATATTCATTGTAATTGTAGTGCTCACTGGGGAAGGAAGGATTATGTGGTGTTCACACATGTGCTTATTATGGTGGTACCTCAAGCCGCAGTGTTCACACATCTTTGATTATTAAACTCACTAGGAATAACACAATTTAGTTGCATTGCTCAAACACTCCAAAATGTATAGTTGTGATTGCACACTCTGTGGTGACAACTAGGATCCTAGACCATATCTAGCATATGTGGCAGGACTATCCTTGGCACATCTGAGGAGCACCAGTGCTCAAACTCATGGCCTCCTGCTTGAAAGTCGGACACTTTTTGCCTTTGAGCATCCCCTGGTCCCTTGTTTTCTACTTCCTTATATTTTATCCTTCCACAGATTTTCTTTTAAGATTCCCATGAGGTGTATATGTAAAGTTGTATACTGTAGTCTGTTAGATGGATTGACCATGTGTTCATTTTAGTGCACCACAAGTTCCTTCTTCTCCCCACTCTTGTGTTGTATAACTCTGATGTCTTGCTAATTATTGTGGAATTCCTTTTAGTTGTATGATATCCTTTCATAGTTTTGCATGACCATATGGTCTGCAAATCTTTATCTTTCCTGCTACCCTAAATGGTAATATAGCAGTATCAAATATTCTCAGCGCTAGAAATTCTTTACTTTCAGAACTTCAAGTATCCCAGTTAGTCCTTTCTCTCTTGTACAGTTTATATGGAAATAATATCATGGAGATTCCCTTATATGTAATTTCCTTTATCCCCAGTACTGGTAGTATTCTGTCCCTATCTTTTGTTTTTATTGTTTTTTATATTTTTGTCTTGAGATGTGTCTGTTTGGGTTCATTTTATTTAGGATTCTTTGAGTCCATGCTATTTGGATGGGTGGTATACCTCCAAAATTAATAAAGTTCTTGGCTGTTAGTTCTCCTTTGGGACATTTTTTCTTTTCTCCTTCTGAACTAATAATTCAGATATGATTCCTCAACATGTGATTCTGTGGAGCTCTTGGACTATTTTTACATTTTACAATTACTTTGTTATCTCTGGTGTTTGCACTAACATACATTCCAACTTACCAACTCTATGTATTTTTTCCTTGGTTGTTAGCCCCTGCCTATTATATTTAGATCAGTTATTTTATTTTTAAAGACATTATTTTTGTTTGAGATTTTCTAAACAGTTTCTCTGTCCAGAACCATATAAGAATCTTCAGAGTGCCTGAAGAACAGGAAGACAAATGTAATGAAGAAACAATAGCTAAGAAATTATTGATAAGAATTTCCCAGAGTTGAGGAATATAAGCACCAAGATTCAAGAGGTCAGAAGGGTCCCAGTGAAAATAGACCCAACTAAGTAAACATCAAGATACATTATACTCAAATGACAAATTCAAAAGATATAGATGGAATATTGAAAGCAACAAGATCATAAAAGGAACTTACATACAAAGAAAACTCTATAAAATGTACAGAATATCTATCAAAATAAGACTCTATGAGCCAAGAGAGAATAAAAGGATACAGTACAAAAACTCAATGAAATTAACTTCTCCCTGAGAATACTCTATCCAGCTACATTATCATTCAAATTTGAAGGAATGATATAGAGTTTCAGGGACAGATAACAACTTAGGGAATTCATAGCCTAGAAGCCAGTTTTTCAAGAAGTATAGTCAGTTTTGTAAAAAATCTATTAGAAATAATAAATGTAGCAATCTGGCATAGTAAAAAGTCAGCATATAAAATATGTTTATTTGCTTTGTGCCTGCCAAGAGTAATGCTGGGGGTGACAGAGATCTGGGGTCACTGATGGAGGGAAGAGGATATTGGTGATGGGATTGGTGTTAGAACATTGCATGCCCACAAAAAACATTATTATTAACAACTTTGGAGAATTAATAAAAATCACAATGTCTTAGTAAAAATCAAGGAAAGGGGAGAAATAACTATTTTTAATGTTACTCTATCTTTGTTTTAAGTCTCAAATTAGTACAGGAGAGAGTATATGGGGTTAAGGCCTTGCATGTGACTGACCTGAGTTAGATCCCCAGAACTGCATATAGTTCCTTGAGCTAGGAATGATACTTGAGCACAGAGCTGGGAGTAAGCTCTGAGCACCACCAGGTGTGGCCCCCAAACCAATAAGTCAACAAATCAATAAATGCCAATAAATGCCAATGTTTGTCCGTAGTTTTCTGATTTCATTTAACATTATTGCAACAGCTATTTTAAACTCTAGGCAAGCTACCCATTCTACTACATTTGTTTTTTTTCCCTGGCTTTTGTTTCACTCCATCACTTGTGGGAAATTCCTGTTTCCTTGTGTTGCTAATATTGTATATTAAATATTGAGCTGCTATATTCCATTGTCTTCCTATATAAGCTTGTATCTTTTTTGTAGTCTGTAGGGTAGAACTCAAGGATCTTTACCCAGGTATCTATAGCTTTGCACACCAAAGCCTCTGCACTTAGATGATTGAAGTCTAGTACCAACACAGGGTAGAAGCTGGGACAAAAGAGAACAGGGGTTACTCTTGAGATACTGAGAATTCAGGCCTCCCATAGGGTTGCTAGTGTCCAATAGATGGAGGTGACAGCTGCTACCTGTCTCTCTCTAGGCCAGTTCTATGTTCCATTTTCCCAGGTGCCTCAGTTTCTCAAATCAGAACCAGGCCATGGAGAGAACTGTTCTGTGTCCTGGTTCTGATTTGTTGCTCAGAGAATGTGTGGTTTTGCCACCCATCTCCTTCAGAGAGATGCAGACAGGAGGAAATTTGGTAGCTGCAAATTTGAGCTGTTAGGCCCTGGGCACAAAGGTTAGTCACATGTGGGAGCAGTGAGGGTTATTCTCAAAGACTAAAGGTGACATTGACAAAAAATCACTGTAATAGTATCACTGGTGTGAGATGTTTGGATTTGCATTTCCCTGATGATAGGTGGTACAGAGATTTTGTTTTGTACATGATTTCTTTGTATAAGTCTTCAATAAATTTCATTAAGCTGATTCCTAGGTATTTGATTTTCCGAGACACAATTGTCAATGGTATTTTTTAAATTTCTCTTTCTTCGATTGCATTATTTTTGTATAGAAAATCCATGGTTGAGCATTGATCTTATATCCTTCCATCAAACTGTACAGACTATTGTTTCTAGTAGCTTTTGTATAGTCTATGAATTTTCTAGTTATAGTATCTTGTCATCTGAAAAGGAGTTTGACCTCATTTTTCAGTCTGGATGTCCTTAATATCTCTTTCTCGCCTAATTTCTATGGTGAGGACTTCTAATACTATACTAAATAGTAGTGGTGAGAACGGCAACTTTGTCTTGTGCCTGATCATAGAAGAAAGGCTGAATGTTTACATTAAGTTTTATATTTGATTTGGGCTTGTGGTAACACATAACAAAGAACAAAAACAACCAGTATTGGTGGATATGTAAGGGAAAGGAGCCCTTATCCACTACTGGTAGGACTGTCATCTGGTCAGTCTTTGTAAAATAATATAGACATTTCTCAAAAAAAAAACTATAAATTAAGCTTCCATATGATCTAGCAATTCCTCTTCTTGGCATTTACCCCAAGGGCCCAAACACTATATTCAGAAAAGACACTTTCATTCCTATATTCATTGCAATACTGTTCACAATAGCCTGAATGTGCAAACAACCCGAGTGTCTAAGAACAAAGGACCATATAAAGAAACTATGTTACATATACACAGTGGAATACTACTCAGTTATAAGAAAAGATGAAAACATGCAATTTGCTGCTGTGATGATGGATCTGGAGAGTATTTTGCTGAATAAAGTTAGTCAGAAAGGAGGGACAGATGCAGAATGATCGCCTCCCGTTCAGGATATAAAGAAATATAGCAAAGAAACAAATAAACAAAAATAACCCAAAGGAAACAGAAGTGTAGAACCGGGTCTTAATAGGAAGTGTATCACTGTAAAGGGAAGGGAGGGGTATAGGATGTGCCACAATGGTGAAAGAAAGCTGACACTCTAGTGGAGGATATGGTGTAGGAATATTTTATGTATGAAACCCTGCCATTATCAATACTGTTAACCATGTTGCCTAAAATAAATTTAAATTAAAACAGTCATCCTTTCCTACCAAGCTACATTCAATCCCTATGCTCTAGAAAGGGTAGACACAATCTTCTCAATGGTCCCAGGTGTGGATAAAATCCATACCTGCATACCCCAAAGCCAGATGCTGGGAGGAGCCTGTTGAGGGGAAGTCCAAAAGGGGACATAAAAAAAAAGTGGGACATATTCAGTTCCTAAGAAGCTCTAGAATTGGGCTCTCTCCCAGGTTACCTAGGGGTCACATCCTAGGTGGCCAGACCCCACTCTTGGCTAGACTGTTTGCTAGGTGTCACCTCCTCCAGTTCTGACTCCATAATTGTGTTGAGTATCTAGCATCTATCAGTTCTGGGGTGTGGAGCTCTGCTGGATGTCGCTCTGCTCTCTGGGATAGAAATCCCTGTTCTATGCATGGCAAGACTCTTAGTCACAGCCTCTATTTTTCTTCCAAAGGATCCCAAAGGCCCTGGTGACCTCTTTATAGTTTTTATGCTCAGTTTCACTTCTTCCACCACCTTTCCCTGTGCAGGCACTATTCCAACCATTGATTTTCTCAGGGTATATCTTTCACTTCAAGATCATTTAGTTAAAAACACAGGATGAGAATCCATTATCTTTATTCATCCTTGGATCCCAATATAATTTTCCCTCAATTTAGCATCTCTCGCTCTCTCCTTCTGAAAAACTTCAGTCTCAACCTCCATGATTGCCAAGTTCTAGCTCTCAGCTACAGTTCACTTTCTTTCTTATTTTTCTACTCTTTTAACTACCTCAGCCCCAACACACACCTGCACCTCTTAGGTTACTGTGTATGTTTGTGGGGTTTCCAATTAAACTCACTTGAACAAGTTCAACATAGATTTGTAGAGCATCTAAGATGTGCAAGACTTTGTGCTAAGCTTAAATAAAAATCAAAGGATCTATAGGACTCAGCTGCTCCACTATATGAGCAACTAGCCACAAGGCAGGGAAAAAGAGAGATGAAATAAAAATGAACTACTCTGTTGAGCATGGAAAAATTTTGCAATGGGGGATAAGGGTTCAGGGAGAGATGGAAGGACTCCTTTCAAATGTCAGTCCTGAACCCTTTTCTTCTATAATATTATCCTAACTGAGCTAGGATCAAACCTTCCACTCTTCCATTATAAGGGTTTGGTTCCAAGACCCTTGCTCCCTACCTAATTAGTCTCTGATAACCTGTCTCTTTTTGCTTAAGGTTTTTGACTTATTGATATGGCAGAAAGGAAATTTTCACATAAAGAAAGTGATCCTTACTGCTTCTTTCTGTGTCAGTAACATTGTTTTGTTATATTTACACTCTGAACTTAGCATTCATGATTGCAGACATCTCTGATTGGAAACTGTTTGCTTGAGATGGTTGCTATGAGTTTTCCAAGCAGAATCCGAATCTTGTTGTCCAACAGAGAGGAGCATAATCACTAATAGAGTGGAAAATTTTAAATACAGATATTTTCATAACAACTTCTATAAATGGTTATAAAGAAAGCAAATATAGGCTTGTTTCTCTTTAAGTAAATAGCATTTGGAGTTATATTTCTCAATCAAAAAATGTTAATGACAGAGCTGGAATGATGGTCAGTGAGTAGTACATTTGCCTTGCATGTGGCAAACTGGGTTTGATCCCTGGCATCCCATGTGGTCCCCCTAAAGCACCACCAGGAGTAATTCCTGAGTGTAGACCCAGGAATAATCTCTGAGGTTTGCAGGGTATAAATCATAAAAAGCAAAAAAAAATGACTAATAATACCTATGAATAAAATTCAAGAGTGCATACAGAAAACAAGGTACCTTAACATACTTATACATTTGTCAGTGGGATCCTGGTTTTTAACCACATCTCCTGAGAAAGTAATCCCTGATTTTTCAGGTTTGGTTCAAAAGTGTCAGTAACTGTGATAAACATTTCCTATGCCCAGAATGAATTAGTTTTTGCACTTTCATACAAAGATTATTAATTTACAAACTGGAGACTTATAAAACAAATGAAAATTGAACTACTATATGATCCTGCTAGTTCCTCTCCTTGGCATCTATTCCAAGAACACAAAAGCACAAAAAAAAAACACAAATAAGAAAAGCCATCTACACAACTCTGGTCATGGAAGCGCTTATTTACCATAGCTAAGGTCTAAGAACAACACAGCACCCTAGAACAGACAGTGGGTAAAGAAATTCTGGAACTGGGCGGGGCGGTGCCCGCGGGTGGGGTGCCTTGCCGGCCTGCCGCCGGTCGTCCCGGCATCCCTAGGTCCCTGAGACGCCAGGGTAATTCCTGGTGCAGAGCCGGAGTAACCCTGAGCGCCCAGGTGCCAAAAGAAAAAGAAAAAATTCTGGAACAGAATACTCCACTGTGGGCAAAAGATGAAATCTTGCATTTTACTATGATGTAAATAGAATGAGATGATGTCATTAGACAGCAAAAGAAATGATGAGAAAGAGAAATACCATGTTACCCCACTCATATAAAGAAACAAAGCAAGAACTAGACAGTGGCCAATGGAAACAGGCTCTTTAGCATCTGTGACAGAATTGAAGTTACCGAGTGGGAAAGGGAAAGGAGATTAAGAAGGGGTGGGTAAGAAGGAACCTAAGGACATTTGTGGAGGATATTGGCCCCTTGGAAGTGTGTGGTACTGTGATATCATGAGGAATAAATATTAACATTGTTGTTAACATTAATAATGTTGTAAACTGAGTTTCTTCAAAAATAATGTTAGTGACGATAAATAAAAATTTTCATTTAAAGTGTGAAAACATACATGTCCACAAGTATTTAAAAGGCAAAAGTCTGTAGGAAATGTCCACTTTTGAGGAAAAAGTTGCTATGCATGACAGCAACACATGCACCCATCAAAGCAAGAAAAACTCTTCTAGTACTCTTTGAACCTTAAATAGTGTTTTTATAGGCCAGCACCTTGTTTTTCTTGTCTGTAAAGTATCTAAAATGATAACTGTTATGATGAATTCTACGGAAAAAAATTGATTTCCTTGATTTCATTTCTTGACAAAGAACAGCTCCCTTCTTTGATTTCTGTTACATAGAGGCAAACTCCCAGAAGCTAATCTCCTCTCAGAGAAATCACTAGGGGACCCCAAGTTATCTTGAGTTTGTCCCGTCTGCCCCGGGACACCTCCTCACTCCTTCCTGTAGGAGTTGGCCACGTCTCAGGGGTTGAGGGCTCAGTTTGGGCTGTCGCCGTGGCATTGGCCCCATTCTCATTCCTCTGGATCATCTCTCCAAAAGTGGAATAACTCTTAAACTTTTTAAAGCCCACTTTTTCTTGTGTAATATTCTGTTTTGTTTTTGTTTTTTTTAGACAAATCTCTAGGGAGAGACAGGACCCTAAAAGTGCAGGGCCTGGAATTTCTCCTTCCCTCATTCCATTTCAAACAGGAAACATCCATGCTAAGAGGGTCCAGGGGGAACACTGCTTGTATGTTCATTTGAAGGCAGATAATGTTTGCGTGTTGCAAATGTCAGTGATTTATCCCAAAGGGCTTAACATGAGTACAGAAAAACCACATGTTTCATTTCATGCAGAGAAAGATCTTCAGTTGGTGTGGGGGAGAAAATACAGGTTAAGGATTTTTTTAAGTGTTTCAGAAATCTCTCATATGAACCAAAAGGAAATAAAAATGAGCATGGGGCTGAAGGGGGAGACCAGGGGGCTTCAGAATTGGGCAATAAAAGATATCATGAACACTAGAAGTTTCCTAAGTCAAAACTAAAATCCTGAAGGAAAAAGGAGGGTTTTCACCTGATGCCTTATTCCCCAGGACTGGAGTGACAGATTATGTATTTGTGCTCTATTTGTCATGGGCAATTTAAAATAGAGCAAAGCTAACTGCGCTGAATAATAGTGGTTGATGCTATAATAACTTGTACACAAACAATTTAATGTTTTTATCTGCAAACTCTCACTAAGTAAATTACCCCAAGCTCAAGGATCTATCTTTCATTATTATACATAGCCAAATTAAGACATGAAAATGTAGAGACAAAATTCTATTGTTCATCCTTATGAATGTGCTCCAAGCTGCCTTCCACAGGCACGCGAGCTTGGGGCTTGTCAAACCTGCATTGATTTGGAGGCGCTTACCCAGCTGTTTTAACATCAAACTGCCGATTTACAAAAGGGATTTTGACCCTCATTGACACTGCTTGATTAACCACAGAAGAATTCTATTCTTGCCGCCCTCTCATTTCTTTCAAGTGTTCTAGAAGCTTGCACTGTGACATTGGGGACTTCTTCCATTAATAATTATTGTTGCCATTTCCCTTTTTAAAAAACTAATGCAATGAAAGGAAGAGCGGTAAACCCTGGGAAGGATCTGATGAGGGTGGTAAAGCTGTGCACAGAAGGCTTATGGGCATTTTAAGAGCTGCAAACAGAACTCATGTGTTTAACCCCGGGCTAGATGAGATGCAGTCTGTACATTATTTGGAGACATATTGCTTCTGTTATGGCAAACGGATCTGACGATGCTTGTTGACTCAACCTAGAGATTCAGGCAGGGTCCCCGTCTGTGAGCGTTTCCTCCTGCTGCAGACCGTCCTGTGTGTCCGCTTCTACCCCATTCCCAGCAAGCTCACAGCTGGTTTGGCTTTTCCACTCTGCTACTGACCGGGTGGTACTTCTTCTTGGTGGTAATTCTACTTGTCAGTAGAATTGCTTTCTATCAAAAGCCTAGAGAGTGACTCCTAGATCTGGGTGTGCATGTTTCCCTAGGAACTGTTGAGAGAGGAGTGCACATGAATTCAGATAAGGATATGACCGGAGCCGAGTAGAGTTAGCTCAGGACTATATGACCCACATAAAGGACTGCTGGCCTGCCAGGGAGAGAAGTGAATGCCACCGCTGGGACTCAATGCTCTGAATAGACTGTATATTTCTACTCTTACATGGAGAACAGGCTTCCTTGACACAGTGAAAGACAACAGCTTTAAGAGAGTCAACTCTACCTTGCATCAGAGCCTAGTTGGTGACTGTCAAAAGATCAACATGGGAGGCTATCAGCAGAGAGCAGTCAGTCTCTCTTCCCTGTTCCATTCTGCCTGTGAGAAGCCCTGGCTGACCGTGCCCTCCATGGTATCCAGGGCCCAGGCAGCTATCTTGCTGCTTTACCTTCTGCAACCTCTGACTTTCTTCCTGAGTATCACCGACCCTGCAGGGGCTGAGTGGGTAAGGTGGGTAAGGTGCTTGTGTTGCACACAGCTGATCCCTGACACTGCATATAGTCTCCAGGACACTGTCAGGAGCACTCCCTGAGCACAGAACCAGGAATAAATTCTCTGTGCCAGCAGTACAGTCCAAAAAAACCAAACCAAGGGCCGGAGCGATAGCCCAGCGGGTAGGGCGTTTGCCTTGCGCCGGCCTGTGCCGGCCCGGGTTCGATTCCCGGTGTCCCATATGGTTCCCGAACACCGCCAGGACTAATTCCTGAGTGCAGAGCCAGGAGTAACCCCTGAGCATTGCCGGGTGTGACCCAAAAAGAAAAAAAAAAACCCAAACCAAGCAAACAAACAAACAAATCCCCAAAAAAATCAAACAAAGCATAAAATGCCTTTTAGGAGCCAACATGAAGTAAAGAGGGTCTATGTCTTTTCTTTTTTGTTGCTTCCCCCTCTCTGTCTGTCTGTCTGTCTCTCTCTCTCTTACTTTGTTTTTTTTGGGCCACACCAGTGGTGCCAGGGCATACTATTGACGCTGCACTCAGGGATTGCTCCTGGTGGGCTTTGAGGGAATCTGTATGGTGCCTGTTAGTAAACCTGGATCGGTCAAGTGCAAGGCAGCCATTCTACCCTCTGAAAAAATCTATTCAGTTCCCTGTGCCTTTTTTTAAGGGCATATGTTCCTCCTGCTCATACTCTGGCAGATCTAGTCTAGGGCCACAGGCAGCCATGGCGAGGCTCTCGAGCACTAAGTGTCTGTTCTTCTCTTTCTAGGGGAGGACCAGTGGACCCCATGGACTACCGGATGGCAGCACCTCGAGGGTTGTACAAGGAAAGAGAGATTCCTTATTACCCAGGGGCTCACCCTTTGCAGCCTCCCAAAGGGGGCTACCCCGCCCCCGGATCTGAGGGTTGCAGATCTCCGCTATCCTCAGTACTACCCGCCCCACCAGTCCCCCAGCACAAAGGACCCTTCCGGCAAGATGTTCCGCCTTCCCCACCTCAGCACCACAGAGTGCCAGCTTATCCAGAAATGGGCAGGTCAGGGCCCCATGGGGAGCAGCCCAGACCAGTACTCCTACCGAACCCAGGACCCCCGGCAGAAGAACCCCATGACCGCAGCTGTGTAGCTGAACAACACAGACCTCTTGGCACAGTGCAACACAGAAGAACTAACATCACCTTTGTCCTTGCTTGATCTTCAGGCCTACCATCCAGTTAAGAATTCTGGTGGCACAGATTAGGCTCTCCTCCTTGAGAGTCGAACACTTGATGCTAATCTTTGGGAAAGATTTCTACTTTGGGAAAAAGAAAAATGGAAGGAAGGAGGAAATGAAAAGGAAGAGCCCCGTGAGGTCTTACAAGCTTTCCCAGAGTTGACACTTTGAGAATTTGTTTGGGAGTAATGGGCGTAGTATGGGTGGGGCAGATAATAGAAGCAATATACTAGGGGGCCTCTGGACAAGAGAACCTGTGGGCACCTCGGCTCCATAGAATTAGCAGCATCCACATCATCATCTTCTCAGCCTTCTCTTTGAGTAGTTGAGTCTTGAAAGTTAGTTGAGTTAGCTAGAGATATCCCAATGGAGTGCATTTTGCATTGAGGAAAAGGAGGAGAAAAAAAAACCCCAACCTACTAGTGATCACCCTGAAATGCTTAATGCCCAGAGGGAGACTAGCATATCTCTGTTTATTGAATTTCTCAGGTTCCAGTACCACTCACTTGGTGTAAGTAAGCATTTCATGTTTCCTTGCTTTTTCTATAAAGGCAAGATGCCAGCGCAGTATTAATGCCCTGGATTCCAAAGGCCAAGATGGTCAAGTCTGAGGGCTGAGACTCCCATGGTCTTCACCTTCCTTCCTGCACACCTTGGCACAATCACATGGGAACATCTGTTTCAAAGATCTCTGGAGCTCCTAGATTACCTGCTTGTAATTATTCTACTTGGGGCTCGACTTCAAGACTCCCACTTGAGGGCTAATATGTACTTAGGGGAAAAGAAGGTACACTGGGTAGGCCACACAGGAAGGAATGCTCTGGATATGCCAATTCCTGACTCAGTGCCAAATAGTGCCATCTGCACCTGAGGGCAAGGGCGGGCCGACTATGGCCTTTGGAGATGGATAACCAGCAGGTAGTAAATGACAGTAAGTGTGGGTATGAGACCGTGTCTGTGTGTGTCTGTGTGAGTTTAAAGGCATGTGATTGCCATAATGGACAATGAGATGAAAATGCTTTCTGGAAAGTTTGACTGAGAGAGGAATAAAAAGCAGAAAGGGTGAGGGAGTGGCAGAAGAGGCATGAATCAACATTATTCTGTATCTGCTGTTTCATTCACGAAAGTCAGGGCAAGACCAAGGGCAAGGTCACCTATTGGGAAAAGAGAGCTTCAAGCTTTGAAAATCCAAAATGACACTTTTCAAAACCCATCACAATTTCTTTTTACACTTTGCAGCTATTTTCTACTTATTTCAAAAGACTATCTAAAACTTACAAGCTGACCCAAATGAGAACACAAATAAAAGGCGACTAAGGAACAGCCAGACCTAGGAGCAGCAGTTGGAATTCCACAATGACTCCTGAAATATTTTAAGCCTTTTGCATTATTTTCTTCTATTATTCCCATTGTCCCCAGCCCCCTCCAATGGTTGAGTCCAATTTAGTTATATTTGGGCTGCAATTAGAATACTTTCTGACAGACACAGTTCAGCATATGATAGTATTATCTATTGTGTCAAGTATCATCCCACCTTACTTAGTCTCATTTTTTAAATTTAAGATAGGCTGATGCTACCAAAAATGATGGCGCTGCTTGTATCTGACTTCACCTGTGTTGTGCTCTGGCCATGGAGGAGTATCATTTTCCTAAACTCCAATTTAGTTACAGCCCTCTTAAAAATAGACTGTCAGGTAGATTTCTGTCCTCTGTCACACCTGTTGCACCCGGGGCCTTTTGAACATTTGCAATTTGTGCAGAGACTGAGGATCTTAGGCCCTGCTCACCAAAAAGTGCAATTCCCCCAAGCTTGCTGTGTGTTGACTTCCCAGGAGCTTACAAAAGCCTTCAAGAAGAAAATGAGAAGCTGCTGGGGAATTTGAGTAGGTGCATCACTTGTTTGGAGGTATTACAAAAAGCAGCTTTTCAATAGGATGCAGAGTTTAACCAAATTGCCAGAGAGTTCTGAACCCAGCCAAGCCAGAAAGGTTCTCCTGGAAGACTGCCAAGGCACCCGGTACAGCCAGGGGGCAGTGGAGTAAGGTGAGACATTCTGTGTTGGAAGAGCGGCACTGGCAGGAACAATGCCCATGATTTTGCCACATTGCTGCCTTGTAAGCACAAAAGCTCTGCATGCAGGCTCAGGATAAGCTGCTTGAAGCATGTCTCTGTGTTGTACACACAGCCAGTGAAACAGCTGCTAATCCTCAGGGGCAACCAATGATAGGAAGGTACTATTAAAGCCGGCGCAAAACCAGGTTCTAGCTCTTTACTGGCTTAAAGTAGAAAACACTCCCAGGTTTGGCACTGCCCTGCTGGAGAGAAAGACACTCTCCCCCCCACACACACACACACACACACACACACACACACACACACACACACACACACACCAAAGAAACTGACATAATGTACCTGATAGAGGCCCGTCAAACCCAGTAATAATTAAGAGCAGGTCACATGTAAGCTTTATAAATGCTTGCATCCCAACCCTACAATCATCACCACCCAGGGGTTACAGAAGCCTTTGCAGCATTTAAGAGAATAGATTCTTTAGGGTATTTACAAGCCTGGGCTGTAATCAGTAGGTACCCAGAAGCAGGAAATAGTTCCCAGTGTATTTATGGCCTCAAAAAAATAAATAAAATGTCTTCTTGTAGCTCAGGTCCTTGGAAATAGAGTCACAATGAGCTGAAAACCCACTAACATATACTCACCAAGCTACAAATCTAACCACTGGGTAACTTAAGTTTGAAATGATCTTGTGGTCTCAGAGTTCTGTTATTGTCAGAGAGGCAAAGGAGAGACAAACCACTAGTAAGTGTTAGATGCAGGAGAATTGAGTCCTTTGCAAGGGCGAGAAACGCCCCATCTCATCAACCTATTGTACCAGTTAGGCTGTGGTAATGTCTCAGTATAATACCACTCACCCACAATATCAAGTCAGCGGAAGGAAGATCAGCTCAAAGAAACATTTTCCTAAATCATGGTTAAGTAATGAATAAAAGTTGGGTATGCAAATCACTGTGAATTTTATTATTCTTAGATTATCTTTAGGTGTACATTGACTTTCATATGACAAAATAGAGCAAATATTCACACCCAAAGAGTTACACTCAGGCCAATTTCACCTTATGTAAGAAACTTCATCTTGCTTAATAAAAGAGATTTGAGACTTTATTATAGTTTTATTTTCTCCATCAACCAAGTGAAATACAACATGATTCATTATTCCTTCCAAAGATTTATGAACTTTCTCATCTATACCTTTCTTCTGCAGGAGAATTTGAACTACCCTGCTTAATGATCAATCCTTTAAAACTTGTTTATTCTGCCAGCCTGAAACCATAGCTTTCATTTTATTTTGGGAAACATCTTGGCATTTTTCAGATATAGGGTAATCTGGAGAGTTCTGTGTGAATAGGAATGTGTATCTGTGCAATTCTCATTGACATTAAACTCTGCAATCCACAATAAGCGAGCTTCAAATTGGTACTAAATTGGCAGACATCCCACTGTTTTCTGAGCAACAAAAGTCCAGAGTTAGTGCAATTAAGTAGGAGGGTGTTGGATTCTGCAACAGCCCACAGTACTATTTCTCAGCAGTCCCAGTTCAGTGCCATCTTCAGGAGAAACGATGCCACAGTGAGACCAGAAAGAAACTTCTTTAGCTACTCCTACAAAGTCACCTTGCTGATAAAAAGGAGAATAAAAGTTAGATGTCTAAAATAAGCTGAGAATCTCATATGCAGCTATGACTTCTAAGTGAAATCCTTTCTCCCGTATATCCTTAAATAGTAATAGAATCACACACAGCCTGACTTTTAAAGATGGGTTTCACAGCCATGCCCATAGTGGAGAGTAAATTAACCCAGAGACTGTCTTCTGACTCAGCACTTTTGGGGACCGCGACATTCCATCCGTGCTCACTGTGGGCTGATTATCACTGGAACATTCAAAACTCAACCTGCTGTTTCACTGTCGCTTTTCTCTACTGTTTTCTTGTGCTTTATGAAATCTAGTCCCTTCCTACGTTGAGAAGATAAATTATGGGGAAATCATATTTTGGCATAGGGGCTGAAGAATGAATTCTTTATGGATTTTTAGGCCGATCCACATTTGTATCACAGAAAACATTTTGGATGTTGTTACATATATATATATTAAATCTTACTGTTTTATTTTGAATTAAAATAAAACTTTATTTGGTCAGTAAGTCTTCAGAGTCTTTGCTTTCACTTACCGTCTGTGAGCTTGAAGAATAGCACCAAAGTGGGCCTGATCCTTCCTCACCTTGACAATGATGCCAGGCAGAAGATATGAGGAAAGAGAATATTTATACTCGGGCCTCTCAGCGACGCAGAAAGAGATGGAGAAGACAAGATTGCTTGGGACACACTTGGGTTCAACAACTGCCTCCCAGGTGGAAGGCAGAAGATGGGATCAGGAAGAGACACCGAGCTGTGATATGGCCAATTTAGGCCTCAGCCAACTCCATGGGGAAACCTGGAGCTGGCTGATAACGCTTTAGTTGGAGTTGACCCTCTCAGCTGCTGTTTGTCAGGAATATTGATTGCCTCTGAAAGAAGGGGAAACTGAGAAACAGCAGTTTTCTCCAACAGAAGCCATTGACCTCACAGCTGGGGTCAGATGTGGAAGGTATTCTAGGGATTGGAAAAATCACCTTTTTTCATAGACCCCTTGCAGTGTCTATAATAGCTGTCACCGCTCTGCCCCGTCTCATGCTGCATACGTTCTTTCCCTGTCTAGGGAAATAGCTTCACTTTAACACTATCCCTGTATCACTCAAACCTCCATATTGGTTATTCTCAGACCTCCCACACTCTCTTACAAGTTCACCCACAACCAATATTTCATCTTAGTATAGAATTGCTCAAACCTCCCACTTACATGAGTTTCCTGAAGCATGTTTCTACTCTCCTGCCTCTTCTCTTGGACTTGGCACAGGCCCTTTAAACTCAACAACACCCATGGTGAAAACATCAACTGTCTCTAACAAGACTTGCCTCTTGGGACTCTATCCTGGCACATAGCAATGGCACTGCCATGTTCATAGTGATAAGCCGGAATCTTGGAAACATCTTCGACTTTCTATTTATAACCTCCCTTTCCCCTTTCCCCTGCCCTATCCCCATCTGCAGAGAAGGTCCGCAAACTCCCAAGCGAGTTCCTTCTTCGTGCCATCCTGCCTTGCCTTGGCTCAGTCTCATTACTTCCCACCCAGTCTCTTTAGGATCCTTCCTCACAATATTCTTCCTCTTGTTTTCTCCCAACCCATCCCAATACTATGTAGCTTCCCAATACCAATCTGCTTTGATAAATAAAGTTCCATTGGAATATGTGTGCACCCTTCATTTAGTTATTGTCTTAAATTCTTTCATGCTACAATAGCAACCTCCACAATGCTCTGGAGTGCCAACAGAATTTTCCAGAAGTGAATATATGTCATTGTTACTCTTCTGGGTACTGCAATGTCTTTCAAAGCCTCTTGAAAGACATTGAATTTGAAGACAAGCAGACTTGGATATAAAACAAGGTCCAACCTCTAATTAGTTGCCAGACATTAAGCTAAATATATACCTCCCTAGTCTGAATGTGTCCATCTTTGGGATGGATGACTGTATGTCTTATAGGATTCTGTTTATAATTGTCTCACATGGAAGTTCTGGAGCATTCTGCACCAGTTCCCAAGAACCAAATGTCCAATCTCTTTGCAGCTTCATGTTAAGTGATGTATTGGGAGCATGAAATAGGCTGAGACTGGCAGAGTTGACAGAGACTGGCACATATCTGAAAGAGCAAGAACAACAAGTGCTGGTGTGGATGTGGGAAAAGGGGACTCTCATCCATTGTTTGTGGGAATGTCAACTGGTACAGCCTTTTTGGAAAACAATATGGACATTCCTCCAAAGACTAGACATCAAGCTCCCATTTGACCCAACCATACCACTCTGGGGAATATACCATGAGAAGCCAAAAACACACAGCAAAAACACCATCAGCACCCTTATTTTCATAGCAGCTCTATTCACAATAGCCAAAATCTGGAAACAACCAGAGTGCCCGAGACTGATGACTGGATAAAGAAAATGGGGTACATCTACACAATGGAATACTATGCAGCTGTTAGGAAAAATGAAGTTATGAAATTTACCTATAAATGGATGGATAGAATCATGCTTAGTGAAATTAGCCAGAAGGAAAAAGACAGATATAGAATGACTGCATTTATTTGCATGACATAAATATATACACATGTTATGATACCAATATCCAAGGTCAGGTGAAACATGGATCAGGCGGTCTTATCAAAGGTGAAAATTACACAAATGTGTGGAAGTCAGAGGTTAGGTAAGAGAGAGAAGGGAACAGAGTGCTAATAATAGTCAAAAGTGCTGATACCAACCTAAAACTGAGCATTAAATACAGGCAGAAAGATACACATGATAACCTCTAAATGTATGTATTGCAATCCACAATGTGTACGAGAAGGAAGAGAGAAAGGGAAAGATAATAAACCTGCCATAGAGGCAGGCTAGGAGAGGGGGAGGGAATGGGGACATTGGTGGTGGGAAATGGGCAATGCTGGAGGGATGAGTGCTAGAACACTGTAAGACGTAACCCAAATGTGAACATCTTTGTAATTATATATCTCACAGTGATATAATAAATATATTAAGTTCAAGTGAGAAATAAATACAAAACTCTTAAAAAATAACAACCCCATCATAAAATAGGGACAAGAGCTAAATAGGCACTTCTTCAGAGAAGACATATATGTGACCACTTCTTCAGAGAAGACATATATGTGGCAAACAGGCATATTTATTTTAAAAGCTTATTATCGCTCTCAGAGAAATGTAAATCAAAAACAACAGTGAGAGATCATCTAATACCTGTGACAATGTCCAAGATTTAAAAAATCCAAAAACTACAAGTGTGGGCAAAATGTTAAGAAAAAGAAAATTCTGGGGCTGGAGTGATGGTAAAGTGGATAGGTACTTTGGGGCTAAAAATCTAAAAACTACAAGTGTGGGTAAAATGTTAAGAAAAAGAAAATTCTGGGGCTGGAGTGATGGTACAATGGATAGGTACTTTTGTCTGGGGCCAACCAGGTTTGATTCCCAGCATCCCATATGTTCCCCTGAACACTTCCAGGAGTAACTACTGAGTACAGAGCCAAGAATTATCCCTAAGTATCTTAAATAACACCCCCAAAAAAAAAAGAAAAATAAGAAAAAAAATTTGTTTGCTATTGGCAAAAATGTAAACTTGGTTTTAGTATGGAAATTTCTCACAAAATTAAAAACTGAATGACCATGTAATTCTCCTCCTATGACCATGTAATTCTCCTCCTATGACCAAAAATATAATTTTGGGGGGGAATAAAAGATATGTGTTCATTCTCAAAAAAAAAGAAAAGAAAATAGGCCAGGTTGGAATCATTTACATTACAACACAGAAATGAATAAACTCTACAAATCAAACCAGAACCTTCCTTTCCTCCCTCAGTGAAGTCAGTTATTAAACATCTACCTGCAGACCACATATATGACTCAATGATTGCCTACAGTGAAGGGATATTCATCTTTATTCCATTTTTATTGTACATACATGCATGCATACACACATAATTGTGTGTTCCTATTTACTCCTTAAAACCTTTCAGTGGTTCTCTTTTACTTACAACTCAATGCTAAAAGTCCTGTCTCCATAAATCAGTCTCTGCCTCCTAGGCTAGGTAAGACAGAAAATGGAACAGTGTGCTAACAATTGTCGAAAGTTCTAATACCAACCTAGCACTAAATACAGGCAAAAAGACACACATGACAACCCTTTAAAATATGCTCTGTAATCCACAATCTGGAAGGGAAGGAAAAGAGAAAGAGATAGAAAAGGAAAGAAATAAAGAACCTGCCATGGAGGCGGGCTGGAGGAAGGGGAGGGAACCGGGATGTTGGTGGTGGGAGATGGGCACTGGTGGAGGGATGGGTGCTGGAACACTGTATGACCAAAACTCAAATATGAACATCTTTGTAATTGTATATCTCACGGTGGTATAATAAAATACTTAAAAAAATAACAAATCAGTCTCTGCCTCCTGAAGTTGCTCCCTTGTGCCTTATTGCTCTGGGCTCATATCATGTGCTGCTGCTAATATTTCAAATGACTCTTTATCTAAACCGGGCACGTCTTGCACAGCCCCAAACCATGCGATAGACAATAAACACAACTGCCACTATCCAAAATGCCTCTTGTCTGCCTTGCTTTGTCCTTGGGCTCTCACATGTCCCTGAAGTCCCAGATCATAAGACTGTTTCTCCATGAAGACTACCTTAGCGCCATTTCACCTTCTTTTGACTGGCCTTACTGGAGACACTGCATGTCATCTTTTCTAGGCTTTCTCACGGCCGTGTTCAATGTGTGGTACATAAAATGCATGAAAATGCTCCAAAAAACTGACTCTCCACTCCAACATGCTTCTGCAGACCCACAGAGTCAAGGCGACATTTCATTTAACTACAGGAATATCCTATCTCTAGTTTCCTGGAGTTCAAGAAGTGGTTGAGGGTAATCCACTACATTCACAGGGATCACAGAGGAGAGAACGTGATTTTTTTTTCAACAACTGGCACCCTGAGTTTTGATGGCCCTGACTGTAATCACCCATTCTATCTTACCAGTGACCCAGTTCCGTAATTTTGTTCTAAGATTTCTTTTTATTTGGGGAGTGGAGGGGAGAAAAGGAAAGGGAGCATACTCCTGTCTATGTACTCAGGGATCACCCTGGGGAGTTCAGGGGACCATATACCTCTTGTCTTCCCTTGCTTTGTCAGACAAGAAAGAAAAAAAAAGAAAAGAAAGAAAAAGATGTATGTTTCACTGTGGTATAATCACTGTCACTGTCACTGTCTTCCTGTGGATCATCGATTTGCTTGAGCGGGCACCAGTAACATCTCAATGCGTCCTGTCACATGCGAGATAGCCTAAGGGTATCTGCCCACTCCAGGAACATAAAGAGCTTCAAACCATTCCATCAAGTCATGGGAATGAGGTTTATAATTGTTACTGGTATTTGGCATGTCAAATACGACACAGGTAGCTTACCAGGCTCTGCCGTGCAGGACCCAAAATGCAAAAGATAAAAATTTAAGAAAACAAAAGCAAAATTATGGCGTTTTCGAGGGCGGAGTGATAGTCCAGCGGGTAGGGCATTTGCCTTGCACGTGGCCGACCTGGGTTCGATCCGACCCACCCGGGTGGTATAATAAAAAATTTAAAAAAGAAAGAAAGAGAGAGAAAGAAAGAGGAAGGAAGGAAGGAAGGAAGGAAGGAAGGAAGGAAGGAAGGAAGGAAGGAAGGAAGGAAGGAAGGAAGGAAGGAAGGAAGGAAGGAAGGAAGGAAGGAAGGAAGGAAGGAAGGAAGGAAGGAAGGAAGGAAGGAAGGAAGGAAGGAAGAAAGGAAGAGAGGAAGAGAGGAAGAGAGGAAGAGAGAGAAAGAGAGAGAGAAAGAAAGAAAGAGAGAGAGAAAGAAGAAGAAGGAGAGAGAAGGAAGGAAGGAAGGGAGGGAGGGAGGGAGGGAGGAGAAAGAAAGAAAGAAAGAAAGAAAGAAAGAAAGAAAGAAAGAAAGAAAGAAAGAAAGAAAGAAAGAAAGAAAGAAAGAAAGAAAGAAAGAAAGAAAGAAAAGAAAGAAAGAAAGAAAGAAAGAAAGAAAGAAAGAAAGAAAGAAAGAAAGAAAGAAAGAAAGAAAGAAAGAAAGAAAGAAAGAAAGAAAGAAAGAAAGAAAGAAAGAAAGAAAGAAAGAAAGAAAGAAAGAAAGAAAGAAAGAATACTGGGATAGATAGAGCATGGTTGAGCTCTTGCAAGGCATGGGCCTTCTACAGTATCTCTCTGGTCCATGCTCTGAAAATTTTTCCTGGAAATTAGAGCCCGCTCCTCTGGATAACACCAAACTACCTACAATAAATTCTTTTGTTCAAAATAGCTAGAAGGGTCTCAGTTATTGTGTCTAAACCCACCAGACTTTTCCCTCATGCCTAGGCAAAATGGGTAATTTCATCCTCAGTGTTACTGAGATACTTTCTGCAGATCCTCAGTAAAACATTTATTGCCTCTATTACAATGATTAGTTTCCATGTCTGTGTGGCCTTCTAAGGAGTATCATATTTGTAACACATTGCCTGACTCTGACTACATGCTCAAGAAATATTTGTTGAATTCATTTGAATGAAGAAATGAGGTGTGAGGATTCTTTTTCTGAATTTCTGCACCACTGATGTGCCACCTCAAAGTTCAAACCATAAATCTCCAAGTCCTGTTGTTAAAGATCACCTGGTAGTATTCCTGAGGTGAAAGGTGTCAGCTCACGTGGGCAGGCCAGGTTCTAATTTAAAGCACGAAGCAGGCTCAGAGATTGTAAATGCAATGGGTAATGCATTATTTAGAGAGTAAAGAGAGACTTAAGTAAAGAGAAAATGTATTGCAACCCATGAAGATGGAAATACTTTTAGTGACAGATGATTACTATTATTATTGGATAATTCCTTGAATTTTAGGCAAGTGCTTTGCAATCACTTGCATTACGTGTTCTTTTCAACATCTGTAGGTGGTAAGTTGGATGGTTCCCTGATTTTTCCTTAAGAAAACTGAGTCCTGCATACAATGCTGCTAAAATAAAGGTTTAATGAGTGCCATTCAGGCATCTCTAGAGGAACTAGAGATTACTTTGTAATGTCCTGACAGTTACGATTTCTTTTTCAGTAGCCATGTTTATTCTCACTAATTATTATTTACTGTAAGTGTCGTATGTCTCACGATCATTGTAATTTTTGCTTTTTATGTTTTTAAAGAGCAACAAGTTCTTACATATTTGCAGCTGAGGAAACTGAGTCATGAAACGGCTAATCAGGTAATTTAAGGCCACCCAGGGAAGAAAAGGCTAACCTTCCTGGCACACAGTGCTGGTTTCTGACTGACCCCTCTGCCTTGAAGTGTGGGTTGGTACCTCATCAGTTTGATTTAAAAGATCCTCCCTTGGCAATGTGGCCACATGAATAGGACTAGGGCTTCCCTCATCTCTGGTCTTTCAAAGGTCCGGGATCATAGTTAAGTTGACCCTGCCCTCTGGAAGAGGAGGAAAGATGCTTGCATAGTAATGCAGAATTTTTTTCAACAGCTTTCTTTCAACTTGAACTTTTATTTGGCTGATGGCTCCGGACCCCCACTCCACCCCTAGCAAATTCAAATGTTTAAGTTTGCTTCCTAATAATGACGATGTGACACCATAACACACAGTTTAACTGAACTTTTGCTACCCTTAACCCTGTTGCTTTTCTGGTCAGTCAACCAGAGAAAAGTACAAAAATAAAATTGGGTTCCATGGAGCCCAATAGATAGTTTGTGTCAGTTGTTATAAACTCTGTGGAAGATCCTAGACATAGATGGCCGTGAATTCTGCCTTCTGGGACCTGAGAGCCATCCAACAGCAAAGAAAAAACAAGTTCACAAAGAATCAAAACTCAAAGCTGAGCATGTAAGTGCATGAGAGACATGAGCACTGCCAGGGAAACCTGCCTGTAGACTTTGGGTGTAGACAGGATCAGGAAAGTTTGCAGACAATGTGATGCATGAATTAGATAAAAGATGAGAAGAAAGCACACAGGTCAGGCAGAGAAGGCAATCAGCATTCCAGATACAGAGTAGAACTAGGTATCCACACAGACACATGTTAAACCTTTAAATACCTATAATTTGAGAGCGAAGAAGTGGATAGGTTGTGTAATGGGTTAGCAATAATCATCACTAATACTATTCAGATCTTAACAAGGACCAGTTACTGGCCTACATAGTGTTCATTATTTTATCCCATTGAATCCTCAAATGCTGATGGAAGGCCAGTCTTAAAGGAACTGAAATAGCTTGCTGTGAGAATTCCAGACCTAACAATAAGTTTCTTATGGACTCCAATATTTAAGTTATTTGTGAGAGTTTAGCTCTTTGGGTGTTTAAATAAAACTGGTCTAGATGAATGACTTCTGCAAGTTGATCTGGAAAAAGTCCATAAATTCTTTCTCTTTGGGAGGCTGTCAGGGGGTTGGGACCATACCTGAAAGGGCTCAGGGAACTATTCTCAGTGTGGTGCTGCATGTCCTTCCCAGTGGCGCTCAGAGGACCATAGGGTCCTGGAGATGGAACCCCTGCACAGTCCTTGGCTCTCTCTCCTGACCCCCAAATCCTCATCTCTGACATGCAAGGGAAGGCGAGTATTTATTAGGTGAACAGGAGTTGCTTTCTTGCATTATGTCACTCTGTCCTCACATCAGTAAAGTGGTGTTCTCCCCATTTTGCAGACGAGATGTTTCTGGAGAGCGAACACCAGCTGTGGCCAGCAACAGGGCCACAGTTGAATCAGCTGGGCTCAGAAAACAGCAGCGTGGTGATCACAGCCTCTGCTCCGTGCTCCAGCAATGAAGAGTGAGATTGTAAGTAAATCTCACTGCACTTCCTTTTAATTCTTCAGAGCTTACCTTGTGATTACTATTTAAAGTGTGTGCAATGTTGAAGAAAATCCAGAACGTGTAAATGCAGATTTTGACATTTTAGGTTCAAGAAACAGGTAGCCTTGTGTTAGTTCCACTATATATTAAATTATAATCTATGTAGACAGCAGTTTTGAAAGGTATCCAGGCAAATAAGTTGTGCTTCTGGCTGAAGCCAGACAGGTAGATGAAACTTTGATGGCTTAATTCCCCCAACTATTAAAGGTATAAGCAGACCACGACCTGAGCTGGAGAAAAGCTGCCAGAAAATTTATTAAGAGCAGTAAAGTGCAGAACCATAATTTCAACAGGTTATCTTGCTTCCCTGGCTAATTGTTTTCCAAGGTTTCTCAGCTCAGAACCATTCAGCATTCTTATCACCTGGGAAATGTGCACGCTCCTTAGGATATTTTGCAGCAGGCAGCCACCTCTGTCCTCCAGTCATGGCTGTATTTTTGCTCAAAGAGCTGTCGATTGGATTTAAGAGCACCGCCCCAGCCAGACCCACAATGGGCTGCCTCACTGAGCTGTGGAGAGAGCCTGGGTGTCGCCCTTTGATTTATAGAGAGTGTGGCTCTGACTCAGCCCGGCGCTTTATTAAAGCAGCTTTTAGTCCTATTATGTCTTCAACCCAGCGCCTCACCCGCAGCCCCTGTTCCCAGCTCCCAACAACTCCACCACCTCAGACTCGAAATCCCTTTCATAAACACCATTCCAGGCGATGGGAAAGTGGGGTCTTAGCTGTATCTCTCTCCCCTCAGGCCTGCAGCCTCCTCTCCCGCCCCAGGTGAAAGATGGCTTGAGAGGAGGGGAGAGGAGTGGAGACTCAGGCACAGCCCTGCAGACCAGGTGGTTGCTCACTATCATTGTTTTCTTTCCAACTCCCTCTTCACCTTACCAGTGTGACAGTGCTTGGCCAGGGACAATACCTCTTCATGTCCCCTCACCCACCAAATACCAGTCCTAAAGGGGAAGTATCCCCTAGGTAGCCCACTTCTTTGACACCCACTTGAGAAGCCAAGTGCTCTCCCTATTCAACAAATGGAGCTCAGGGATGAGCTCAGCAGAGCTCCTGGGAAGCTGTGCTGGCTGCCATGGGGTCGCAGTTACGTGAAACCAGACTCGATCCCTAGCTCTGAGAATTACCTCTCATGATGGCACACCCCTGAGCTCCCAACACTCAAACTAGAGCGTGCCACCTCAGCTGGCATTCCTGGCATTCCACCTCAGCTGAGCACCCACAGAAGAGTAAGGAATCTCTCCACACCTCTTCTTGGCTTCGCTCTCTCTCTCTCTCTCTCTCTCTCTCTCTCTCTCTCTCTCTCTCTCTCTCTCTCTCTCTCTCTCTTAGGGGGACCTACAGTGTACCTCTCCTGCTCTCTTACACCCTTATCTGGCCTAACTGATGCACTCAGTGCTGGTTGAAAAATAAATTCATGCAGAACCACGATTGGGACAAGATAATTGGCAAAAATGCACTTTTCTCCCTCAATTTTCCTTGGGGACACAAGTGGGGCTGGCTTCTGGATGAACAGGCTGGTGACTGAGAGGGTTACCTACTGTCTCTTAGCTTCTCTTTTGGGTATACCCGACAGTGGTCAGTGGTTACTCCAAGCTCTTTACTTGAGGATCCCATGCTGCATGCTGTACTAGGGAAATGGAACCCAGTCTTCCTGCATAGAAAGTCTGAACCCATGCCATTGAGCCAGTTCTCTAGACCCTCCCTATCTTTTGTATCAAAAACATTGATGACCACACTGGTCTCAGAGCATGGTGTAAAGATAACATGAAACATAGACACAACCAAGGGGGCTTAATGTTATTTTCCATGATCCACCCTGGTTTCACAAAAAACCTGAGCTATTGCTTCAACAGCACACAGCCACCATGAGAAGGTGCTCTCCTTTCCCATTTTCTGCTGCTTACCAAAAGAAAAGACTAGATGGGTCAGATGCTTGGGTATCACTCAACACACCTACAAAATTTGTTAATCTCTTTGGTTAGAGCAATCCTGACTCCTGCAGCTTGAAGGTAAAAACTTTCTTTTGCTTTCAAAGTATGTCTCATGCAGTTGTCTTCTAAGACAAAATGAATCGAGCTTTCTTTTTCATTTATAATAGTTAAGTCACTTTTGCTCAACATATAATTATTGAAAGTGGACAGCGTGGCTCTGAGATAGAGCCCTTGCCTTATGTATGTGAGACCCTGAGTTTGATCCTCAGCACAAAAAAATAAAAAATTTTAAAGTAAAATCAGTTGAGTAAATAATGGTGTAGAGAAAATTATACAATTATGAACCTCAATTCCATGACCTAAAGAATGGTTTGAGGTTCTTCCCATCCCTGGAGCAAGCAGATGCCCTTGGGTTACACTTGCTTGTGACAGGATGTATGGAGATGTTACTGGTGCCCACTCAAGCAAATCAATGAACAATGGGATGACAGAGATACAGTGATACAGTGATAGAAAAAATATTAACAACCACAATGTAGTTTTTAAAAAAGAATTACAGTACTATAAAGATAACAGAGGTAAAGTACTTGCCTTGCATGTGGCCAGCATAGTTTCGATCCCCAGTACCATGCCATGATCATTCCATGCCATGATCTCCTAAGCCCTTTCAAAAGTGATCCACAGATGGCCCAAGAAACAAAAAACAAAAATGTATATAAGGTATTAAGCCCATGGAACAGAGTCCAGGGGCCTTTGAGACTTCCAGAAGGTAGGATAAGGCCATCTCTGAATGTCAAGGTTAAGTGATAGAGTAATGAAGTAACTCCAGAAAGTTCTGAGACAGATTTTACTGTCCATGAAGTTGCCCCATAGGGGAGTCTAGAAGGAATTCTTTACTCCCAGTTGGAGTTCTGCCACTGGCCCATCCGTTCTTTTCTGGACACTCACTCATGGTCATAACTGCAGGGTTATTTGGCTGATTTTCCTATGAGGTCCAGTAATATAAAAGACTGCATGCAAGCATGTAGGGCTCCAAATTGAAGCATGCCTTTCCTCAAAACTTTGGAGTTACAGCAGTCTTAGTCTGGGCCCCAATCTCTGCCTCCTTCCTCTAAGTAAGTGTCTTTGTGGCAAAATTTCTCTCTTTCATAAAAAAGCCAACAATTGGATGAGATCTGCCCCTTGTTCAGTGTCATCTCATCTTAATTATCATTTGATCACTTGACATCCCATTATTCATCGATTTGCTTGAGCGGGGCACCAGTAACGTTTCTGTTTGTCCCTATCACGTGCCAGTGTAGCCCAATGGCATCTGCTTGCTCCAGGAATACAAAGAGCCTTAAACAGTTCATTTGGGGCCTTGGCAAAGAAATCTTACCATCTTGTAGGTGGGCAGCCAGGTGATCTTTTGAGGTCCCATGGGATCCAGTTGGTAAGGGCTCTAGTCCAGCGGTCATCTCCAAATTGCATTACATGTCCAGCCCATCTGATTGTCCATGCCTTGGCAAACGAGACAGCGTCCCTGATTCTTGATCATCGACGGAGGTCAGAACTCTGAATTCCTTCTCTCACTTGAGTGAGGTGTGCTATTCCAAGCATAGCTCTTTTGATTCCTCTTTGGGAGACCCGAATAGCATTCTCATCCTGCTTTCATAGGGCCCAGGTCTCTGAGGCGTATGTTAATGCAGGGAGAATGGTGGAGTCGAAGAGATGTGCCTGCAGCCAGAGGTTCTTTGTCCTTTTTAGCTATTTCTTCAATGCTCTTGAAGGTGCTCCATGCTGCTCTCTTCATCCTGCACAGTTCAGGTTTTAGGTCATTCATCATGTTGAGTTCTCGACCTAGGTACACATAAGTGCTGCATACGGAGATGTTTGTTCTGTTGAGAGTGAATGGAGCCTCTGGAACTAGTTCGTTTTTCATGAACATTGTTTTGTTGAGATTCAGCTGTAGACCTACTTTTCCACATTCTCAGTCAGTCAGCCAGCATTTGTGTCGTTTGGCTAATGTTTGGTGTTATTAGAACAATCTCACCAGCAAAGCAGAGGTGGTGTAGTTGCTGACCATCTATCTTCACTCCCATTCCTTCCCATTCTAATTGTCGCATGATGTTCTCGAGGGTGGCGCTGAAGTGTTTTGGTGAAATAGTGTCACTCTGCCGAACCCCTCTTTTTATTTCAATGATCACTTTCTTGTAGAATGGTGAGATCCTGGTGGTGAATCCATAATATAACTCACAAAGGATCTTGATGTATTGGGTTTGAACACCCTGTTTGGCTAGGGCTTCAATAACTGCTTCAGTCTCCACAGAATCAAAGGCTTTCTTTAAATCAATGAACGTTAGTCAGAGCGGCATCTTGAACTCCCTACAAACCTCAAACAGCTTGGTTACTGTTGCAGGACTCCTAAGGGCCGCTGCATCTGCTCTGGATTGCCTCCTGCAAATCACTTCGTAGATAAGGGGGTAGTCTAAATGCGGCACGTTTATCCGACCATGTATGCTGTACTAGCTGGTATAAATATTCTCCCATGCTACCACAATCATCGTGGGACTAGCTAGATCTTATCAGCATATTAGCCTGGCCACGTAGGACACCTAAGTAATTAGACCAGAGAAAAATGCTGTTTGCTTCCAAGCAAACAAGCATGGCTCCCTGATATACTCAAAGGCAACTAAAATATAAAACTACAATGAAGTAGAAGAGACTTGTGAAGGCTTGGAGAAATATTTAACTGGCATTAATATTAGTCTTTGGTACAGAAACATGCCATCTCAGAAACCCCCTTCTCTACCCCATAAAGGCATTTCCAGGCAGATCTTGGCTCAAAACATTAGCATACTAAAGGGCCTAGGTGAGGTGCAGGGAGGGATTACCTAAGGGCATTTAACCCTCCCTGCTTTCCATAACAGTGGGAGGAAGGTCTGAGCTGCAGGGGTATAAACTAGCCGGTTTTCCTCTCTCGTGCGCTTCTTTGTGGGCTCTTGCTCGCTGAGCGCTAACCCTTCTTGGAAGTCTTCTTCTCCTTTTACAAAGCCTTTACACGTGGTGGTCGCCATCTTGGCCTACATGTGGCTGGGGTTCTAGCCTGGAATCCTAAGCATCGGGTTTTTCCTTTTGCTGATTTGTATGCCTGAACCTGTGATAAGTAAAGCCTTTTAAAACTGCATCGGATTCCTGAGTTTTCATCCATTCCTCGGCGGCTCGGAGGTAGAAGGGAACTTCGCTTCCCGGCACTGTCGGGGACCCGGCGCAGCTCCCCGACCGTTACCATGTGGATATGGCTGATTGTGCTGAATCCTTTTCAGAAGCCAGCTTGCTTCGCGTGATTGTCCTTCATCTAATGTTCTGCCAATCCTGTTCAGGATGACTTGAGTGAACAGCTTGTAGATGACGGACAACAGGCAGATGGGGCAATAGTTGCCAATGTCATGATGTCTCCCTTCTTGAACAGTAGAACTGTTTTCCAGCAAATTATAATTATATCTGCAAATAAAACATTTTATTTGGTCCTATGACAGGTACCAATGTTTAAGACCTTAGTATAACTGTGTTCCTCAAAGGGAACACAATTATTCTACTCTCTGATGTCTTCAGATCTTCTCCTCTCTCCGTACTGCCCAGCAGCCTCTCAGCAAATCCTCACCCACAGTGCAGCTAGGACGTGGACAAGATGAATCACCTTCCTCTGCTGGCCCATCCCTCATTGGTTTCTCAGTCTGTGTTTTTATATTTGCTTCTTTACTGAAAACGTCTCAATTGGTCTGAGAAACTGGGAAAAGGTGTGCAAAGGATAGAGACAATGTGTGACTTCCATCCAAATTTCTCATTATATGGGGAAACTTGAGTTCTCAGACTGTCACTCAACATAGTGAAGTAGAGTCACTGTCTGCGACTAAGAAATGAGCAAGGGTGGCTGGGGGATTTCTGAAAAATATTTGATTTCCTCAAACAAAGGAGCCGCACCTGCCTCCTCTCTAGGCTGTCACTTCTCTCTAGGACCCAGATGTGGAGGCCGAAAGCACAAGAACTCTCTGACAACAGAGGGAAAAAGCATGAAGATAAGAGTTAAAGTTAAAGCAATATGCGAAGGATGTGTGAAGCAGAAATAATACTTAAAATAGTCACTAGTTGCCTAGCACTTAATGTGTACCTGGGATTTTTTCTGGGTACTTTAACTGTGTTCACTTGCTTACCCCAGTTAAATCATTTTACTCACTTATTCCCATGGCTCAGTAAATCATTATCCTATCCCATCTGCAAAAGAAACTTGTATGACTCCACCCGATGGACAATGAAGTCCTTGCTGTTAACTACTACCATGTTACTCTTAGGAAAAAGTCTCAGAGTCCCAATGACATCCTTGATCAAATATATAGCTCCATTTTTCCCAGTAAAGTAGTATTATTTAGGAAATATGAGAGCAGGGACACATACCCACACACACACCACAGAGAAAGAGAAACCCATAAAAAGGGATATTATGTACCTCAAGCTGGAATGCAGACAATTCCAGAATGAAAAATACCTTTATTTTTAAAATAATAAACCAGCCTTAATTTGGATTTTTATTACTAGCAGTTGATTGCATTCTTGACTGACATTAACAATACCTCATAGGGTCATCGAAAAGGATTAAGAGAGAAAATGTATGTCTGTGGCTGGAGAAAAACACTAACAGTCCATTTAGACTGCCTACAACACAGCAGGTTCTTGATAGTGTCTAACCTTTCAAAGAGGCCAAATAATTAAGTCAATAATGTAGTAGGTGAAGAACAGCATTAACGGTCTCTTCCTAACCTCGAGAACTGTGACTAGGTTATATTACTTTGGAAAGAGACTCTAGAGAGGTATTTTAAGTTAGTAACTTTGGATTGGGAGATTATTCTGGATTTTTTCATTGGATACAATTCACTTATATCAGTCTTTGAAAAAGTAAAAACTGGCTCTTTCCCCACTGGGGTAAGAGAAGGATTCATTGAGGAAGGGCAGAGACATGGGAGCCTGAAGGGTCTGTGCAAGTCTTGGAGAAAGGTCAGGAGTGAGCAGCCCAGTGAGGGAAGGACGACTTACAACCGAATTCTACTAACACCTAAATGTGCAAGAAATGGATTCCTGCCCTGAACCAACAAAGCAACCCAGCTGCTGGCACTCAGCCTTTAGCCCAATAAGATTCAATACTGTAAGATCTTAAATGTATGAGGCCACACCGTTTGTGTTTTTTGGTTGTAGCGCAATAGAAAAGCCACAGATAGCATCAAGAGGGGATTCAGGGAAGAGGCTGAGGAACTCCTTTCTAAGGTCAGTTCAGCATCCTGCCATGGTACGGAATCAGGAAGCTTTCAGACAAGCACTTCTTGCTTAATGGCATGGTTGACCTTTGCAACAGCCTGTGGAGCTTATTCTGTGCTGCTGCCCGGGAGGAACCATTCTCATAACGCCAGGGGTCCCGTTCACACAGAAGCTAGTGGTCCCCACAGCTGTGATCTTACTGCTACTTGGAGGGGGCCTCATGTAGGGACTGTAGAATAAAGACCACAGCATGGTAGGCCAGAATGAAGAGGGAAGTGTCTGTGCCCAGCCTCTTTGAAAGACACCTGACTTGTAGTCCAGTCATTTTGATATTTGACCAGAACACATAATGTCAAAAACTCCATTTAAAATAAAAAACAAAAAAGCCTTAAGATCTCTCCCTCTCTGCACCAAGCTCCTTCCGCTCAGGAAGCTAGGGTCAGTATGGGGTTCTCTGGCCCAGTCAGGCCCTCTGTCATGGCTCATAAGGAGCATACTCTTTGTGGGATCCAGTTGAGTAAAACTCTAAAGGTTAAGTGGACGACAGAATTGACTCTCAGAAACTGAAGGTCTATATTTGGGATCAAAACTGGGCAGTGCTGGAAATGGGACTCCACCGGAGGTCATTCTTGGCACATGTGAGGTCCTAAGATCAATTCTCACTACCTCATGGTCCCCAGGTACAGCATCAACAAATGGGCAATCCAAGCAGTTAAAATTTTATGATATTCCTGTCCATTTTCAACTTCCTGGGGAGGCGGATCATAACTAAAGACCGTCAGAAACCCATTGCCTGAAGGAATACAGATTATAGGGCCAGTTTGTCAAACATAGTTACATCTGCTGACAAGAACCCAGTTATGTAAAGATGTGAGAAATGGAAACGCTGCACCAATTTTTCAGAACAAAATCTGCCTCCAAAAAGGTGTAACTTCACACAAAATATGCTTCATCATTTGAATAACAAAATAAGATATGCAAAAAAAAAATAAGACTTCCCAAAAAGAATCTGCGTTCAGGTTGCAGTGAGTACAAGCTTCATGATGAATATTTCTTGTGCTATATTTAAAATGCTTTGTGAGAAATAATGTGTTTTAGAAATGGAGCTGAAATAATGCCAGAGACTGCTTTAGTGACTATCAAATAAGTTTCCAGGCAGATTTCTCTGTTTCTTCTTGCTTCCTGGAGGTTAATGGTGAGAGTGGCCAAAAATTTATTAGATGAAAAGTAAGCCTATATTACAATTGATGAACATTCTCAAAATTGTTAGTCCTATTAGTGAGAAACCTCTTGTCTGCCAAACTCTATGTGTCTGCTTCTTTGTAAACAGGTCTCTTGCATTTTTTATTCTTTATTAGGAATCTTTCCTTCAATGTTCAAGCATCTTTTCAGTTCCTCTTGCACCTCAGAGCACATAGGGCATTCTGTGAACCATCCAGAGATGCTTTTGGACTCAGAAACCAGAAGCTGATGTTACAAGGAAATTCTTCTATCTCAAGTATCAAGGTTGGAAAAATTACTTAATAGTGTAACAACAGATATTGTGTGTGTGCCCAGTTTTAGCAATTCATTGAAACAGCAATTCATTCATCTGAAAATCTAAATCACTTTCAGCCTCCCTCACAGCCCTCTGAAACACTAGCTGCAAGACTTATTTTGGGGTTCAAAGCTATTTGAGAGCTTGCAGAGGAAGATATACAGCTCCGGCCCTACCTTCTCTATCTTCAGGCGTCTCTCCTTCACAACCAGACCCCTTCCTGCCATGTTGCCCATAGTTTAGATTAGGAGGAAAACAGAAAGTGGCCAAAACTAATCTCATGGACGCAGGTGTCACAACAGGCCTGACTTCTTTGGGTTCTTTGGATGAAGATTGGCCCACCAACCACCAGATATCTTCAGCGTTACAGCTCTTTATTTAACAAATCATTTAACAGCATCAAAGGCAACTTCCACATCCGAGACAATAGCAGTCCCTATCATTGCCTGAGCTTGTATAGGTTACATATCCCCCATTTACTATCTAACTGGTATAACTTGTGTAAACAAGGATCTGCAAAAGCTATCAGTCAGGTCTCATCTGCCCTATGCAAATAAGTGTTTGTGAGACAACCAATCAAATATATATGTAAAAAGAACCAATCAGAGGCTTGTTTAACAGGCTATTCCTCCTCATTTCCTCCAATGCACAGTGATGACCCCTTTGCTAGCCTGTGTTCCACCAGCTCCCCTTCAAAAATATGTTGAAACTCTAACAACCAATGTAAGGGTTGTTAAATGTAAAACCTTTGGTAGATCACAAGGTTTAAATGAGGTTATCAGAGAGGGGGACACACATGATGGGGAGCCTTCTCGTCTATTCCCATCCTTCTCTTACCCCTTCCTTTAATTTGCCAGCACCTTATCTTGGACTTTCATTCTCCAGAACTGTAAGAAATAAATGATTGTCTAAGACACCCAGTCAACTGCATTTCATCATGGCAGTCTAAGCTATTACCCCCACTTGTCAATGGTATTTTGCTACAACAGTCTAGTCCCACTGAAAGTACCCACCGCCAACCACCAAGTGTATTGTGATCATGTCTTTATGGACTATCCCACATTTGATCATTTCTTTTTTAACACTTATGCTCTGACAAACTATACATTTATGGTCAAATTTGCAAAGAACATGGGAGAAGGTGGTGATTGTGAGCATTTTTATTCAATACAGAGTTAGTTCACACACATTCATACTCACAAATCTTTGTGCTTGGAAAGCTCTAAACTAACTTACTGCCATAGAAAAGCCAGTTTCTTACCATCTGCACTTTTATTTTGGAAATAAAAATGGAAACATTTTAAATCTGGAAACAACCAGAGTACTCTAGAACCAATGACTGGATAAAGAAGCTGTGGTACACAATGGAATACTATTGCAGCTGTTAGGAAAAATGAAGTTATGAAGTTTGCCTATAAATGGATGGACATGGAAAGGATCATGTTGAGTGAAATTAGCCAGAAGGAAAAAGATATAGAATGATTATATTTATTTGCATGATATATATACATATAATATGAAACCAATATCCAAGGTCAGGCAAAACATGGATCAGGAGGTCTTGTCAAGGTGGAATCTACCACAAATGTGTGGGAGTCAGAGGTTAGGTAAGATGGAGAAGGGAACAGTTTGCTAATAATTGTCAAAAGTGATACCAGCCTAGAACTGAGCATTAAATACAGGCAAAAAGATAAACATGCATGATAACATCTAAATGTATGTATTGTAATCCACAAAGTGTAAGAGAAGGAAGAGAGAAAGAGAGAGAGAAATAGAAAGAGAGAAAAAAGAGAGATAAAGAATCTGCCATACGTGGATGTGGTGAAAAGGGGACACTCATCCATTGTTGGTGGGAATGCCGGCTGGTACAGCCTTTCTGGAAAACAATATGGACGTTCCTCCAAAGACTAGAAATTGAACTCCCATTTGACCCAGCCATACCACTCCTGGGAATCTACTCTGGGAAACCAAAAATACATAGCGGAAACACCATCCCTACTTTTATGTTCATAGCAGCATTATTCACAATAGCCAGAATCTGGAAGCAACCAGAGTGCCCAAAAATCGATGACTGGATAAAGAAGCTTTGGTACATCTACACAATGGAATACTATGCAGCTATTAGGAAAAATGAAGTTATAAAATTTGCCTATAAATGGATGGACATGGAGAAGATTATGTTGAGCGAAATTAGCCAGAAGGAGAGAGACAGACACAGAATGACTGCTTTTATCTGCATAACATAAATATATATGTACATATTAAGATACCAATATCCAAGGTCAAGTGAAACATATATCAGGAGGTCTTGTCAAAGGTGGAAATTATCACAAACGTGTGGGAGTCAGAGGCTAGGTAAGACAGAAAATGGAACAGGGTGCTAACAATTGTCGAGGGTACTAATGCCAACCTAGAACTGAGCATTAAATAGAGGCAAAAGATACACATGACAACCCTTTAGTGTATGTTCTGTAATCCATAGTCTGGAGGGGAAGGAAAAGAGAAAAGAGAGAGAAAGGGAAAGAAATAAAGAACCTGCCATGGAGCAGGGCTGGGGGAGGGGGGGGGGAGGGAACCGGGGACGTTGGTGGTGGGAGATGGGCACTGGTGGCGGGATGGGTGCTGGAACACTGTATGACCAAAACCCAAATATGAACTTTTTAATTGTTTATCCTTGTAAAAATAAAAATAAAAAAAATTAAAAAAAATAAAAGGTCTATAAATTACATTAAAAAAAAAGAATCTGCCATAGAGGCAGGCTAGGGGATGGGGGAGGGAATGGGGACATTGGTGGTGGGAAATGGGCACTGGTGGAGGGATGGGTGCTGGAACACTCTAAGACCAAAACCCAAATATGAACTTCTTTGTAATTGTATATCTCAGATGGTACAATAAAATATATATTTAAAAAATTCTAATACCATAAAAAAGAAAAGCCAGTTTCTAGCCTAGAGAAGCAGGTGACCCCATCTTCCTCCTCTGTTCCCCTAAGCTAGCGCAGGTGATGAAGTGGAGCAGAAGGGCCTCTCTCAAGCTCTCACAACATGCTCAGGGACTGGAAATGACACACACATTAGCGGAAGAAAAGCTGCACTTTCAATCAGCCAGACCTGGGTGGAAATCCTGTTGGGTGACTAACAGCACACAAATTTCTTCCCATGTTTTACGAGTCAGTCCATCCAAGACACCATGCTCAAAATTTTTCAGGGGTCTGTTGCGTTGGTTGCATTATCAATTGGAAATACTTTTAGTCACCCACATTTTTATGCTCTATAGATTCCATATGCAATTCCATTGACCCTATTTTCTAAAGCTCAAATCAAGAGTGTGGGCTAATACTTCTTGAGTTCAGGATCACTCAGGAAGAGCCAGGTCCTATGACTGGTCTTTGAGATTCTAAACTCAGTGCCAAAGCTTCCTCCCAGTCAATGCAAGACAGTTTTAAATTAATGATTAAACAGGGCAACTTACTGCTAATAAATGCCTGAACATCGTATTGAAAGCGGCCCTTTCCAGCCCAACAGTCTCACATAGAAGAGTTGGATCGAGGGACAGTGGGAATCCACTGCCCATACTTGGTTTCTAAAGATTTCATTCTGACAATATCAGACATGGATTGGTCACCTTGCCCAGCCCACACTTTTAAACATTACTCCTTAAAAACCTCGATGGATGAACAGTGTGAGAGATGCAATGTCTCTGCACCATCATGTACTCACTATGGGAGATGAACAGATCTTTCAGCAGAGCTCAGGGTAATATCTTAGTGACATGTCACTGCTCAAACTCTTTCAGAAACTGAGTGTGTGATGCAAGTAAGATGCTCCCAAGGAAGTGTTTCTGGCCAAAGGCTGTCCCTCCCGCCACACTACACCTGGATTTACCTTCCCTCCATGTGAAGCCAATGGGCCTCCACCTATCATAGCTCAGATGGACAGAAGGGATCAGAACATTCATTTCCAGATCAGAGAATTGATCCAGGCATGCGGGTGGAAGAAGCAGTTTCCTAGGCCTCAACTTGGAGAGTCCCTATGTACCAAGAGCTGAGTATCCCAAGGGTATTAGGAGCCAGTACAATACTTTCCACAACAGCTTTGCATTGTTATGTGCAGGGCTTGGTTCAGTCCCCAGGGAGCAAGAAAATTTCTTGTCCCTGTATAACTGGTATGTGTGTTTGGGTCTGCCCCAGCACCTGCACCAAAGACCATCTCCTTGCCTAAAGGCATTGGTGAATTTTCTCTGAAGCCGTTTGCCAAAATCTCAAGGCAAAATCAGAGGTTAAAGCCATTTCCATCAAATATATTTTGTGTCTATGTAGGAACAGATTTTTCTTTTTAACTGGCTCTACTTCCTGTTTTGGAAGACCCTGCCTTTGTCTTTCTGGGTCAGCATCCTCTCTTTCCTCTGGTCGCTTGGATCAAGTTTTGGATTTTGGATAGCACAGATTCTCTATTGTCCTGATATCCTGTGCAAAAAGAAAAATATTAAAATGTAAATTTTGTTGTTTTAACATATTTGGTGTTTATGTTTGAAGTAAAATGCTCAATTTCTTCTTTAAAAAAAGCAGCTTTGGGGGCCAGAGCTATAGCACAGCAGGTAAGGTATTTACCATGCACACAGCTGACCCGGGTTCAATCCCCAGCATCTCATATGGTTACCCCCCTGAGCACTGCCAGGAGTAATTCCTGAGTGCAGAATCAGGAGTAATCCCTGAGCATTGCTGGATGTAACCCAAAAAGAAAAAATATATATAAAAAAAGGAGCTCTGGCTCTCTTTTCCCTAGAACTTTCAACCACAAAATAAGAAGCAAGCCAGAGAAGGGAAGGATGAAGCAACTCAACCTATTTCATTATCTTAGATTTTACGCTTCTTGTTAGCTAGCTTGATAAGGGACGCCATAATCTTTTACAATATCAACATCTTTTTATTTTTACTGCACTAAATGGTAGGGGAATTGCCCCAGATTAATAAAAATCATATGTTGAGTTTTGATTAGAGATCAATTTGGAATCATGATTGGCCAGGTTTGGGATTAAGAATCAGTTTCTTTGAACTATATGCCTCTCAGAGTCCCTCTGGTCTCCTGTCATTCCCACCATTCTTGCCTTTATCAAGACAAGTAATGCAAATGTCATATAAATCTCTGGTGTGTATATTTGTTACTAAATATTCCACTGTAATCTTAGCTATCAGCTTATCCAATGCTGTCTCAATTGCACTGAGAATCATAATAGCAAATAGCATGGTTGGATCTGAATGTAGTAGAGGAAATGATAGCTACCATGTGACTGTTCTTCTAAACATATAATATGTGGTTCTGGCCAGTATCAAATACTTGATCTTTAAGAAAAGTAAGAAATTCTCTTGCAGAAGAGTCAGTAAAACTATTGTCCTTACAATGAAATTCTTCAAACTTGCTAGCCCCACCTTATCTAAGAGACTGTCAAGTGTTTCCTTTCAGCTACATGAGTGATTGGAACATAGCACCAGCCAAGATGTTCTATCTTTGGAAACCCTTTCATTTTCTCCCAACTTCAGAGTTGTTCCAACAATGAAGTGCATTAAAATAGTAGGAAAATGTGTTTAAATGGGTAGATTCTAGCCTGTCTCCAAATATGTAGTTCCGCCAGTCTTGGGTTTGAACCCCCAAAACCTGCCTTTTTAGCATATATAGTAGATAATTCAGATAAAGACTATCTTTGAAGAAATGCTACACTTATTATAATCTTCAAAATGTCTTAGTGGTACTTAAAAACATTGTGTTCAGAACAAAATCGCATTGTCTACAAAATCCAGCCCATCTGATTTTCAATGCCTTGGCTGTCTCCTTTGCCAAGGCATCAAAAATCAGATGGGCTGGACATGTAATGTGATTTGGAGATGACTGCTGAACTAGAGCCTTTACTGACTGGATTCCACGGGACGTCAAAAGATCATGTGGCCGCCCACCTACAAGATGGTCAGACTTCTTTGTCAAGACCCTGAACGAGGGGCCAGAGCGATAGTCCTGCAGGTAGGGCATTTGCCTTGCACTAGGCCAACCCAGGTTCGATCCCCAGAATCCCATATAGTCCCCGAGCACCACCAGGAGTAATTCCTGAGTGCAGAGTCAAGAGTAACCCTGAGCATTGCAGGGTGTGACCCAAAAAAAAAAAAAAAAAAAAAAAAAAAGACCCTGAACAAATGGTTTGAGGCTCTTCGTATACCTGAAACAACCAGATGCCATTGGGGTACACTGGCACATGATAGGGTCAAATGGAAATGTTACTAGCTCCCACTCGAGCAAATTGATGAATAACAGGATGTCAAGTGATCAAGTGATTATAATCTTCAGAATGTCTAGTGGTACTTAAAAACATTGTGTTCAGAACAAAATCATGCTGTGTACAAATCCCTGCTTTTGCCATTTACTAGTTTTATGATTGTGGACCATTTGAGGTTCTATTTCTTGCAAAGTAACTATTTCCTTAACTAGAGAATAAAGACAATAAGACCTGCTTGATAGAAGAATGTGAGACTTGCATTAAATAACAAACTGTGAAGTACTAGGCCTGCTCATTATAATCATACCATAAACAGAGCAATTCCTATGGAAAAAAAAATCTTCCATATCTGGTCATCAAAATGTTAGCTGCTATCTTATTGTTCAGTTGGCTTTTCTATCACAAAAACAATGCAAATTAACCAAGAGGAACACTGGCTTGGAAAGATTGGAGGAAGGGATTTGAGCAAAGCCAAAGTTAACAAATTAAGAGTTATGATAAGAACGGTGGTGCAGAGTAGAAAGAGGTAGGAATTTCATGCAAATTTGCTGTCCATGTTTACTGTATCATGTATTGTGAGGATTGAATGGGCAACGTAGCTGGAGTACTTAGTTGGAGGGTAAGTATGGTTTAGACATATGAATGTCTAAAAAGTGGGTTGAAATAGCTTTACTTTTGTTTTTGTTTTGTGGGCCACACCCAGGGTGGCTTAGGTTTTAGTCCTGACTCTGTGCTTAGGGATCACTCCTAACAGTATTCAGAGGACCATAAAGCAATGCCAGGGAATTGAACAGGGGTCAGCCACCATTCAAGGCAAGCACCTTTACTCCTCAGAGATAGCTTTTTGATATATCAGATAGCCCCATTTATTTAATGAAATACTCACCTAGGCACTGCTCTGAAGGGATTTGGTAAATAAGCTATTTCGCTAAGGGCATGTCTAATACTCTTTGGCCACTGAATAGTAAGCCTGCCTCGGTCTGGGATCCAGAGACCAGGTGAACAATATCCAGCCTGTGTTTGCTGTGCCTAGTGTCTTTGTCTCAAGCAGACTGCTTTCTCCAGTGACCTCTTTCAGCCCAGTCATGCCTGAGGACACCCTTCAAAGCAAAGCCCTATGACTAAGCAGGAATAGGCTCAGCCCATTCATTTCCCACACCAGTCTCCACACACTGCCTTGTACAAAAAAATCAGTCATCCCATCATCATATTAAATAAATGTGGCAGTGTGGGGAAGAAGCACAGGAAAAGACCAAGACAAAGAGATAAAACAAAAACCAAGCATACATACATACCCACACCCACCTACTCCACCCACACACATACACACATGCCCACACCCAAACACATGCACTTCAGTTTCTGTAAAACCGGATATTTCTTTTTCTTGTTTAATAGGATATGGCATCTCTGGAATATTTTCCCCCTTCTATTTGTGCACTTTCCTCTTTTTCTTTTTAAATAGACACATTTCAAATGTCAGTGGGTGATCATGGGGCTAAGACTAAGTGGTTTCAGGAGACCAAATAGCTAAAGGGTTTGATCTTTGCAGCTGCTTCTTCAAGGGAGCCTCCTGGAGTCTGACCAGTCAGGGAGAGAGCTTCTGAAAAGCTCAAGTGGCATTTGCGGTGTCTCCCTCTCAGTTTAACCTTTAGTTACAGACTACAACCAAAATGGTTGCAGGTTAGGAATTTGGAGAAAAGTACTCTGTTCGTTTCAGCCCCCTCTTCCCTTGCCTGGGGACTGCAGAAGGGTCCTAACTAAAATCCAGGAACTGACATTGAGTGGCAGCTCTAAAGGCCAATTTAGATTTTGTTTTGCTTTCTCTTTTCTACATTTCCTGAAAAAATTCCAAACGAAAGACTTAGCCAAATTGGTCTCCCCTTTCCATGCCAGACAAATAAAACACACCAATGCTACCCTGCTGTGGAGGGGCCCAGGCTATTTGGGCATCCTCTGCGAGGAGCCAAGGGACCAGTCATTTTCCCTATGGTCGCCCTGGTGATTCAGACCCACTAGCCTTAATGCCTTACTGAATCTTGTCATCACAGCAGCCAAGAAGAATTATATCTGCATGCCGCATAGAGCAATAAATCCCAGGGCTGTGTTCTCAGTTGCTGTGTATTTCAAGTCAGGGAAGATTATTTCTACACAGCTGTTAATAACAAAGCGCCTGGATGCAGAAGAAGAAAGTTTGTCTGTCCTCTTACAGATCCACCCTGGAGACAGGGGAAAGTTTGAGGAGACATGTTGTCCTAGGACTAGCAAGTGGCATAGGACTGTGTGCCATCAGTGTTCATGAATGTGAACTCTGGGTATCCTCATGTGCATATAGATGCCTTTGTTCCCTGGGAGGGGCTGGGAAGTTTATGTAAAAACTTCCCATGGCAGCAGGGGACTTGAGTTTGGAGTGGAAGATGGAAGGAGAGAGAGAGAGAGGAGGCCCACAGCAGAAAACTAACCAGAAACAAGAATGAAGTTGAGATGTGGGTTGTTGAGAAGACTGGGTCGGTACAGGCACATCAGTGGGTAAAGCCAGGAGAGCCAGACCATATCCCTGCACAGACAAAGCTGCTTGCTGTGACACAGGCCAGACTCCCTGGATCACCCCTTGGAGTCACACCCTGGCCTCTGGTGATAGGCCATGTGTCTCACATGGCCATCCTAGAAAATGAATGAGCCCATCCTAGAAAAGGTTCCAACAGAAGGGGATGTCAAAGTCTGATGTCAAAGCAAGAGCAAAATTTAAAGAAAGGGCCAGAGAAGGAAGGAAGGAAGGAAGGAAGGAAGGAAGGAAGGAAGGAAGGAAGGAAGGAAGGAAGGAAGGAAGGAAGGAAGGAAGGAAGGAAGGAAGGAAGGAAGGAGGAGGGAGGGAGGGAGGGAGGAAGGGAGGGAGGGGGAAGAGGGAGGGAGGAGGGGAGGAAGGGAGGAAGGAAGGAGGAAAGGAGGGAAGGAGGGAGGGAGGAAGGGAGGGAAAGAGGAGGGAGGAAGGGAGGAAGAAGAAGGAAGGAAGGAAGGAAGGAAGGAAGGAAGGAAGGAAGGAAGGAAGGAGGAAGAAGGAAGGAAGGAAGGAGGGAGAGAGGGAGGGAGGAAGGAAGGAAGGAAGGAAGGAAGGAAGAAGGAAGGAAGGAAGGAAGGAAGGAAGGGGAAGGAAGGGAGGAAGGAAGGGAAGGAAGGAGGGAGGAGGGAGGAAGGAAGGAAGGAAGGGAAGAAGGAAGGAAGGAAGGAAGGAGAAGGAAGGAAGGAAGGAAGGAAGGGAGGAAGGAAGGAAGGAAGGAGGAGGAGGGAGGAAGGGAGGGAAGGAGGAGGGAGGAAGGGAGGAAGGAAGAGGGAGGAGGAAGGAGGGAAGGAGGGAGGGAGGAAGGGAGGAAAGAGGGAGGAGAAGGAAGGAAGGAAGGGGAAGGGAGGAGGAAGGGAGGGAGAGGGAGGGAGGGGGAGGGAGGGAGGGAGGGAGGGAGGGAGGAGGGAGGAGGGAGGAAGGAAGGAAGGAAGGAAGGAAGGAAGGAAGGAAGGAAGGAAGGAAGGAAGGAAGGAAGGAAGGAAGGAAGGAAGGAAGGAAGGAAGGAAGGAAGGAAGGGAAAGAGGAGAGAGAAACACAGAATAGAGAAAGTGGTCTGCCTAATCTTCCTTTACCTGACCTCTTTCAACTTTATTAGACCATAAAAACGTTCCCCTCTTAAGATCAGGTGTCATTGCACAGAATTATGTGAAGTTCCTGTGAACATGCTTTAGGAAATTCTGCATCATCTCCACATCCTTCCTCCTCTCCCCCCTCTCCCTTTGTTCTAAAGATGCAAAGTGGAATGGTCTTCAAAAGCATAAACACACTTATGTGCATATTAGTAACCTTAGTCAAATTCTCATGGTGTGTTCTATTTTCCCATAACAACTGTTCAGTTGTTAATATCAAATACTGACTAGTTTACGCTAAAGTATGAAACACATCATTTACATTAGGATGTAAAACACATTAATTAGTGTTTTTGCATGCTCCATTTATTCTGTGTGCAGGCTATTTTCTAGGTTAAATATTTAATTGAAGCCTTCTGTGTGGAGCAAAGGGCTCCTAAAAAGTGTTTGCTTAGACCTGAACATTACACCCTGGCAGGTCTGGTCCAACTTCTCCCATTCTTAAGCTGTGTGACCTTTGATAAATTCATTAACCACTCTGGGCCTTCATTCCTTCAAGGTTAGGAAGAGGGCATTGAATCAGATTATTTTTGAGTCCTCGTCAACGCCAACATATTTATTGGAAAGCTTTGCCATAGTAAACCTCATGAACCACTCCTGCCTCTCGGAACCAAATATTAGACTTGTAAAATGTGAACAGAATTAGCTTACTAAAAGCCTCTAATCAAGACCAAAACCTTTTACTTAAACAATTAGAAAACAATTAGCTTGGGAAATAAAAACAATTTTAATTTGCTAAATGGGTTTCCTCCCTCCTAATAGATATGGACAATCCCTAACTAATGCTTCTGACCACATGGAGACCACACAGGCATTGAGGACTGCGGAGAAAGGCACGAGCTAGCATGATTTGCTCTTAGGAAAGTGAAAGGCGCTCACATTAAACCTCCATCTTTTTGCAGTGATTCATGTTTAAACATATGCCTAATGTTTGCCACGCTCAGAGCTTCCGAGTCATTGATCTACACTGATGCCTACACACAGATGGGTCTCACAGAAGCCCAACATCCTGAAGAGCTTTGTCATTGGGCCCCTAAAACCACCACGAATGAATGAGCCCATCCTAGAAAAGGTTTCAACAGAAGAGAGAGTTTCAGCAAAAAACAAACCAACAACAACAACAAAAAAAAAAACCCCTTTTCAATTAATGAAAAGGGATAGCAGAGGTCAGAGAGATAGTACAGTGTGTCATCCATTTGTCTTGCACACAACCAGCACAGGTTTGATCCCCAGCACCACATATGGTCCCGAGCCCCACCAGGAGAGATCCTTGAGTGCAGAGCCAGGAGTAAACCCTGAATATAGCAGGTTGTAGCCCAAAACTGAAAGAGTAAAAATAAAAGTGAGATTAACTGGCCAAATTCTGAAGACTTCTAATCAGAAAACTGTTCTCTTTTACACTGTGCTCAAAAAGATCAACATACAACCCTACCCATGCATGTTCACCATAACCAGTAACAGTACTAAGATCCATGGAGTATATTATTTTTTAAGAGAATGGATTTTTTTTCCAATTTATAACCTCAAATGGAGTGATCACTATTGTAGAAGTTTAGGCAAGCTAGTTCTTTCATGTTTTTAGCTCCTCTTCCTGGATCCTTCTTGAAATACACATATTTAGTTTTAGGCAACTCACTGTTGCCCTCTAGACCTTCAGTTTTCATTTATAAAACAAAGATTTCTGGCACTTCCACTTTATAAGGTCCTTTAGCTGTCAGTTCTCCCCTTGCTTCCTTAAATTATAAATGATTCCATCCTGGGGAACTTTCTTGCCACCCTGGGTCTCAGTTTGCTCTTTGTAAGGGAAGGAGAATGAATTTTCTAGATCCTTCAAACTCTGTAGAGTGTGATGTGTTTTCTCATACAAATATCAGAAACTAGCTCCCCTGTTTGTTTCTCTTCTTTTTCCTTTACTCTTTAACATATCTGCTACATGTATGAAAAGTTCCTTTTCTTTTTTGCCTTGTCCCCTATAGCCAACAACATGGATGCCGCCCATAAGAAGATTTATTGGTTTTCTTATTGGTCTTACCATATTAGAGGGTTTTACCATAAGAAGTTTTATTGGTTCTTACCATAAGAAGAAGTTTTGGCTTTGAATCCCCACCACATCCATCCTAGCAGACAGCCTTGTTACTGACTGGGGAAACTTATGCAAATCACAGAGGTCCTTTGGGTCAGTTTCCTTGAACATACCAGGTAATGAAGATGGGAGCATCTATCTCATAACTCTTGGGAGGAGTAAGGAGCTTAATCCATGTGAAATGGTCAGAACAGTGTCTGGTTCAGTACATGTTTGCTGTTGTCATTTGGTTTATCTGAACAGAATTGGTGGATTGGTCATTGAGAAGTTAATTTGCATGAGTAGACACTCATGAGAAATGTAGGTAGAGAGCTATGAAAGGGCGACCTGATGAGAATGAAACCAGTGACCCCCTGACAGGAGTGCGAAGGACCCCACCCCAGATACACAGAGCATAGCCCTTACAAGAAAGACCAAGTTCCTTGTGTTTCTTCATATAATGCAAAATTGCTTTTCTGCAGAGCTAGGGTACAAAAGGATACATTCAGGGAACCTGGAGAAAATAGTGTCCACATAGGTATCAGTTTCCTCAAAGACCCTAGTCCAGGAGGACATGAGGAACTATACAAGCAGTGGACATCATCGGATGGTCAGCAGCTGTACACATCTGGGCAAGGAGTGAGAGCAAAGGATATGCTCCTTGAGGTCTCCCTGGCTTTCAGAAAAGGACACTTTGCATAGGGCTGGAGTCATCACTGTCACATGAGGGAGAACAGACCAGTGAAATCTAGGCAATGAAATACTGTGCCCACAGGTGTATACACATCATGATAGCTTTGGAATCTCAGGTGAAATCTCAATGGAAGACATTTCTGTAAAACGTTTCTTGAGATAGCTGCATATCAGCAGTTAAGTGACCCACAGACTTCACCATCTTACAGATACGGCCTTTTTCTAAACTAAATGTCAGGAAACCTTACAGAAATGGTCATCTGATTGCTGATAGAGTCAACTAAAGGACTTAGTCTGAAACTAGAGACAAGTCAGCCAGAGCCGTTCACCTCTTCATTATGACCACATAACGTCTTAAGTGCAGGTAGCAATGGCCATCCTTGGTGGTCTCCTCTGGGAAGAGCCCTCCTCACATTGAGAGCAAACCCAGGAGAGCTTGTCCTGAGATCAGGTAATTCTGCAGACACAAGCAGCTGACATATACAGATACCTGCAATCTACTCCCTACCAAGTTAAGAAGAGGAGAGAGACTAGCATTATTATTTGGATGGAATTTATTTTCCACCCAGAAATATAAAGTGACAAAAGAGGTTTCCCAGTCTCACTTAGAGTCACAAATTCAAATGTTTATGAAGGGAGGTAAAGCAGTCAAGCATTTAAAAATAAACAGCAGCAGCAGACAGATGTAAGGTCTGAAGAGAAGGGGCAGCGGGGAGGGAGACATGGAGACTGTGCTTCTGGGACAGGAACACCAGGCCCCGTCCAATCGTGGCAGCCCCTGCTTAGATCAGCCCATCCTTGCTGAGCTGAAGCCTGGGAGCAGGGGCTGGCCAAAATGCTGAATTAAGATCTTGTTTTGAGATGTGAAATTTCCCTAATTATTAAGAGATAACATAGAATTCATCCCCACATAACCCACATACTCACTGTGGCTGGCATGTGACCCATTTTATAGTAATCCAGTAATGACCTGGGAAGGGATGAATTTCAGAAGTAGAGGAAAAACCAAACCCAAAGGCCTTGGCTGACTCAGATAAAGGAAGAAGCCAGCAAAGAGGAAGATTTTTCTCAATAATAAATAAAGTGTTGAGGATGCTGGAGCCACAGTACAGGTCTCTAAAGAATCCCAAGGCCAAGAGAGAGATTGTTGGTGGCCCCAAGTGGGGGGCATTCTAGCCTTTGTTGCATAATCATAGATGATGAAAGGGATTCATCTAGGAAAGGGAAAAATCTTACCAGATTCTGCTTTGTTCTCCAAGTTCACACCCTCTACTGTCCTCTGTCCACTCAAATGCCTAAAGAAAGGCAAACTCAAGGCCAAATGAGTCACCCTATCTGGGAAGACTGTCCTTCCGTCCCTGCTTCCCTCACTAATGTTTCTAAGGGTGGCTCTGGGGGGCAGACACCGTCCAAAGGCCTGCTCTGTTCCTCTCCCAGCCCCCTCTTCAACAGGCCTTACAAGCTGCCCTGTGTTGCTAGTGCCCATTCATCTGGGACTAGCTGTTCACAGGCCCAACTAAAAAGGCCTTCAATCCACTCTTTATCCATCCACCCAAATGTCAAACAGGAAAAAGACTTCAAAACCCTGTGGCAAGTTTGATTTCCAATCCACCACTGCTAAGCCCAGTACAGGCAGGAAGAAGTATCCCTGCTGTCCTTAATCTACTTCTGTTGATGGTTCCTTCTCTATTGTTGCAACCCCAGTCTGCCGTGTTCCTTCCCTATTTGGATGCTTCCAATACTCTATCTGTTAGAGAAGCCAATGCTTCAAAGGAATAGTTTCCCTCAGTTCTGATGCCCACTGACTCCATTAAAAATCCCTGTCAGTAGCAGAAACTAAAATTCTCTGTCCTAGAATCCAACCCAGAGGGTTTTAAAACTAAGAGACTCCTGGCTTAACTCCTGGATTTCTTCATCTTATCCTCCTCTTTCTATGATTTCATTTGGTTTAAAATCATAACCTAGAATGAGGCCCTGAAGTTCAAGTTGAATGGTACAATGGCCATCTCTATGTTAATCATAAGGTTCACACTAAATTTACCTGGTTCCAGTGCTGGTGTGGATGTGCTCTCATTGGTTGGTGGGAGTGCCAACTGGTCCAGCCATTTTGGAAAATAATATAGACACTCCTCTAAAAACTTGATATTGAGCTCCCATTTGACCCAGCAATACCACTCTTGGGAATATACCCTGGAAACCCAAAAACACACAGCAGAAACACTATCCATACTTCTTTATTCATCACAGCTCTATGCACTATAGCAAGAATCTGGAAACAACCTGAATGCCTGAGACCAGAAGACTGGCTAAAGAAACTATGGTACATCTACACAATGGAATACAATGCAACTGTCAGAAAAGAGCGAAGTCATGATATTTACCTGCAAATGAATGGACATGGAGATTATCATTCTGAATGAAATTAGTCAGAAGGTAAAGGACAGATATAGAATGACTGCATTCATTAGTGGGATATAAATATAGACTAGTGGTCCACTAATTGTGGGAAATGGTAGCGCCAGACTAGAACTGAGCATTGAATGTAGGCAAAGGGATATACGTGATAACCTGTAAATGTATATATGGCAAACCATAAGTTTAAGAGATGGGAGAGAGGGAGAGAGAGAGGAGAAAAAGAAAAAGTTCCTGCCACAGAAGCAGACTGTGGGGAAATTTGTGGTGGGAATAGGGCACTGGTGGAGGGATGGGTGCTGGAACACTATATGACTGAAACCCAAACATGAACATCTTTTTAACTGTGTACCTCACGGTGGTATAATTATATATAAATAAATGAATAAATAATAAAATTACCTGGTTCTTTAATTAAATCCAGTTTTTTTGAAATTGAGATGAGCTTTCACAGTCTATGGATCTTAGACCACTTGTGACATAGTGCTAAAGTGCAGTCAGACCGAAGTTTAATTTTAAACCAGATTTTTTTTTTAAACCAGATTTTTTTTTCCTTCTTCCTTATCACTATCTCCTTTTCTTGAGTGAGAGATGTCCAGTGGTTGGAAAATATCTTTATACAATTTTTAAGTTGCCATCTGCTTGCCTGTGACTGATGAAAAATTCTTGTAAAACTTTAAATACATAACTTCAAGTTGGACTTGTAAGTAAATGGACTTCTAGCTGTATCGCTCCATTGAAACTTGAAGGTGGTCGGCCACTGAGAGAAATTTGCTATGCAATCACGAACTAAGCAGACTTAATGTCTCATCTGAAATATTTCATTGCTTCTCCGCCTATTTCCCCTGGCCTTTCCTAAACCTAACCCTTACAGTTTCTTCTTGGGAAACCCACTGAACTCAGACTGAATCATGGGGCCTACCTTGACATATGACAGTTGCTATTTGCTTCTAACACAGGTTCAAAACAAAACAGAAACTCTTGAGTCCTAAAAAGATTCAGCATCAATATGCTCTGTCATGGCTTTGTCCACTGGCACTTCCCCCATCAGAGACACAGCCAGGACCAGGCAAAGGAAGCGTTGCTCTGTCTGTCTCCAGTGACTGGCTCTTTTCTCACACCAAGCGTGAATTTCTGAGAGAGAGTGACCTAGAAGAGTAGGAGCTCTCTCCATATTGCTAAGCCTTGGAAGGACAGGACTTGAGTATTTTGCATGTGGAAGTTGGTACATTTCTTCTTCACCATGAAGTGAGTCCAAGTCAGTTTTCAGCCACAGTCTGATAAATTCTCCTTTTGAGTTGTATGGCTATAAGCGTTCATATTCTTAAATAGATGTCAAGGGTGGATGCTGAAAGTTAGGTATAAGGGACATTCAAAATCATCGTCTTATGTTGGAAAATGTTCTGAAGTATTTATTCAAAGTTTTGTTTTGGGAGGGGGAGTTCATTGACAGACATTATAAGTTTAGAATGCAAAGGATTTCATGAATTTTTAAGGTGGAACTTGAGGTTTTAAGATTTTTTTTTGTTTGCTTGAGACAGGAGATGCTGGCAAAGCACTAGGACCCCCAGGCCAGCTGAGCTACTTTATTTTGCTCTCGGGGGTTAGAAATTTGGGAAACCTTGATGATCAGGATGATCATTACGGTCTGTTCCAGTTCATGAAGTATAAGAAAACTTTCTTTCTAAGGACTCTAATTTTTTTCCAGAAGTGAAACAATGACATTCCTCTAGCTGAACATGGCTTTTCTTAGTGTTCATGCAGCATTATCTGACAGTACAATGAGAATTATAGATTTTTAAGGCACATGAAGCAGTGGAGAATGCCCAAGGGTAGCTGGTTCAGGTATCTGCGGTCTGAGACTGGAATATCAATGACATCCCCTAAGGATTCATCCCTGCTTATTGTGTGGCCTTGGAATTGTCCTTAACCTTGGTTGGGTCTCAGTTTCTTCATTCGTAAATGAGTCAATATTAATTATTTAGATCAGTGCCTAGCAAACAAATTATGAATAGTGTTTTGATGATTAAATATATTTATATTATTAAATGTTGTCAACATTATATATAAACTGTCTTAAAATATTTTGAAAATTTTAGTTCAAGCAAAGGCTGTCACTTCTTAATGCTCTCTGAGGAGTTTCCACAGTCATTGTAATATGGATAGATGATCAGTAGAGTTCTTAGTCCTTCTCCCTCTCACCCTAGTTATTTCTCCCTCTCCTTCCCATTGGGGTAGAAAATTTTCATAATACCTAGAGCTACTTACTCTACTTGGCTATTGAAATAACTAGCCAGTGTTAGTTATTCTGTCCATATTAACAAGAGATATGTGAGATTGATTTAGTGATGCTTCTGATAAACTGAATAATGGCCTCCTCATCCTAATCCCCAGATTTAATTAATGTGTTAACTTTATGGCAGCTGTGAATTAAATTAAGGAATTTACACTAGGAGCTAATCCTGAATTATACTTGCAGATCCAGACTAATTACAACGTCCTGTATAAAGGGAAATACAAGGTCAGGGGGGAGAGACACTGTTAAATTCTTTTGAAGATGGAGTAAGGGACCATAAGCCAAGGACTGTATGTAGACTTTATATGCCAGTGAAGGCAAGGAAGATTTTTTTCTGAAATCTTCAGAAGGAAGGTAGCCATGCCAACACCCTGATTTTATACTTCTGACCTCCGTAACTATAAGAAAATTCACTTGTGGTATTTCAGTTTTATTTTCTGTTTGTTTGGCACCAGACCCAGCTGTGCCCAGGGCTTACTTCTTTCTCTATACTCAGGGACTACTACTGTTGGGAACTCAGGAGGCCTTATGGGGTGCCAGGGATCCAACTTGGGTTGTTCACATGCAAACCCACTGTACTAACCCTCCAGCCCACAGTTTGTGGTATATAAAGCCACTGTATTTAGACTAATTTGGGACCACCAACTCAGGAAAATAGTATTATGTGGTGCACCAAAGATTTTCTCCAATCACAACCTGGATAACTTAGGATTTTGACCTTTGCAGCAAGATATCTAGAGCAAGCCAGGGCCCAAGAGGAGAAAGAATATCAGAAATCTTCCTGATTTAAAAATATATGTTGGCATCATTCTGTGGACTCTGTCATGGTAGGTGAAGAACAAGATTATTTGTTATCTGGTGATACATTATGCCTATTTGTGTTTCCTTACATAGCAAGAAATTTGTGTCTCCTAATATATTAGAAAAATTCTCATTTTTTCTTTGTTTTTATTTCTTCCATTGTTCTTATAAACTGTTACTTAAATATTATAATTGCTTTTAAGCATTTATACAATAGAAATACAACCAACACTTATCATGAGGTTTCATATTCATCCGATATTGTCCAAATCATTCACATGTATTTGCTCCTTCACAATAACCTTTAGAAAAATGTGCTGCCATCATCCCCATTTGGCAGATGAGGAAACTGAGACATTAAAAGGATAAATAGCTCCCCCAAGTCCAAGTCCCAAACTAGGAAAAGGATGGTTCAGCTTTCAAATCTAGGTAAGAGAGCTCCAGGGTCCATAAACCTGAATGTACAAGCATTTACACTGACAATGAGCATGAGCATTCCTGGCTTTGAGTTTTCCTCTGCGACCCTCAAAGTAAATCTATGTTTGCCACTTTTTTAAAATGTCATTGGGCACAGAAAAAAAAATACATAGATATGTATGTCTATATATTTGTAAAAAAATTCAGTATACACTAACAGAGTATGTAGCCATAAATTTGTTATGTAGTCACAGTTTATCTCCTATAATTACTCTCTCTTCTTGAAATCTAGCTTTCATTGCTGGTTGGAAAGCTTTACACTGAAGAGAAATGGGAGAGTTCTTACCAAATCATTCTATCACAGATCAGTGGTAGAATGATTTTAGAAATAAAAAAGACTTTAGAGAATCATCAGTTCTATAATCTTCATATCACAGAGGAGGAAACTGAGATTAGAGAATTGGGGTGACTCACTTAAAAGGTGTCCCAGGTCTGGGGCTGGAACCATAGTAAAGTAGGTAGGGCATTTGCCTTGCACATAGCCAACTAGGGTTAAATCTCCGGTACCCTATAGATTCCCTGAGCACTGCCAGGAGTGAACAAAGTCAGGAGAAAACCATGAGCACTGCTAGTTGTGGCCTTCTCCTTTAAAAGAGAGTGGCCCAGGTCTGTATCCATATTGCCTTTTGTCAAAATCTGTCATGAAACCAGGGAGTGACCATTGGTTTGATCAGAGGGACACCTCCAAACAATGCTTCCATTTCTGTCCCTAGGTGCCAAACTCTTCCTACAGCCTAGAAGACTAGCTGGAAAAACGTGCCTTAAAGAGCTTATGTCTATGTAGGATGAGAGCAAGTTGCCTTTTGCTCTTTTTTTCCCCCTATCTGAAAAGCTTAAGTCAATGGCTGTGTGCAAAATTAAAGCCAGGAGTATGGGAACAGAGGTCTAATCGGAGAGCCACTCAAGACTGACAAGTCAACCACTCAGCATCTTGAAGTCATTTGTATAGCTGGAGGATTGTTTTTTCCCCCTTAGGTATATTTCAGTTGCAGAATGATTGAAATTTGGGGGAGCTGTTTGGGTCCTGACACTTAAGCTGCTTCTGCACTGCTGATTTACAGCAGACCCTTGATTCTGGAAACGCTGGTTATCTTGTTTACATGCAACACAGAATACCCTCCCCCATCCACTCCCTCAATTCCATTTTTCCCATGCTGCCTGGAGTGAAAAACCAGAATGTAAAATATAAAATGGGCTGGTGACAAAGAAAGGCCAAAAAGCCACTGGTTACATGGATTTGAAAGTGGAAGGCAGGTGCGGTTCTCTTCAGCATGGTTGCAGACTGCCTTTGGAACAGATGTCACCCGGTCCTCCGCCATTCTCTCCACACAAGGGAGGCCCAGAGCTCCAGAGTGGGAAACAATGGGCATTAATATCCATTGGAATGACAGCTGTTTGTGACTCGCTTTGCTCAGGACACGTGTCCCCCAAGTAGAATGATTAGCGCTTCAGCAGAATACTGTATTTGTGGGTAATCAGAAGTGAATGGCAAATCGTTTGGATTAATGGGAAGCAGGGTCCGCATCCTCCTTTCTGAAAGTTCCCACTATGAATAAGTAAGAAAATGAGCTCATAGCAGTAGCCTTCCTCCTACTCAGAAAGTAGTGGATTTGTTTAGTGTATCCTGGGAAAACTTACCTGCCTCACCAGGGTGTTATGAGGTTTAATTAATGTTTGTAAAGTGCTTGGAATTCCACTGAAGAAATGTTCTTTGTCGATGCAAATTATTATCATTCTATAGTGCCTTTCATCCCAGAATCTCAAAGTGCTTCCCCAACAATTAATTAAGCCTCACTACACCCTGTGAGGGAGGCAGGCATCATTCTGCCTGCGCTAATACAGCAGAGTTGCTGCACCTGAGTCAGAGTCTAATGTTCAAGTTGCCCTCCAGGAGGGAGAGGGACCCCATTAGCGAGCATCCCTAAGTGCCTCATAATACATGAGTCACTAACAATGCAAGGCAAAGCACCGAGCTCCATACCTATGGCCATAAGGACTTGTTTAATTTTGTTTGGTCCCTAATTGTCTGGGCTGCTAGTTTTATTTTTCTCCCTCCCTCTGAAGCAATAAGGTACTTGTCAGATGAGAGCCCAATTAGCAGCTGTAACGAGTTGCAGTGTTGACTGTACTTTCTAATCCTCTTCTTTAGCATCTGTAATTCCAGAAAACAGGTTGCACCCCCTCTTCCATCAACCCCCCCGCCCCGAAAAAGAAGATAAGTTTCTTCTCTCCAAAACTGACTGGAGTTGTTCACAGGACAGGCAGTTAGTTGAACGCCAGTGCCTTATTAGCAATCTAGAGGCTGCACACTCCTGAAACACACAAGCATCTGAAGCATGTATTGTAATTCTTTTTCATTACAAGTGCTGTAATTCATAAGCACAAATCTCATGTTCTGGCTTCTTTTAAAAGGAGCCTGGAAATCAAATGAGCATGTGTAGCATTCCAGAGTGCGCTGGAGTCAAATCCATCGGTAGAGTCCTTTCCGAATGCATTTTGAAACAGAACATTTTGGCATTGGTCTGAACAGGTTTTGAAACCAGGAATTTCCACCAAAAGCCAAGGTTTTAGTCATGAAAACCAGGGAGGAAAATCATGGTTTCCAACTTAATCCTATCTGAGGAGGTGAGTCACTGTGTGACCTCAGAAGTATTCCAGGGGTTCACATAAAACCTCTGATTTCTTTCATGTTCATTCTGGAGCTGGAAGACCTAGGTTCCCAGTGGGGTTACCAATAATAATGCCCCCATACAATTCATGAGTCTTTCTGAGGTACCATTTCCTCATCTTTAACATAGGAACAATTCCGACTGCACCATGAACTTTTCATGTTGTCTGAATGTAATGAGATCATTTTTATGTGGGAGTGCTGTAAAAAGTAGGAAAGTTGTACACATGTAAGTGGTTGCTTAATAACAGGAATCAATTCATGGTAAGGATCCATAACTATTGAAGAAATAACTTGCTCATCATCACAAATAACATCATGGTAATCTTCTCTAGGTGTGGCATATTTATTATCCATACTCGGCACAGATAAGGGAAATTATAGACTCTAAGACTGAAATTATCAGATGGATTTAGTGGTAATGAATCTGTTGATCTACCTTTTTTCCCACCCTCTCAACAATCCTTTTTCTCCTAGTTCTGTTGAGGATTCTACATACCCCAGGCCTATGTGGGAGGGTTTTCCAGTCTGGAGTCTCATCTGTGCCCTCTAGTGAGAGTGGGCATATGATGTAGGCTTAACAGTCAGAACACCCCATACTCTAAGGGATGAGTGGCAACTCAAGCATGGTCAGTTCAAGTATTTTCAATTTTGATGTTCTGGAAAGACATTGGAAGGGAGATGTCCTGTTTCCATTGAAATTCCGGAGCTGGAAGGGTGTGGGTTGTCAAAGCCAGCATGGGAATATCAATAAACTGAGTCGAGATGAAGCTACAGAGAACCTCATAGGGTTCATGTATAATATAAGACAGAGTCAATGCTTTGGTAACATTAGTTGAATTCTTGAATCTACCTGTGCCTACATTTCTGATTATATGAGTCAATGAATGCCCAATGTACTCTGAGCTAATTTGAATAGGACATCTATTTCTTGTTGTCATGAAAGTTTAGTGTAGATAGGCATAGACTCACCAACAAAGAATAGATGATATTCATTAGTTCATCTTTTGAGAAGCTGGGTTAAATATCACCAACCTCCATTATTGGATGAAGGTGCTACCTTTTGAATCTTTTTACAGGTTCTATAAAAACAGATAGGTGTTGGGGCTCATCAGGTTCTTTCACCTCCAACCAATGGACAAAAGAACAATCATAGGCTCCTTCCTTTATATTCCGAGGCTCTGCCACTTTACGCAAGTCAAGTCTGCTCTTTAAATCCTCCCAAGAGATTGGGGGTTTGGAGATGCAAGAGTTGATGGACTTTGATCCTAAAACAATGTGAGAGCATAAAAGCCCCTCTTTCCTGGGGCAATCTACCAGGAAACCTCCCCCAGAGATAGAATTCTGCCCTGGGCTATAGACCTGCCCAGGACTGAGAAAGAATTCCAGATAAGGACATACTGTTTTCTCCTTTCCTTCCCTGGTATAACATTTAAATATTCCTAGTTATTTTGAATAGCACAATAAGAGATACAGACATTTATCTACAACAGGGATTAAGTTTAAGGGTATCTTTTCCTGGGACATCTCGCTATATATTCCAGACTACAGTCTTCAAGCCAATTTAGTTTTGTGTGTGTGTGTGTGTGTGTGTGTGTGTTTTTTTTTTTTTTTTTTTTGTTGTTTTTTTGGGTCACACCCAGCAGCGATGCTCAGGGTTACTCCTGGCTCTGCGCTCAGGAATCACTCCTGGCACCACGTGGGGAACCATATGGGATGCCGGGGATCGAACCAAGGTCAGCTGCATGCAAGGCAAACGCCCTACCCGCTGGACTATCGCTCTGGCCCCAAAACAACTTAGTTTTATCCTAACCCCAACTGGGTCCAAAATCAGTTACTTATCTTTGGGTCAGGACAGAGTTTGCTCCATGACTGTGCTCTTAGTTTATTATGCTGTTTATTACACTTAGTGTGTCCTGCATCAAGGCCAGGGTGGCTTACTCACAGTTTGCCCTGGGTCTATCTGAGTCCCACAACAGAACCCTTCTTTTGGGATGTAAGGAACTAGAATCAATCTAAGGGCAGCTGAGCTTTATGTTAGGAAACATGACAGCTGCTCAGGTGTACATATTTTAGAGTTAATTAACTCCTATGTCACAAATGCATAGCCTGAACTGTTTTCCTGTGTCTGTACAAAAGTCCTTTGCTCTAACATAAGAATATGCAAAGGGCATACAGTAAAAAGAAAAGCAACATTTCACTTATAATACAAAACCCAGGGCTGGCAAGGAGGAGACAGAGGACTGTGAACAAAGTGTAATCCAACAGATAGGAAAGGTGATTTGAACTGCCCATATTTCCAAAAGAGATATAATCAGACACTCCACACATCAGTTGGGCTTTATTTAGAGTTGGAGTTTTGGGGTGGAAGGTCATTGTTTCTGCTGGGATCTTATTGCTGTAGGTGGGCCCCAAGAGTGACTTATGTGAGGCGAGAAGGAGAGAGTGATGGTCACTTTCTTCCCAGCCACCTCTGATGCCCTGGACCCACTGGGCAGGCTAAGGACGGAAAGTCCCTGTGTGGCTTGGGCCTAGGCCCCACCAACCCCACAAGGTGGCCATCAAGCCACACCTGATGTCCATTTGATCTCTAGGCACGGGAGTTGATCCCCACCACCCGAGATTTCTCAGGGAGCCACAGACTCAGGCTGGAAGGAGGAATTGCTCTCTAGGAAAGGAAAGTCAGTCCTAGGCCTTACCAGGGTTTTCTCAGTTTTGTCTTACTTGCAGAAAAAGAATTTTCAGGAGCAGACGAGCAGTGAAGTAAAAACGGATTTTATTATGGAAGTTTTTGGAAGGGAAAGGAGAGAAAGTGAGAAAGAATAAACATCTCAAGAGGGGAGATGCAGGCGATACATGTGCTCGCGACATGGGCTCAAGCTGCACTTGGGCTCAGGCAGCATATGCATGCTGTCCTTTGGTCAGGATGACTTTATAGATTTCTTCCCAAGATACTCCCATTGGGGCTTCAACCTAGGTTAAAGTCCATTGCTTGCCAAGGGGAGTAGATTTTGGGAGTGGTCTTCTCTGAAAATCTCCTTTTCTTGACCTCTGTTCCTGCTGGATCTTTTGTACTGGAATGTAACCTGATTAAGGGCTGGGCAGAGAAAGGTTGATTCAGCTTCTTCAAGATAGTGAGGGTGAAGTTCTTATCAGGTCTTGATTCCTGGTTCCAAAAGGTGACTCTGGACAGCCTTAGGGCTAGTTTTATTCCCTGAAAGTTCATTGTCTTGCTGGGGTGGGGGGGGAGAGGAAGGGGCCTGTCTGCCTGCCTACATCACTATCACTTAACTCATATTTTCCACCAGGGTCTTCTGTGATTGCAGTTCCTCTGTTTCAGCTTTGCCCTCTTATCTTTGTACTCCATCAGAAGTCTAATGCTCATTCCATGGTCCCTTGCCATTGGCGTTATGTTTTTCTCAGTAGAAATAAGTGCTACGCTACGAATAGATTGTGTGGTTCTGGTACCATGAATTTGTGTGGTTGGCTCCATGCAAAGCAAGTGCCTTAAATCTCTCTGACCAAGAACAGCTTTTTAATCAGAGAACAATCTAATTGTTTGGGGCAGTCAAACCATTTAAGAATAACTGGTGAGTGAGTGTATGAAGGTTTATGTATTTTAACTATTTCACAGCCTTTTTCCTAACTTAATTGTGAATATATGCATATTAGAATATGTAGTTATAATTGAGAATATATGCATACTAAAATTTGGGCGGAGCGATAGCCCAGTGGGTAGGGCATTTGCCTTGCGCAGCCGGCCCATGCTGGCCCAGGTTTGATCCCGGCATCCCATATGGTCCCCAAGCACCGCCAGGAGTGATTCCTGAGTGCAGAGCCAGGAGGAACCCCTGAGCATTACCAGTGTGACCCAAAAAGCAAAAAAATAAATAAATAAATAAATAAATATGTAGTTATAATTATCTGAGTTTAAGTCTGACACACTTGTGACTTTGGCCTAATCTGTGTGTCTCTGAATCTCAGAATAGGCATCTTATTTTCCTTAAAAGGTATAAAAATGCCTAACTTATTGTGAAAATTAAATAGCTTTGTGCCAGCTGAGCAGTTAGTTAGACCAGTGCTTAGACCCTAGCAAATTCTCAGTAAGTATAAGAAGGTGCTATTTAGCAAAAGGGAGAGTTGAGAGAGAGAGAGAGAGAGAGAGAGAGAGAGAGAGAGAGAGAGAGAGAGAGAAGAAAGTGCCTGTTTGGGGGTTGGGGGTAGGTGGGAAGGAAACTGGGGACGTTAATGCTGGGAAATACACACTGGTGGAACACTGTATAACTGAAACCCAAACATTAACAGCTTTGTAATGGTCTATCTCATGGTGATTTGCTAAAAATAAGTAGATAAGTAATTTTTTTGAGAGTTTGTTTCTTTTTTTTTTAATTTTTTATTTTTACAATTACAAAGATATACAATTAAAAAGTTCATATTTGGGTTTTGGTCATACAGTGATCCAGCACCCATCCTGTCACCAGTGCCCATCTCCCACCACCAACGTCCCCGGTTCCCTCCCTCTCCCCCAGTCCTCCTCTATGGCAGGTTCTTTATTTTTTTTCCATTTCTCTCTCTTTCTCTTTTCCTTACCCTCCAGACTATGGAATACAGAACATACATTAAAGGGTTGTCATGTGTATCTTTTTGCCTCTATTTAATGCTCAGTTCTAGGTTGGCATTAGTACCCTCAGGAGTGGTATGGCTCGATCAAATGGGAGTTCAATTTCTAGTCTTTGGAGGAATGTCCATATTGTTTTCCAGAAAGGCTGTACCACCTGGCATTCCCACCAACAATGGATGAGTGTCCCCTTTTCCCCACATCCATGCCAGCACTTGTTCTTGCTCTTTTGAATATGTGCCAGTCTCTGTGGTGTAAAGTGGTATCTCATTGTTGTTTTGATTTGCGTCTCTCTGATGATTAGTGATGATGAGCATTTTTTCATATGTTTTTTGGCCATTCGAATTTCTTCCTTGCTGAAGTTTCTGTTCATTTCTTCTCCCCCCATTTTTTGATGGGGTTGTTTGTTTTCTTCTTGTAAAGTTCTACCAGTGCCTGATATATCCTGGATATTAACCCCTTATCAGATGGGTATTGGGTGAATATTCTTTCCCATTCTGAGGACTGCTTTTGTATCTTAGTCACTGTTTCTTTTGAGGTGCAGAAGCTTTTTAGTTTCATGTAGTCCCATATGTTTATCTTTTCTTCTAGTTGCTTTGTTAGTGATGTTTCACCTTTGAAGATGCCTTTAGCTTCAATGTCGTGGAGGGTTTTTCCTATATTTTCTTAATTTTTAAACAATTATTCTAGAAAAAGGTGCTGTTTCTTACAAGTGCAATGTGGTCCGGAATCCCGTTCAACTGTGGCTTAGAGACTCACTCCAGAATGAACCACTGCCTCTCAACCACCTCTTGGTTTTTCAGATGCTTTTGCCTGTGAACTCAGGTGTTTGTTCCTCCACACTGAATTGCAGTCCTATGGGAGATGGTCAGCAGGCGGCATGCTCCTAAAAGCCTACCATGGTGTGTCACCCTAATGGCAAGCCACAGCTGGTGTCCTGAGAAACCAATGAACAGAAACCTGGGATACCCATCAAGCTTTGACCCAGAATCCGGGAGAGTTGCTTTCTTGTGCTTATCAATGTTTTTTCATGGGTATTTATTTTTCTTTATTATGTCCCCATGGTGGATTCTCACTCCCTATTTTTGAATATTAACTTTTTTTTTTCATTTCCCTTCCCATCAGCCTTCATCTGAGCTCCATTTGCATCCTCTGGCTTGCATGAGAAACATACTTATTCACAAGCGTCAAACAGATGAAACCGTTCTCATGGTAGGGCAAGTTTATGTGTCCTCTGAGGTCTCCACAAGGTAACTGCTGACCTGCCTGCACTTCATTCATAGAGCATTGAAATTTGTTCAACTTGCTAACAAGTCGTAGAGTATTTACAGAGCAGGGATGAGTCAAATGGGGAACATGAACAGATGGAGAAGAGCCAGTTGTTATGCTTCAAGTACATTTCCCACATTGGAATGCATCAAAGCCTGGCGGTATATACTGCATGCAAGTCACCCACATAGTATAAAACTGATTTAATTTACTATCTGACGCTTTGTTTTGCCATTACATAATCACAAATGTGCCCCTAAAGAGGCGGTTTTGGAATGTAAGTCAGGGCAAGGAGCCAGCCAGACATGAGTTCTAGTCCTTAGTTAGACGACTCCTACTTCCCTACAGGCCCTCAGGGGGCCATTCTGGTTTGTGATGAGGATGTCCTCGGAGGCCACTCTTTTCTGTAGGAGTGGTCAGCCCTCTACCTCCCTGGTGGGGGCTGGGGTGTACCAGTGTGATTCTGGAGCATGTGGGAGGAAGATACAGAAACAGCAACTGACCTGGGGGGTATTGAAGAGACTTTTATTTTGATATTAGATCCTCTCTCCTCCCTCATGAAACTACTGTCCTGAAAACAGAGCTCAGAGCAGTTTAAAACTGCAGGGAGAACGGCTGGGCCTTGCCACATTGCCTCACAAGGCTTTGCAGTTAAATCTCCCACCAGCTCTAGGAGCAAATTGTCAGCGATCCACTTAGCCGGCCTAAACACCTCAGCCGTTTCTACCGGATGAGGGAAATTGCTTTCAGGGATAGATGCATCTCAAGAAAGTTGGCTACAAAATGGATTTCTATAAAGAGAATTCCATTTTCTCCTGGCTTCCATTACAAAATTGGAAAATTTGTCACACTGGAGGAAAACTCCTCTCAGGAGACTAAAATGAACATTTGGGATGGAAAATAAATGAATGTAAAGCCAGGGTGATGGCACGTCTCTCCCTGGAAGGCATCATGCCTGCTGGGAAGCGCCCGTGAGCCATTTCCTTTTGACTCATCTCCAGGCTTTTGTATAAGTGTTAGAATCCATGAACCTCACACCTCACACACTGTCTGATTCTTTCTCCCATGACTGAAAATGCTATTGCCACAATCTTATACCTCTCAATCTGTGCCCACTCATCTTTATCTCGATATGGCACTGGCTTACAACAACTTATTATTCATTCACTTATATATGCCCTATTTTTTCTCCTATAAGCAATTTAGTATAATTTTAAGGAATAAAGTTAATAAAAGCTAGTATTTGTTTCTCTGGTTAATTCTACTTATCTGCCCCAATGAAGTCAATTCTGACATGCTATAGTGTTAAATTATATTAATCAATTTGACCTGAAAGAGTTGAGTGGTCAAGCAACCCAATATGTCTTTAACCATATCTGGACACAGTAAGAATTATTTCTACCTCAGCTTTGTGGCAGATAACTAAAAAATCAAATAACAGTCAGAGCAATAGTACAGCTGGTCAATTGCTTTGCCTTGCATGTGGCCAACCTAGGTTGAATTCCCAGCACCCCATATGGTCCCACAAGCCTGCCAGGATTGATGCCTGAGCCCAGAACCAGAAGTAAGCCCTGAACATGTCAGGGTGTAGCCCAAAAACAAACAAACAAACAAACAAACAAAAAAAACTTTTCACATACAATAAGTAAAAAAAAAGTCAGGGCCGCCAGCCATAGCATGAAGAGGCTCACAAGCGGCTGGGGAGGCTGGAACTCGGCTCGCCCCGGGCCCAGCTGACTATGGGGACCCCCCAGGAGGGCAGACGGGTTTTGGGGAGTGGGCCCGTCACCTCGGGGGGGTCCCGGAAGCAGCCAGATGAGACTCGCCCATCACACTAGCCACCATTTTCACTGTCCGGATGCTGGGAAACTGCCTCACGACCAGATTAACAGAGCAAAACCAGTTCGAGCCCAGGTCGCGCGGCCACACGGTCCATTAAAATAGTGGAAACAGTAATGTCTTTTAATGCACTGCATTCCACGAAGAGCAGGAAAGTTTGGCGGGAGGGAGAGATAAAGAGGAGAGAAATGACACACAGAACCCGCCAAGTAGTTGAGGTGTGGGAGGGGGAGGGAGGTGGGGACATTGGTGATGGGAGATGGGTTTGGGTGGAGGGATGGGTGTTGGAACACTGTAGAACCAAAACTCTACATGAGCATGTTTCAATTGTATGTCTAAAATCGTGTAATAATATTTGGGGAATAATAAAATAAAAATTAAATCCAAAAAAAATAAATAAAAAAAAATTGAATTCTGGGGACTTCCCTTAATAAGTAAAGAAGTCCTTAAGAAATGCAAAAAAAAAAAAAAAGTCAAAAAAATACTCTCTTTTATTTTTCATTAAATGTTTTAACTGAGTCACCATGAGATATACATTTACAAATTTGTTCTCTGAGGACATCATTCTAATAACACCAAACAGTAGCCAAGCGGCACAAATGCTGGTTGACTTTGACCGAGAGTGTGGAAAGATAGGTCTACAGATGAATCTAAAGAAAACTATGTTTATGAAAAAATGAACTAGTTCCAGAGGCCCCATTCACTCTCAATGGAACAAACATCTCTGAATGCAGCAGTTATGTGTACCTAGGTCGAGAAGTCAGCATGATGAACGACCTAAAACCTGAGCTGTGCAGGAGGAAGAGAGTGGCATGGAATGCCTTCAAATGCATCAAAGAAATAGCTAAAAGGACAAAGAACCTCCAGCTCAGGCCACATCTTTTTGACTCCACCGTTCTCCCTGCATTAACTCCCTCCCTCACAGATGTGGGCCCTATGAAAGCAGGATGAGAATGCTATTCGGGCCTCCCAGAGAGGAATCGAAAGAGCTGTGCTTGGAATATCACGCCTCACTCAAGTGAGAGAAGGAATCTGGAGTTCTGACCTCCATCGCTATTCCAGAATCAGGGACACTGTCTCATTTGCCAAGGTATCGAAAATCAGATGGGCTGGACATGTAATGCGATTTGGAGGCGACCATTGGACTAGAGCCGTTACCGACTGGATCCCACGGGATGTCAAAAGAGCACGTGGCCACCCACTTACAAGATGGTCAGACTTCCTTGTCAAGACCCTGAAGGAATGGTTTGAGGCTCTTCATATTCCTGAAACAACCAGATGCCATTAGAATACATTGGCACGTGATAGGGTTCAATGGAAATGTTACTGGCACCCGCTCAAGCAAATCGATGAATATGGGATTCAAGTGATTAAGTGATCAAGTTCATGATTAGGTTTCTGTGATATAAGGTTCCAACACCCCTCCCTTCACCACCATACATTTTCCACCACCAATGTTCCCAGTTTCCCTCCTGCCACCAACCCTCCCACAAGCTTGCCTCTGTAACAGGCATTATCTACTTTCTCCTCTCTCTCTCCTCCCCCTCCCTTTTGGGCATTATGGTTTGCAATACAGATACTGAAAGATTATCATGTTTCTCCTTTTACCTACTTTCAGCACTGACAATGACAGTTGGAAATTATCTCTCTGGACAAGAACTAAGTGTTGAAACTTTCTTCACTCTTCTCTCTTTTACCCTCTCTCTTGCTTTCCTTCCTTCCTTCTTTCTTTTCTTCTTTCTTTCTTTTCTTTCTTTCTTTCTTTCTTTCTTTGTTTTTCTTTCCTTCCTTCCTTTCTTCCTTCCTTCTTTCTTTCTTTCTTTCTTTCTTTCTTTCTTTCTTTCTTTCTTTCTTTCTTTCTTTCTTTCTTTTCTTTCTTTCTTTCTTTCTTTCTTTCTTTCTTTCTTTCTTTCTTTCTTTCTTTTTTCTTTCCTTCCTTCTTTCTTCTTTCTTTCTTTTCTTTCTTTCCTTCCTTCTTTCTTTCTTTTCTTTTTTTTTTTTTTTTTTGCTTTTTGGGTCACGCCCCGCAATGCTCAGGGTTTCTCCTGGCTCTGCACTCAGGAATAACTCCTGGCGGAGCTCGGGGACCATATGGGATGCCGGGGACCGAACCCGGGCCAGCATGGGCCGGCCACGTGCAAGGCAAACGCCCCACCCACTGGGCTATCACTCCGGCCCCTCTTTTTTCTTTCTTTTTCTTTTTATTTTTCTTTCCTTCCTTCCTTCCTTCCTTCCTTCCTTCTTTCTTTCTTTCTTTCTTTCTTTCTTTTCTTTCCTTCCTTCCTTCCTTCTTTCTTTTCTTTCTTTCTTTTCTCTTCCTTCTTTCTTTCTCTCTCTCTTTCTCTCTTTCTCTCCTTCTCTCTTTCTTCTTTCTTTTCTCTCTTTCTTTTCTTTCTTTCTTTCTTTCTTTCTTTCTTTCTTTCTTTCTTTCTTTCTTTCTTTCTTTCTTTCTTTCTTTCTTTCTTTCTTTCTTTCTTTCTTTCTTTCTTTCTTTCTCTCTCTCTCTCTCTCTCTCTCTCTCTCTCTCTCTCTCTCTTTGTTTTATAAGCTTCCCAGTAAGAAGTTTGAGTCTACTGATAGAACTAAAACACATAATGTCCCACCACCACTATGGATCAAAAAGTAGGGTGTTTTCTCTCAGTAACACTGAGGACTTTTTAGCTTCTCTTTCAGTTTCTCACCTGGTTTAGGTTCCTAGGAAAGCAAGTTTTGCTCTCTGAACTCGAGGTTTACTTACCTCTGACCTCCAAATAAAAGCTGCTGATTTTTGTTGTCCCCCCACGTTTCAATTCAGTAGAATTTCCTGGACCTTCTCTAGAATCGCCCTTTCTCAAACTTCCCCTTTGCTGTACCAGTTCATCCTGTTATTTCTGCTTTAAAATCTTGGTCACTATGAATAAGGCACCACTTCCTTCTCTTGGACCCACAACTGGGTGACTCTAGGTCTCCTTTGAGGAAATGAAAGCCTGAGGGATAGCACTGATAGAATCAGCTGGTTGTCAGCCTTCTCAGCTCTTCCTGCCCACTCTCAGGGAGCCAAGAACAAACCTCCTCTTCTAGAAAGTCCCATACCTCCCTAGCCCTATTCCAGGATCGCAGGGAATACCCACTTAAGAGAAAGCAGCTTTGCAAAGTCAGTGTTTGCTCAATCCTAAGATTGTCATGCCACGGTCTAAGTCAATAGAAAGAAGGTGTGTGTCTCCGTTGAAGCTGACATCATCAGAGCCGACCTGTCATGGCTGCTGCGCCCCCTAAGTGCTGCAGATTCAGCTGCTGGGCAGTGCTTGCTTGGTACATGTCATCCTCAGGCCTTGTATACAGGTCTTGTATGATCCCAGTTTAATCTTCAGCACCACATATAGTCCCCGAAGCACTACCAGAAGAGACTCTGAGCACAAAGCCAGGAGCAGCCCCTGAGAGCTTCTCGCTATGGTCCAAAAGCCCACAGGGGAAGAAAATTCCTGGAGACACCCCTCCTTAGAGAAGGTTCTGAACTCAAAAGGGCAGAGGAGGAATATCTCACCCATTTGCAGGAATCAGGTGAATAATTGGGACCAATGACTCAAACTGCCTCACTTGGTAACAATCACATTTAGGAAAAACTCCCATAGAAGAACATTTATTCTAACTATAATGCATTTGGTGCTTCACTGCCTACACTGAGGGCATCAATTCTCTGCTATTTTTTAAGCAGCATGGAGGGTCCTTCACAGAACGTTTGTCCCTTCTTTCTGCTGCACCCTCATGCCCTGTCTCTCTTCTCATTCATGCACACATCAGTTAGGGCTTCTTTGCTTCTCCCCCAAGTTCCCTTTCTCCCCTTCCATCATAGGCTACAGTCTTTTGAAAACCTTTTCTTTTTCCCTGTGTAAACCTTTGGGGCACAGTTGTACTTTATCTATTGCCATTGGCCTGGTGGGGAAGGTATAAAGAAACCTTCAGGTCCTTATGATAAAAGAAAAAAGACATGCTATATTATTTTATAAAGGAGCTTGTTTGTTTGCTCTTCTCACTCTCTACTATTTTAGTTACAGTACTATTTTAGTTACAGTCACATTTAAAGCAAATCAGATCTCTTAGAGGCAGGCTGGAGGAGGGGGAGGGAAGTTGGAGATATTAGTGGTGGGAATGGGGCACTGGTGGAGGGACATGTGCTAGAAAAATGTATGACTGAAACCCAATCATGAACATCCTTTTAATTGTATATAGCACGGTGGTATAATAAAAATTTTTTTTAAAAAGAAACTAATTAAAGATACACAAATATTTAGTTATGAAAATATGCATTATAGTTATATTTGTGAGATAAAAATGGTATAAATACCCAAAAAAGATATAAATTAAGGTTTTCTATGTAATAGAATATGATGCAGTCAGCAAAAAATATAAATTTGGTTTAGATATATAAAAAAAAAATAAAGCAAATCAGATATCTTACATTGCATAAATTTCTCTTTGATCAATGACATTTCCTGGGCTTGCTTACTTTCTAGGGACAGAATGAAACTCATATTGTCCCTACTAGCAAACTAGCAAAGTAGTGATACCTCCATAAGCTGTACAACCTTTGCTCCATATAAATTGCTTTTCTATTAAGCTATCCTAGAGAAAGTTGTCCAGTAAGATGTGGTATGGTATGGTGTGGGGTGGGGTGGGGTGTGTGTGTGTGTGTGTGTGTGTGTGTGTGTGTGTGTGTGTGTGTGTGTGTGTTCCACTGGGAGGTGGTGTTAATTTGTTTCACCAGTTGGTTAAAACGATTCCGTTGCTCCATTCAATAGTGGACCTATGCAGGGTGCCATCTACATCTGCTGAATTTCCTCTCTCCTCTTTCTAGAAGAGCCATGATTATTCTCCTCCAGGTACAGATGAGTACTTATGAAGTCAGATGCCCAGTGTTTCTCTAGCACTGCTATGTGATCTTCCAAGACTAACAAATCCCCATGTAGTTCAGGGAAACAGCACTGAACTGTTGCGACACACTGGCATTCTAAGTTTTCTCCCTAGCAATGCTTTTTGTGTTCTAGGACATTGATTTTGCTGTATGCACATTATCTTTCTAGAGCCACTTTTTTTCTTAAAAAAAAAAAGCGTCTGAATTTAGTTTCCACCACCAAGCCTATTATAGAACTCTCCACTGAAAGAGACCCTGTGAAGGGCAGAGATCAAGATCCTAGTGCCACTCAGGTATGCAGTTGTCTTGGTTTCCATCCAGAAAGGTCACAGCCTTTGACCCTGTGATGTTTGCATTTCTGCCTCCTGTATCTAATCCTACTATTTGAGGACAAAGTTGCTAACCAATAAATTGCCAGGCTCTGTCTTCTAAAGTATGAATCACTATTGGGATTCATGTAAAGTCAACCCTCTCTTGAGAAAGCATACATTGAAAGAGGGCTGTTGGTTCCAATGTCCAGGAGCTAACATGCCATAGAAACATGGAGGAGAAGGAATACTAATTTCTAGGCAGGATAATTATTGAAGACCCTTCATTTTATCTTATTTTAAAAAAATAATATTGAGGGAAAGAGAGATAGCATAGTAGGTAAGACACTTGCCTTGCACATGCCTGACCTGGTTTGGTCCCCAGCATCCCATATGGTTCCCTGAGCACCACCAGGAGTGATTCCTGAGTGCAGAGCCAGGAGTAACCCCTTAGCACCATTGGGTGTGACCCCCAAACTAAGAAAAAAATTAAAAAATAAATAATTTTGTTGGCTTGCTTTTTTAAGCCTGCGCTCTCCCTTGAACATATTTCTCACTTGCTTTCTTTAAGTTTCTTTTGCTGGCCTATCTTCACTCTGAAGAAGCCTATGTTTTCTCTTGAACACACACTTTTCTCTTTCTCTCTCCCTCACATTTTTCTAAAAAGCTATCTTGCTTCACAAAAAAAAAAAATTCTTTTTTTGTCTCTGTTTTTGGGGGGGAAGGCCACACCCAGGTGTCCTCAGGGCTTACTCTTGTCTCTCTGCTCAGGGATAACTCCTAGCAGTGCTCAAGGGAACACGGATGGTACCAGGGATTGGTCCTGGGTCAGCTCCATGCAAGACAAGTACCCTACTCACTGTTCTATCACATGGCCCCCAGATTTCTCGTTTATAGAGAAAGAAACATTCTGTATGACTGTAGAGTGAAACTCATTTTCAAGGCTGGTGAATGACTGAATGGAGGCTTCTTGCCCACTAATGCCTGCCTCTCTGGCTTTACCATTCCCATTATTGGGCTATCTTTTCCTAGATCACAAATTCACAAGAAAATATTTGAGATTACTTCTGTCTTCAAGAATTTTACATGACAGCAATGAAAAGTCTGCCTTATTTAGATTATTTATTTAACTTAGTTCCCAGTTGAATATATAGAAATAACATTTGGGGCTGGAGCGATAGCCTAGCAGGTAGGGCGTTTGTCTTGCATGCGGCCGACCTGTGCTGGCCCGGGTTCGATTCCCGGCATCCCATATGGTCCCCTGAGCACCACCAGGAGTAATTCCTGAGTGCAGAGCCAGGAGTAACCCCTGAGCGTCGCTGGGTGTGACCCAGTGAAGAAAAAAAAAAGAAATAACATTCACTGGTTCTCCTCATTGCATCGCACCCTAACTCCTTATTCCTACAAAGACTTACTGCAGCAACAGCAGCCATGTTAGCACTTGGGAGTGTGTATCTCACTATCCTGCAGGAACATCCAGCCTTTCTCTCTTTGCTCATAGCCTAACTCTGTGATCTGCATTTGTTTGATGTGTTGAAAGAGGAATTGTCTTTGCACAATCCCCTCTGCCTCAAAAAGCAATTAGGTAATGATAATAAGGACTGTTGCGGGGTGACATGTTTGTACTCCAGTGCTAACAATTTTTTAAAGCTCAGCATCCTGGTAACAGACACTAGTTTGGTCAGCTGAGGCTGATTTGTAGTATGTTGCAAGATTTCTTTTGAAATTTTCTGTCACCAAGTTCTTTTGTAGGTGAGTGAGTGAATAGATCACATGAAGAGATTTGGAATGGGGAATCTGAACTTGGTTCTGGCATAAAAGTACAAACTTGGTATCAGAAGCTTAGAATGTAATTTCCTGCTCAGCCAACAACTTTGTATGATAAATAAACAGACATTCCAGTACCTATAGACATAGAGACTGCCTACACAATTCTGGAACAGGGGAATCTGTTTACTTTGTAATTGGAACAGGGAAAGGGTCTTGTCTGAAAGACTTGAGATGACCTTCCCAGTCTTGACACTTGTCTGTTAGACATGTTCCTCTTCTTTGATTCGACCCCTTCCACCACCACCACCACCACTACCACAGTTTAAGAGTCAGTGTTTGTTTGGTTGTTGTTTGGTTTATTGAGGTTTTGGGGTCATGTCTGGCTGTTCACAGGGCTTACTCCTAGCTCTGGGCTCAGGGATCACCCCTGGCAGTTCTTGTCTAACTATATGCAGTGCCAGGGATAGAATAAACCCAGTGCAAGGTAAATGCCTTCAGCCTTATACTATCTCTCCAGCCTCAAGTATTGGAGGATTTTCACTTTACTTCACTTGTCTTCCCATTGTTCATCAATTTGCTCGAGCAGGCACCAGTAACATCTCTATACACGTAACATGTCATGTGCTAGTGTAGCCCAAGGGCATCTGCTAACTCCAGGAACATGAAGAGCCTCAAACCATTCCTTCAGGTCATGGGAATAAGGTCTATAATTGTTACTGGTTTTTCGCATATCAAATACAACACGGGTAACTTGCCAGTCTCTGCCATGCTGGCGGTATACTCTCAGTAGTAGTATACCATCTCGTGCATTTACTGATGTACTGCAACAGGGAGAGATCAGCTTATCTCTTGGGTGGAGCTCTGAGGAGCTGTGGAGTCCAGATGTTGAGAATGACTGCTCTCATGGTATGGGGGTTCCTCTGACTTCTTTTTAGGCTCTACTGTATGGCGGTCCAGGGCTAGAACCTGCCTTCCCTCCCAGGTGCCTCCCTGTGATCAGCTGAGCACAGGGAGAGCCTGTAGCAGCTCTGCCCCATGTACCTGAGTCCCATGGATCTGAGTCTAGTTTATTTTACTATGTCTAAGAAATATCACAGCAGTCTTATTCATTGACTTTTGAAAATTTATGTTCATTGGATCTGGAGATTTTCAAAACATGTTCTTGAACAGAAAGGATCAAAATATAGAAACTATTCTAACTGTATTTCTGATGGAATTGCTCCAGTGAATATCTTTAAAATAGAATCAGAAGAAACTTTCCCCCACCCCCATCACTATGTTGCAAAACAGCTGAAATATAACCTTGCATTTGTTTAATTGAAAGCTGCCATTTCATGATGTGGGTTGAGTGTTCTATCTCTCAGTGATGAACATAGCCAACTTTAGCTTTAAAAAAAAATGAAGTATTTATTAGCATATCTTCACAGTGTGTCACTGTTAAAATGATTCCCTGAGAGATTCTGCAAGGAAAAATTCTACAAAATCCACATGTACTCAGAGAGTACATGAGATAGATTTGCAGTTGACATGACATATTTGGAGAAGAAAAAGAAAAAAAGAAATGGAAAAAAGGGAGAAATTTCTGAGACACGGGCAAATTTATAATTATTAATAATAATGACAATAATACCAATGCAAATTAAAACATAATACAAAAACTTTTCATGATATTTTCCACATTTTTATTTTTACCAATTTTGTCCCTCTTACAGAAAGTTTGTTTTTACTCAGTTTGTCTAAATAGCTGATCATTTTAGAACGGATAACAAGAAACTATGCTCTGCGTAGTGTGTTACATCAAACAAAACTAACAAAACTACAGTGGGTAGTTTCCTTGCATACAGGTGATGCAGGTTTGATCCCCGGCATACCATAAGGTCTCCCTGAACCGCTAGAAGTAATTTCTGAGTGCAAAGCCAGGAGTAACCCCTGAGCATTGCTGGGTGTGACCCAAAAAAGCAAAATGAATGAATGAATGAATGAATGAATGAGGTTTTTTAAGCCTTATAGGGCTTATCAATGTTGGGATCCTCTAAAAGCATTGGCTTAATGGCTGGAGAGATAGCACAGTGGCTAGAGTGCTTGCTTTGCACATAGGCAAGCTGGGTTTGATCCCATAGAGTCCCCAAGCATTGCCAGAAGTGAATTCTGGGTGCAGAGTCAGAAGAAATCTCTGAGAACTGCTGATGTGGCCCCCAAACCAAATAATAACAACCACAACAACAAGGAAAAAAATGCTTGGGACCAGAGAGACAGTATAAGTCAGGCAGAGTGTTGGGTGACATGCCCTAGTTTAAGCTCCAGCTACACTTAGCTTGCAGCTCCTCTCAGCTCAGCTAGGGAGGCTTTGAATCAGCTCTGGCACTTGTAAAGTCAAATGGTCCACCACAAGTGCTGTATTTCAATAGAGTTGTTTACCTGCATCCATCTCTAGATAGCCTAGCCCAGGATGGGCCGGGCTGGGAAGTTTTGGCGGATTTCTATCTATAAAATAAGCTGGGAGAAAGGAGAAGGTTTGCCATTTTGGCTTACCTTGGCTTCTGCCTCTCCCTTCTCTGTTGGGCTTCAACACATGGTGGCAGCCATCTTGGTCTACACATGGCTGGGGCCCAGCCAGGATCCAAAGTCCAGAGTTTTTCCTGTTCTTGGATTGTATATCAGAACCTGTGATAGTAAAGCCTTTTAAAACTGCACCGGATTCCTGAGTTTTCATCCTTTCCCCACCGGCTTTGGAGGTAGAAGGAAATTGCTTTCTGATTGATCCCCTATTGTTGGGGATCCCAGAAGCTCCCCAACAGCAGAGTGTTTGCCTTGTATGCAGCCAACTGAGGTTTGATCCCCAGCACCAGCCAGAAGTAAGCCCTGAGCACTGCCTGGTGTGTCAAAACAAAATAAAAAAATTAATAATATGGGCTTCTGATGGTGCCTTCTTTCAGACTATTTACAATATATTTTGATTCATAAAAATTTGAATTTTCCATGAATTCAAGGATTCCTGAATAGAAACAAAACCTGTGCCACTGTGTTGTTCTATGCTGGTAAACTGTATCTGGGGGGTGCTTTGGATGGATATGTGCTCTGCCCTGCTCTGCCCTGCTCTGGGGAAAGCCAAAGAAGGACAGATATGGAAAGTTGATTATAGCAATCCTAAACTCTGAGTCTATTTGCCTGGTCTGGCTGTGAATTTTTCTGACAATTAAGGAAATGGACTTGAAAATTAACCCATGGGTATGTGTGTTGGGCCCTGTGAGGGGGTCATTGACTCTTGCCTTTCTTAAGGATAATGAATCATTGATTCCTCAATGGGATCACGGTCTGATTCTCCGTTTTCAATGAACTATATCAAAGGCTCTAAGAAAAGAAGTTGAAAGACTTGGGTCATCTATTTCTAATCAAAAATATCATTTTAAAAAATGAGATTGGGAAGCCTAGTGCTTAAGCCATAACTGACAAAGAAAATATCTCATGACAAATTAAGATTATTGCTGCATTGGAAAAGGTGACTTAAAAATACGGAAACTCCCAGAAGTAGAGTTCATGATTCACGTGTGTGTGTGTGTGTGTGTGTGTGGTGTCCCTAGGCTTCATCCCCAGTACCTCAACAACAAAAAGATGGAGGAGGAAGAGGAAAAGAAGGAGGAAGAGGAGGAGGAGGAGGAGGAGGAGGAAAAGGAGGAGGAGGAGGAGGAGGAGGAGGAGGAGGAAAAAGGAGGAGGAGGAGGAAAAGGAGGAGGAGGAGGTAGGTGGAGGAGGAGGAGGAGGAGGTAGGTGGAGGAGGAGGGAGGAGGGAGGAGGAGGAGGAAGAAAAGGAGGAGGAGGAGGTGGAGGAGGAGGAGGAGGAGGAGGAAAAAGAAAATTTACAGGGTCAATTTTTGGAGGGCATTCCCCAGTAAGGAGAGATAGGAGAGGAGGAGAGACAAGAGAGGAAAAGAGAGAGGAGACAGGGAGAAGAGAAGAGCTGGACCTCTCTCTGGCCAGCTGCTCCCAACAGGCTCCCTCCCTCTCTCCTTGGATCAGGTAGGGGGCATGCCCAGGTACAGGGCCCAGTACTGTTCTTATGTTCCCACGTTTTGTCTATCACCCTTGGGCGTGTAAACACCTTTTTCTTAATCAGCTGAGGATAAATCGGATAGGCCATGGAAGGCCAGGCAAGGGCTGCTACAGGAAGGGGCCAGGCTCAGAGGCCCAGGTTACGGTAGAGCTTGGAAGCCCAGGATAGCCCAGGTTCAGGCAGGGCATGGATGCCCAGGTACAGGACAAGGTACTGAGCACAGGAGTCTCACCCATGTGGACAGGGCAGAGGCTGGAATTTAAGAAAAGCTGGGACAGGACAACAGGGACGGCTGGGGTACAGTTGGGAGGCCCAGCGACAGGCATCAGAGAGCAGCACAGGAACAGGACCGGGCCGTCATTTGTGGGATGTGAGTAGACGGAGTGGGACAGGACGAGGAATTCATTCACGGGTTACAGAGAGGCTAGACATTTGGGGAAGGGACCTGGAAACCTCTGTATATTAAACTGACTTACTAAAAAAAAAAAAAAAATTTAGGAGGGCAGAGTTATCTGAATCCCCAAGGATAAGAAATAGAAAAATTCCCCACATGTTCTCTTCTTTCTTCAAACATTCTAAAGGTTTATTGAATTACAATCATAAGTGGGAGAAAGGCAGTGTGTCCAACTTGAGATCAGAACACGTTAAGTTCTTTTTTTAGAAATCTTACCAGGGTTTCTGAAAATCCTTAGAAAAGATCATTTCTAACATCACAAGGACAATACAATTTTTAACTTGGTCTGTAAGGCTGGCTTTTGGGGAAGCAAAATAAATTATGTACTTGTTGCATTATTTTATAACCTAATTCAGAAATCTCATGTTTACATTAATTCATAAAGCATTTATCAGTACCAATAACATGCCTGAAACTGGATTAAACACTGGATTCTCTAGCGAGCAATACTTCTATTTAGTAAATATTAAGTAAAGTCAAGCAAAAACTGCTGAATTGCACACTTGTTATCACACTTAACAGATCATGGAATTTAAGCTTTAAAAAATTTAAAGATCATCTAATCTATTGTAAACAAGAAAAATAAATATATTCTACATGTGCCCAGAACACTTGTGTGTCTATACGAATATGATATGACTATAAACAAATTCATTGACATAATATACTCTTTTCCCCTCACCTATTGCAGTTTTTTAAACTATCAACCACAATCCTCCAGATGATTTTAAGCTGATTTCACAACTCATGAATCACAATGTGAACATTGAGAAGTACCTATGTATGCCAACCCTTTACCTTTAAGCTAGACAGAGTCTAAGTTATCAGCTTACATTAGAGTCTTGGTTTATAGAAGGGCTAACCCAGATTTTCCATCTACTGGCTCACGGGTTTATCACATTATCTTAGTTTGTTCTCTTCTTACACTCACTATCACCATCTGAAATAATCCCACCCATTGTTTACTTATAAATTATCTGCCTCTCCCTAGCAAGTAAAGCTCCTGAGAACAGTGTCTTCGCTGATATACTCCTAGTTTTCCTCCACGAAGAGCTTGAGATAAAGTATATGTTAAATAGATTTTGATTTAATGGAAGCTTAAAATTTGACCCTGCTTTAGATCATATTAATTTCATAAGGCTCTTGCCATGAAATAACAACATACCTTTTATGAATGAGGAAACAGAATCAGAGACAAAGACCTACATACCATTAACCAAAAAAGCTATACTTCTGTTTCCTAAAGCGCAGTTCAGGGCCTTGATTTCCCTGAGACACATCACCTTACATGATTAACCTAATTATTTTTGTTAGTAGGCTGACTTGCCCTAGAATACTCCTCTTCCCCAAAGTGGGATGCTTTCCTTTTCTAAGGGCTAGGGATTCAGTGATGAAGAAACCGTAGTATTTGTGATAATACAAATATATAAGTTAGGTATAGCAGCAAGAAAACATACTCCAGGATGTGTTGAAAGGTCAAAAATTACATTGACTTCTTTTAAATTATGATCAAACCCGATGGGAAATCAAATGAGAATTGTTTTTCTGCAACCCAGATTCTTGCCAAATTCAAACCAAGAGATAAACTGGCTTTGTAATTTTACTGTGAAGGACTCATTCAGGAGAAGCAAATTACTTCTGTTTAGAGGATTTTTATCAGGTAGAATTTTCACTATGCGCTTTAAAACTACCTAGAAACAAACGAAACTTCAGGACTCCTTGTCAAAAGAAAATAAAACACAAGAGAATATTGTAGTGAGCATTTGAATTTCAGATGGTTTTTCAGAGGAAACACCAAATTCTACAAAAATAACCACTGAAATAGTTCACGTCACTTGCAGACTCAATTCCTCAAAACTCCAGTGGCTGTTTGAGAAAGCCCCAACTTCATCTGGCTTTAGGGGGTTCCTTGTTGCAAATGCTCTCCAGGCTTTTTCCTTAACAAAAGCAGGAGGCCCCAAATGTTCAACATATCCCAAGTCTTTGGTAAGTATAATTCTAATAATTGTGATGGAAACTGAGAGAACAAGCTTTTCATTCTGAACAAAAATTTTTGTAATTGGGTATCGAGTTTGGGAGCACGGACAGCACTCTTCCTGCTGAACCAGCTGTAGCAAGCAGGTAATATACTGGAGTTCAGGTTTTCCATGTTTTAGTCGGTGACTCTAGACAGCGTTTCTTCAAGCCTTGTTGTCTACATTAGAGTTGGGAAGAGAACAGTCGAAATAGACAAGACAAAAAGGCATCATATTCTTTGTACTTTAGAAGCAATTTTCCATTCCCTATTATCCCAGCCTAAATGTTGCTCCTGCATTTCTTTCACGATGCCAAACATGGGGCACATAATTCCCAAAAGGGCTTGCTTCTGCTAATGCATGTGTTGGGGGGTGGAGGGGGTGGGAGGGGAGTCCTGTAGAAAGCCTAGAAAACATTAAAGCAGTAGTCAGAAGCTTTAATGAAGTTAACCTGCTGAAGCCAGGGAGATTTGCCTGAACTACACCTGAAAGCACTTTGATTATGGCATCAGCTTCAAAAGAAACCATTTCCTCATTGTAGAGCTGCTGCATTTAGAAATGGAATCGCACCTTTCTATTCAGGCTAATATCTCTGCCTTGCTAAAACCTGAACGTGAACACTGACGGTGCGGGGCGCTGCGTCTCTCCTTCTCCAAACACTCACCTCTCAAGTCCCAGCAAACAGGCTTTTGGAACCTTCCTGCTTGGGAAATGTCCTAAGAATGTAGAGCCCAGCTGATAAATGCCTTTTGCCTTTCCGTTCGTAAAATGATAGCCTCCTGCTTTCTGACACCGAGCCAACCCAGGTACTTCAGGTTTGCTTAAGAACAGAAAACCAGGAAAGAAATAAAAAAAAGCACCACTAAAATAAATCATAGCTTTTTGCAAATTTCCCTCTTAATACACACTTCCTTTAGCTTTTTAATAATATAGCTTCCTTCTCCGTTTCCTTTCCATTATTTAATGCTTTGTCTTTGCTTATTTTTAAGTTTTCGTTTTGCTCTGGTTCTGATCTCTCGTTGGCGTTCCTTTTTACTTCCTTTCATCTCTCTCTTTCTCTAGGATTGTAGTTTCCCTGTTCGTTTCTTTTTTTGGTCACAACTGCCCCCTAACGGATTACTGGATCATTACGGCTTTGCGACGGAGGAGGAGGAGGAGGAGGAGGAGGGAGGAGGAGGAGGAGGAGGAGGAGGAGGAGGAGGAGGAGGAGGAGGAGGAGGAGGAGGAGGAGGAGGAGGAGGAGGAGGAGGAGGAGGAGGAGGAGGAGGAGGAGGAGGAGGAGGAGGAGGAGGAAAAGCCCATTAGAGAAAGCAAGCCCAAGGAAAAACATAAAATGTGCCTTTGCTTTTGACTTGGAACATAATCTCCATTCCTCTAGAATGATATCCAAAACCGTTGCCAATGGGGAAGTGAACTGTAGAATGGAGGCGTGAGTTGGGGGGCAGCTGGATTTGCGTCAAATCCCTTTTTTGGTGCTTTTTGAAATTTTTTATTGATACATGCCTACTACTTATTCCCTTTTTCAGGTTTAGAAAATAATCAAATCCAAGTCTGGAGACGGAAAAGGAGATGGTGTCTACAAAATGATTTCCTGGTCTCTACAGAAAGCCAACTTCAATCTCAGCCCCCACCTTCTCTGTGCTGTGCTCTCGCCCAGAGAGCAATAGTTGATTGGCAGCTCAGTAAACTGTGTGGGAGTAAATATGAAGGGGGAGAGTGGGAACTAATGACTATGGTGGGTGTGAATTAACCCACCCTGGAGCTTCTTCAATAGGGAAAGGTCAGCCTCCTGACTCCAGCCTTTCCATCGGGACTTTCATGCTCAAATTAGCAACTATTGCCTTCATAATGTAACAACCACCTAACATGTACATGTCTAATTAAAGCCCCATAAGTCACAGGCTACAAATTTAGAAAATAACAACAAATGCCACACAAACCTATGGTGGTTTGAAGAGGGTCCATATGAGTAGGGGAAAAAAAGCCATGGATGAAAATTGAAGTTTCCAAGAAAATTAGCTTATGAGTTTAGGGAGAGAATGGATGGTTTTTGAAAGATCCTATAGAAACAGATAGTAACCCTAGAATTTCCAAGCTATAAATGCCATAAAGTTGCAAATGTGTTCTAGGACTTTGGGATTGCCAGTGGAATCTGTATTTCTTAAGTTTGCTTTGAGGGACTTAGGGAGACCTTCATAAAAAACGTCTTGTCTGAAGTCTTGTCAAGATGCCCAACATGCTCAAAGGTACTCAACCCACTGCCAGCAAGCCCGGTCCCTGCATGGCACCTTACTGGGGATATATGATAGGTTTCAATTTTTTATTGTGGCTACAAAACTCAAACCAGTTTAAAATTTACGGTCAGGAAAGAGTCTTCACCAAAATGTAAGAGCTCAAACCATTCCCTTTAGGAGCAGGGAGGTGGCTCAGAATACCTGCCTTGCATGTGTGTGGTTGAGTTCAATTCTCAGAACCACCAGAACAAACCCCAAAACCCCACGAATGGAGCCCAGAGTATTCACACCACAGGGTGTGACTCCAAAACACCAACCCTTTTCATTCTGCTCTTCCTTCCTTGTCTCTCTGTTGCCAAACACACCATATCACTTCAAATCATGCTTCTGTTGATAACAGGATTCCCTTTACAGTGAACAAGTGAAGTAGCTTCAGAGACTTATGTAGTTGTGAATTTCTAGGGCATCCTAGGGAGGAAATCTTCTATTCTATTCTTCTAAAGCTGTCTAATACAGTGGCTGTTAAAGATACTTGGTATCTATATGTCTTTAAGGAACTAAGAAATTGCACTGAACAAAATGAAATGCAATTTAAAATTCAGTGACTCTATCACATTAGCTACGTCTCAAATGCCCAATAGCCATGCGAACTACAAGGCCATCTCCACCACTGCAGCCAGTTGTAAGGAAAACGCTGCTCTTGTGGGCTCGCTGGTATATTTTGAAGCATGGATGCCTCCAACATATAAAAATTCATGGAGCAGAGGGAATTCTGTCTCAGCCTATCCACACCAGAGTCGAGGGACCAATATGATTTCTTTCGCTTCTTTGCTCATAACTCCAGGGGTGTGTAAATGAAAAATTTCTCCTTAAATTTTTTTTTTCAAATCGTAAGTTTCTTTCCTACTTGATCTAGTGTCCAGGTCTGAGAAAGAAACAAGACCATTTAGAGGGCCGGAGTTGTCAATACTATTGAAATCTATAAGGATTCTGGAAGTCCACTTCTAGGCAGTGTTCAAATGTGTTGGGAAGAAAAGAAAAGAAAAAAAAAGTCAGTGTTTAAAGGTTAAATGGGGGGGGTTGGGGGTGGCTATTGACCAGCAACCTGGACTTCAGCTTCAAACAAAAGAGAGAATAAAAAATGAGGACCTATTACATTTTAACTGAAGCTTTGCCTCTGAGACAGATGCAGCCAAATATTAACTAGGGCAATGCAGTAAATTACAGATTAAGATGCAATTATGCTTCATCTCTGCCTGTTTCAGGGTGAGAGCTTGTCGATGTTAGGACTCAGATAAGGGGAAGCGCCATGTGACAGGTGGCATCGATTGTGGAAGCAGGCAACTTTCAGAGCTTTTAGATCTTGGGCTCCCAGGAGGCAAGACCCAAACATCTTCCTTCCTTGCACACCTCCTGCATAGCAGTCATGCTTCCGTGAGCATTTAATAAGAACAATGCAAAGAACACAGATGGAAAACCGTACCTGCAACAAACCGCTAGTAACCACCAACTGCTGAGTGGGCTGGTGGGCAAAGCAGCTCCATAAACCCCAAAGCAGGCGCCTCAGACACATTCCTGCAGAATTCCTGCCCACTCAAGTGAGGGAGGTGTTCGGTGGTTCCAAATAGGCTCATTGCTAGTGCTATGAAATAAAGATCACAAGGTCCAGGTAGAAAAATCCACCACTCCAGCAGTCTTCAAGGACACACTTTTGGTGGGTTTCCCCAGAAACTCAAAGCATGGGCGTCCTATGAGAACAGTGCCTGAAGGCAAAGAAATACATGCCCAGCTGTCCAGCTGGGAGTGTTCATATATTGAAGGTTCTGTGTATACTACAACAGAACACAGGCTCCCAGTTGCTGGCCTGCTCAGCACTGACATCAAAGTCAACTACAATCTGTGTTGAAAATACAGACTCCCAGACATGACTCTTGATCAGGGAATCTGATCTGTAGCATGGTGCCCCAGGAGCTGAATTTCTCACCTGCCCTCATTGGTTCTGCCACATGCTCAGGTTGTGGCTGCTGGGCTGGAAACACCTATCAATCCACTCAGGTGTGTCCAGGTAACTGCTTTCTCTTAGCATGTTACACATCTATTTTCTATTCCGCATAGCCTTTCCTGTCAAAGGAATGGAATGTAGGATGGGATTATCCATTATTATTTCATAATTAAGGATAAGGAGGCAAAACAGCCTAGGTGAGTCAGAGGAGCTTGCCAGGAATTTTCACTTCACCAGCAAGTTGGTTGTTTTTAGTCAGTTTGCAAGTTTCTAGTTAAGGAGCCTATTGTTTCTGTGGGTGCCACCAGCCATGTAAAAGGCAGGCTTCTCCCTGGATCAAAGGTGTGGACTGACAAATTAATGAAAAGGCTGGTGGTTGGTTGCTCACTCTTCCAAGGCTGGTGGAGACAAAACCAAATGCAGCCAAACCCCTGAGATTCCAGTCTAGACAGTAACTGGAGCTGGCAGGTCTGAGCCAGCCCCAGGGCTGAGAATTTCCCTAAAGATTTGTTTTCCAACCGGCCACGTGTTCCGGGACACTTAGCTCCCAAGAGCCCTTAGAAGTCCTGGATCCAAACAATTATGAGCTCTCGCAGGGTTGATCTGTGAGCTTCTGTTCAGCGAAGGCTACAGGAGATCTGTTCTCCCTCTAAATCCTCTCTGGTCTGATAAAGGAGGGCTTGGAGGTCCTGAAAAGCAGCACCACAGGGAGTGTGGCCATTATTTATTGAGTGCTGCCCCTAGAGGATTAAAAATGGTCTTGCCACTAGAAGGCCACAGTGCTTTCTCAACTGTACAGATCACCCACCCCTTCAACCGGTGGTGGGCTGCTGAGAAGCCTGCTGCCTTCCTGAGGACCCCGGGAGAAAAGCAACTCCCTCTTTAGGACTCTGATGAAAACGTAACATCTGTTAATACTGTGAATTGGGTCTGAAAACAGCACTCTAAGTTCAGAACTGAAACTCCTTTCAGACCCACGACCCCGAGAGCAGCCTGGGGATCCCCAAGCCAAAACCAGAAGTCCAGAGCTGTCGTTCTCACGGTTTCTCAAAGCAAGCTCGATGCCTGATCTCTGTCTGTCTCTGTCTCTCTGTCTCTGTCTCTGTCTCTGTCTCTGTCTCTCTCTCTCTCTCTCTCTCTCTCTCTCTCTCTCTCACTCACACACACACACACACACACACACATCCTCCTTCCCTCTGCACTTCACCTAAACTGGCTAAACTGGCCACTTGCCAGAGGGGTCAGCAATACCTGGTGACAGAGAGGGGAAAGTCCTCGCTCAGGGTGTCGCTGTAGATTCAACACCCACACTGCCCCTGACTCTATCTCATATTGGGGCTGGCAGTCTTTTTTACAATCCGTGATATGATAGGAAAATCATTACAGCTGTATTGTGGAGCCTAAGCAAGGAAGAGGGGAAGAAGGAAAACAGAGAGAATGAAAGGAATGAAAAGAAGCCTCTAGGCCAGCCTGGGGATCCGCTCTCTGGAAGAACTCACCCACAGGGTCTCTGGTAAATGCCCTTTTAAGCCAGCATCTAAGATTAGCAGAGTGATACGCATCCTGTAGGTTTACACAGCACTGGAAAAATCCCTGCACGGGCTGGCTCAACTATTTGCAAATCACTTCTGATTCAATTTTGTTTTGGTTATCTCAGTATAAATAACAGTTAAGTGGGAGTTACAGATTTTTCAAACACTAAAAGTGATAAACAAAGCTAATGGCAAGTCCAGATAAGGAGGAAAACCACCCAGAAGAATCCACAAGAACGAGCAAAGAAATAAATGAGGGAGTCAGATGAGTGTGTTTCTTGTCACTGAAACTTTATTTTTCTTAATCTGTAGTGTGGCAGAAAAGGTATATATTCAGGGTGTTATTTAGACTGTTTCTGTTAGAGTCTTTATGATAAAGTGGTAATAGGTGCCTAGTGAAGCAAGACAGTTTGGAATCCACAAAACCAACGCCGAAACAAAGATTCAACTGTTTCCCCAACTGTTAGCTTGCAGCTCCCTCGTCTAAACAGTTTTCACGCCACCATTTGAAAATAGTTGGCATAATGCTGTTTTCTTTTCTCTGCACGTTCTGACCATATTTCCACTGGGAAAATAGGAACAGAAGTAGCTACCGAGGCATTGCAAAGCCTTCATGTACCTGTTACCTTTTTTTTTTTTTTTTTTGGAGGACTAGAGGAACGCAGTTTAATTATCCGAAAACACTCTTTGCTCTAGAAAGTCGTGACTCCTGCGACTGATTAACTTAGGGAGTGCAAGGGAGAACGAGATCCTCGCCTTGAGAGAAGGGGGTAGGGGGAGATACAACAAAGGATGCAAGTGGCAAGCGCAGGGAGGGTTTGGGCTGTGACCGCGCCGACGCTGGCCGTGTGTATCGCCGCCACGCACCACCGCCTGCGTGTTCGAACGCATGACTGAGCGGCCGCCCGGCTCGCCACCGCCAGCCCCCGTGCGCCACCCAACTCCTCCCGGAACGCCATTGCTCGTGGCATTGTGTTGGCTTCTACGTGTGTGGCAACGGACGGGGAACCGGGGTGGGTGGGACGAGAACAAGGACCCCCATCGCCCCGATTGCCGCCGAGTCTTTCTCGGGCGGGTGTGGGGGGGCACGCGGCCAAGGACAGCGCGCCCCGGAGGTGCCCGGGGCGCACCGTTCCTCGGGGCGTAACGCACCAGCAGCCCGTCGCGGTTTCCCAGGGCAGGCTGGAGGTGCGGGCTGGGAAAGGGAGGAGAAGTGGGGGCTGCTCTAACTTTGATCCTTCGAGGGCCAGCGTTGGGGGTGGGGGTTGTCCAGCCGCGCCGCCCCCGCCCGGCCCGGGTGCCGCGGCTCTCGCCTGTGCGCCGCGCGCGTCTCCGCGGCTGCCTCTTTAATCAGGAACACAGAAGGGGCGGGCCCTGAGCCGCGCGTAATCGGATCGCTGTGCCGCGGCGCTGACATCCACATGCTGCTCGGCCTGAAAAGGCAGGGGGGAGCCGGAGGGGAAGCAGAGAAGGCGAGCCAGGCACCCGTCCGCCCGCCGCCCCCTGCACTGCCTCCGACGCGCAGCCCTTCGGCGAGGCGCTGGGCGAGGTGGAGGTGAGCGCGGGCGCGAGCGAACTCGGAGAGGGGGCTCGCTCCCTCGCGGGCCATCCCCCGCCGCCGCCGCACCCGCAGCAGCACCGGCGGCAGCAGCAGCAGCGGCGGCAGCAGCAGCAACAGCCACAAGCAGCGGCGCAGGCAGCGGCTTCCTTCCTCAGATTCCCCTCGCGAGGCTGGGGTGGAAGCTCGGGGGAGGCTCCCGCTCGGGGGAAGCCGGCGAGGGCGAGAGCCGCGCGGCCGCCTCCACTTCGGGGCGTCCGGCTGTCGGTGCCTCCGGCCGCGTGTCGTCCCTTCTGCCCGGGGATGTGCGTCCGTTTACGCCTCTGAGATCACACAGCTGCCTGGGGGCCGTGTGATGCCCCAGGCGAGTCTTGACTTTGATTTTTCTTCTTCTTCTTTTATTGCTACATTTTTCCCCATTTACGCTTGGCTTTCGGGAAACATGCGTGATGTTGTAGGATAAAGGAAAGACTTTGAGGAACTGGAGAGGACATACAGGCATTTTGTTTTTTAAGAGAGGAAACCCGTCCCCCAGTCGGGCGGCTCGCTCCCTCTTCGCTGCTTTCCAGAGCTACCCTCTTTGCGAGGTGGGGATCCAGCGAGAATAAAGGGTGAAGACGGGCCGCCAGGACCGCGAGGGAAACCCTCACTATTAGAGTCCCTAACCGAAGACTGACAGGAAGAACATAAGCGAGAGAAAAACACAAAGACTTATAATTATACAAGAAACCTACAAATCCTGCTCTCGGAAAAGCCTCCATCTCCAACATGGATATGTTTGCTCTCACCTGGGTTTTCTTAGCTCTCCACTTTTCGGGACACCAAGTGGGAGGCCAGGCAGGTAAGTCCCTGAAAGTTTTTTTTTTTTTTTTTTTTTGTCTTCGTTTCAACATGCTTTTCCCTTTAAAAGTAACTGTTAATGCAGGAATTTTTACACCACATGGAATGGTATAGAAAGAGACTCCTCGATACTGAATAACTTAAAGAGAACCCCTAACCTGACCTACCACAACACCACCACCACCACTGCTAAATCCCAACTTTCCTGTCCTGCTAGGAGTGTGTGTGCACGCGTGTGTCAGTGTGTCTGTGTGTGTGTTTTGAAACAGACAGATTTTGGCGGTGTTCAGATGTCACATATGGACTGAATCAAAGGTTTAAAAAATACTACAAAGCCTTTGCATTACAGTTTTGGGGGAAATTTTTTTCCTGTCTTGAAGCAGAACACATCTCCCTTGAGTTTCTTCAACCTAGCCAGTGAAATATAAATCATTTGCATTCCCTCCACTTAGCTATATTGAGCAATGTTAACTGAAGGGCTTGGGAAAGACAGCGGCTAGTTTGGATTTTTCAGTGCTGTGGATTCTTTGCAGAATGTGAATACACTTCAGAATCGCAGGGCTCCGGCTCAGAGAGCAAGTTGGCTGGTAGCTGAGCTAGGGGCTTCGGGCTGGGTGCTGCTGCCAGCTCAGGTGGTTGGTCGGTCGGTCGTCGCCTGCTGTCTTCCAGACTCGCGTGTTTCTGGGAATGAAAATCAAAGGGTTCTTTTAAAAAGAATAATATTAGATAAACCAAACTGTGTAGCCCTCAAAGGTCACTCCACTCTTGTGAAGTGGTTAGAAACTTTTGAGTGGAATTTGTTCTCAACAAACTGCCAAAAAGGGTGTGTGGACAGACTGCTCTAAGAGATAAAAGCACCAAAAGGCCCAGAAGAGTTTGGGGCCAGTGTTGGTGGGGGGTTGAGCTGCCTAGGGGTATACTCGCTGACAGGGGATCTCTTATTTCCAGTGAGGGCTTGCCCGTCCCTCCCCCCACACCATTTTCCAGAGCCAGTCTCTCAACCAGCACTGGACAGTGTCTGGCATCTCCTAGCTCCACTGAGAAGCTGCTACAGGTGATGGAGAATGGGGAAACCATCCATGGGGGAAGTGAGGGAGAGTGAGGAAACCGGCCTTTGGGGTGGCTGCCCTTTTCACCACCCTTCCTCAACTGTGGAGCTATGGAGCTATGGCTGCAGTGGCCGGGCCAATTCCTGGCAACCTCCTGGGCGCCTCTTCTGCACTGCAGTGGGCTAGTGGGGCAGGGGCGCTAAAGGGGCAGCTTTGCTCCTACTCTTTGGTTCTCACCCCTCAACCCACCCACCAGTCCCACCCCACTTTCAGCGTAGCTGTTTATTTGCTTGGTGAAGAAGAGACAGTAACGTCCTTGCTCCCCATCTGCAGACTGGCGATGCCTTCTGGGCTCCCAACTGGTCTTCAGGGCAGCTGCGAAAGATGTCTTAAACAGTGGGACCAAGACCCACTTGGGGAGATTTCTAGCATCTTCCTCTTACCTCTATCCTTAATTCTAAGTTCCCAGCTTGAAGTGAAATTAAATTACCTCCCACAGAACTGAATGCTGCATAAATTATGTATGTTTGTGTGCTCCGCTCTGTGTGTTCTGGTGTGCGCGCGCAGGGCGCGAGCGCGGCGCAGGATGCCCCTGGTCTATTCTGTCTTCAGGACTCTGCTAGGCCCCAGCACACGGGCGCGTGCACACACACCCCCTCCCCGTGAGCGCACACACGCAATCAACTTCAGCTTCTGTGTGCTGCGAGGAACGGGCAGGATTGCCAAGACTCGGGGACCATCTCCTACCCAGATGTTCTCACATCTGTCCCCGAGCTCTGCGCCGAGTGTGTAGGACACCCGCTGCTCGGACCCTCACGGGCTCTGCCACCTGCCTCCCGCGCGCGTTCTGCCGAGCCCCTACTTCAACGGAGCCCCGAGCTGCGCTGCGCCAATCCTCCAGCAGCCCAGAGGCGTGGGGCGCCGGGGACAGGCCACCCACCGCATTGAGTCTCCGCAGCCTCAGACCCCGTCTGAGTGTCTCTGGGTGGGCTGCAGGACTGGGACCTGCTCAGGATTCTGTACTTAAGCGCGCTCCTTAGCCCACACCCCGCCAAAGGAGACCGCAAGCCGCCGCGGCCGCTTGGCTTCTGCGTTGCAGCAGCCGACTGGCACCCAGGGAACTGGCAGAGGGTAGCAAAGGGCGAGGCCCAGTAGACGTCTGACTCACCCCTGATGTGCGCCGGGGGCCAGGGCCAGCCCGCGGCCGCGACGGGAAACCCTTTTCCGGAGAGGGTTTGGGAAAGGGAGGGCGGAAGGTGCATGCGGGGAGCAACTGAGCGAGTAATTGGCGGCCTTGGCGCGTGGCCGCGTGTGCGTCCATGCTGGGCTCCCTACTCACCCCGACACGCCGAGCAACACCCCCCCCCCCCCCCGCCGCCGCGCCCTCAAATTGCAGTTCCTCCCGCCCCAGCCCCGACTTCTGGGCAGCTTTGCGGGCCCTGCCCGGAGCGCCCCCTCCTGCCGCCCGCGCTCTGCTCTGCGCTGCGTTCCCGCGGCCCCTGGATAGCCGGCTCAGAAGCTCGGAGGACCTGGGAGTCTGGGTGGGCTTTCCGCGGTGCGGGTGCGGGGGGGATAAGGAGTCGACGCTGGAGACTGCGGGAATGCACGGAACTTGCGCTGTCTGATGGCGCGCCGAGCGCCGCCAAGGAACACCCCAACAGGTGAAAAGCACGCAGCAGCGCGGGGACAGCCTCAAGAGGCAGGGGACGCAGTGCGCCGCGGTGCCTACCCACACCGCTCCCACCCCCGTCTCTAACGCCGCATCGATTTATTTGGGCTAAGCAGCAGAAAGTGAGCTGAGCAATCCATAGAGATTATATTAGGATAAAAAAATTCCCAAGGAAAGCAAAACCGAGGTGCAAGGCTGGCGCAGTTTGGCCACTTGCGAGGCCCCTCCAGCCTCCCCCCTCCCGGGACGAAGGACACCCCACGGGAGGACTCTCGGGCCCCGCCACCCGGCGCCACAAAGTTACGTCGCGGCTGCGCTTCTTTCGTCCCAGTGAACCTCCAGAGTCGCGGGCGAGGGCCGCCTCCCGTCCTTGCCCTCCCCGCCTGGCTCCCCACCACGGGAGCCAAAGAAATCGCAGCCGCCGCGGTTCATTCTCACTGATTGATTTCTTGTTTAATATCAACACAAGTTAATGGAGACGCTTCGAGGCCGCCCCCACCCTTAGCCCGGGCCTGACTGTGCCGCAGTGATACCCCCCGAGGTCCGCAGCGCTGCGGGGCGGGGGCCCGATTCGGTGGTTAGAGGAGCACCCGCTCTGCTGGAATCCTGGAACGGGCGGGGCGGGGGTGCTGTAAGCCGACCGCCCCTCCGGGAATCGCGGGGTGGGGTGGGAAGCAGTTTTCCCGGCCCAGTTTAGAGGGATCTGGCTTGACCGTGCGGCGGTTACTGCGGCTCCTGTTGAATTTCTTGGGGAAGGCGAGGGAATGGACTCCCGGATTTATTGGCTGCTGCTCTCGGCTCGCCTCCTCCCGCTCCCGCGCTTCCTGACGTTTTCTCTTGGAGAGCAGAGCCCCCTGGCGCTAGCCCTTCCGCACCAGCGCTGGCACAGAAACGGGTTTGCTAAGAGTTAATCGTGGTCCGCGGGGACTGGATTTTACTCAGGAAATTATTCAGGCTCTGACAATGGGTTTCTTTAGACGGTGACAACTCCCAGCCCTAATGTCCCCACCTCCGGGATACATCCTTTAGTGCCAAAAGAGCTGGGACACCACACACACACACACACACACACACACACACACACACACACACACACACACACACACACACACCACACACACACACACCCATACCACACCACACACACACACACACACACCACACACACACACACACACACACACCCATACCACACACACACACACACACCTCGGTCGGGCTTAGATTTTAACATCATTGCCATGGGCACGGGCAGACGCGGTCGATTTAACCTTGTGTCTCTTGTGACTGGGTGATCAGATAAGAGGTGTAAATTAGCTGCAGGAGACAGGTCTGAGTTCAGACTAATCCTGAATGAGAAGCTGGGAGGGTGGGGGAGGGTTTCATTTTTAGCAGGTCTGTTTAGAATGCAGAAAGGATATAGGCAGGCAAAATGATTTGCAAGCAAAACTGGATACTGCTGGTTTTTTTTTTTTTTTTTTTGCACAGACTACCTGCCTCTGGGGTTGGCACTTCTTCCTGCCTTCATTTGGTGCCGAGTAAACTTTGCCCCATAAGCAACCTAGTGAAGCTGCTTCCAGTTGCCAACGGAGCACACAGGGCAAAAGCAGTGGAAAGGAGAGAGCCGGGCTCGCAAGGGCAAGCCCCTTCTTGCCCCCGATGTGCCTGGTGGGACTGTGAATATCTAGGCAGCAGGGCAGCTTGGGTCTTTGATGTCATTTTGTGAAGGCCTCCGATTAAGCCCAGAGCACCCTAACTGGCAAAATAAGGTGGTTGGAAGGATCTCCTAGTGGTCCAGGCAGGACTCCTGCTGTCTGCCAAATGGATCTCTTTCCTGCTGTTGAGTGGAAAGACCACATGCTATTCCAGAAAGGTTGCTTCCCTGTCCTGGTAAAGCAAAAGCTGGGAGCTCAGATGCTAGTATCTTTTGCTCAGAGAGATGCATGCAAGGGGCGTAGAGTTAGGGATCCCAGGAGGAGACTCCAAGGACTGACCGATGCTTGGGGACCTGACCAGTGTTTTCCATCTCATGCCACTGCTTGTTAAAGCAATTGCAAGAATGAGCAAGTGTGGGAGCGATGTCTCCCAAGTGTGAGACAGTTCTAAGTTGACAGGTTCATTGGTAAAGAATTTCAGAGTATGTTTCCCAAGCATCCCTCTAGAAAGGCCTTAAGAAGTAGTGCTCAATTTTATTTTTTGAAAATTTAAAAAGAATGGAGTAGAATGTTGCCCTTTTGTGTCTTATACTAACTAGAAAGGACCTCTGGATGTAACCCCAAAAGGAGCAAAAAAAAAAAAAAAAAGGACTTTTAACAGTACAAAAAATGAATAAATTTTGAAGAAATTTTAATAAATAATAAAAAGTGCCCTCTGGGCATTAATTGGTGCTTTTACTAACCTGTTTGAAGCATTTTTATCATCTATTGTTAGCCACCAATGATCTTTGAGGCACTCTCAGTGAGTGACAAAGGTATGTTTGCTCCTCATAAATTGGTCTTTGTACTGTTCCTTCTAGGTAAGCAAGTTGCTTCTTTTTTTTTTTTTAAGAAAAAATTAACCCATTCCTGGAAGATAGTGAGGAAGTTTGTCCTTCTTGAGATCCTGTAGCTCTGTGTTATAGATTTTGTGCCTTGATGAGAAATGGCCAAGGGGCTTAAATTTCATTACCTAGACTCGGATTCCAGGACATCTTGGCCTTGTAGTGTGGCTGGTCCCTCCAGGAGAAAGCATCTTCTAAAGGTTTAGGAAGCTGTCAAGTTTAGATAAGGCTGAGCTCCAATCCTAGGGGACCTTGGTTGTATTAATAAGGAGAAATTAATTTTTAACCACTGGGAACATTGCCAAATTATGTGACCTTTGGCAGACCAGCTGTGCTATAAAAATAAATCCCCCATTTCTGAAAACGCTGCTGCGCCTACCCAGTAGAACAATAACAACGTGGCATTTAGGATGGGGGAAGGGGGTGGGGTCTGAGGAAGAGGAGAGCCATGGGAGTTGTCAGCAATAAAAAAAAAAATCCTGCGATGCAAAGACACATGGTTTTAAACCTGAGCATCTCCACCCCCAATTGGAGTCTCACTTCCCAATTTACACCCAGGTTTTCAAGTACCGGACGGGAGGGGGGCGGGGGGGCTGAGATGGCAGGGAAGAGTGGCATGGCTGTGCAGAGAAGGTGTTAAGTGCTTCCAGCTTGCTGACACCCCAGCCTTGCCCGCTCATTGTTCACCCAGACAGATTACTGGCATGGGCAGAGAAAAAAGGGATTTTCAAAGCAGCACTGCATTTTTCTTTCCTGAAATGTCAGTAAATAAGTTAGTCTCTAAAAAGTTTTGGGTTGGCTTTTTATATTTGATGGGGGAGGGGGATGAAGACCGTGATCACGGGACTTCCCAGCTTTGAGTGCCTTAGCACCAGAGGCCTGGATAGAAATTCAGCTCCACCAACTTGCCAGTGTGATCCAGAATGCTTCTGGTTCTCTGTTCCTCAGCTTCTTTATTTGTCTGTGAGGCTTGTTAATAATAGAACCCTCGAAGGCCACTGTTCAGATAACTTGCAATGCAGCTTCCTATACCTTTTTAAGTGGGTCTTCAAGTCACTGAATCTTGAAAACAGCTGTTGTGGGGTTAACTGTTTCTCCTGATCATAGAGAGTACATTCTAACGATTGTGGTAAGTTTATGTGATTTTATGAGGCTTTGGAATAAGTAATTACTGTTTTCACCTCCTGCCCTACTGAACCTCAGCTTGGAGGTGTCAGAGTCTTCCTCTCCGCGCTGCCTTTCAGGGGGTCTCGGCTGGATTCTCAACGGAGATTTATGGCTCCTCTTGGTATTCCCCACTCCCTTGCTCTTCGTCTTTCCGTTCTTTTTTTTTTTTTAATATCTCTCCTCTTCTTTCCTTTCCTCCTCTTCCATCCTTTATCCCCCAGAGTGCCCTCAGCAGGAACACTTTACCGCTGCTGTTCTTCCCTGACTTCTGGTAACTCCTGCTCTGGCATTATGGCTTTTCTACAGCTGAAAGCCCCCAAAAAAGTCATAATAAAGACAAAATAACTTTTACCCAGCAAGTCACTTATTAATCCCATATCCCCTCTAGATCTTCATAAGAGAATCATGATCTAATTTGGGGGTGAAGGGAAGGTGGTGGACGGAACTAGGAGTCATGGAAGGAAAGCTGTCCCTGTAGCATTCAGTTTGAGGAATTCCTGCCGCCTTAATGCCCCACCCTGCCTTACCATGCTCACAGCCTACAGAAATCCAGCACTAACCAGAGATCCAGCTTCTGGTCCATCTTCCAGTGAAGAAGATAAAGGGAATTGCAAATTACTGAACCGAGTGGTAAGCATCATTGCTTGATAACGGTGAAAATAAAGCAGATGTGCCCAAAAGGCGTATGGAGAACTAGGGGAAGTAAGGTAGGGAGGGATGGGTAGAGACAAGTGAGCTAAAACCCAGCAAGAGACAGTCTGGACCCAGTAAATGGTTTAGTGATGCAGTAATTTGTACCTTCCTGGAGCTACTGACAGAAGAAGTCTAGAATTTGCCTTAGGGTGGGGGTAAAGGGCACAGTTAGAGTGGGTGGGTAGAGGTAGAGGCCAAGAAATCCCTAGATGAATTCAGTTTACCATTGTTAGAATTAAAGTGTAAATACCCTCTCTGAGGCCGGGAAGTCCTGTGACACCTCGTCTCTACTGGCTTTCCCTTGATCTCTCACTAGCTGTTGTCCCAGACTAGTTAACTCTCAGTTCATCACTAGAAACATTAGCATTTACTAACAGCAACAGTTGGGAAGGAAGGGAGAGAGCTGGAGGAGAAATGGCCCTTTTAGACTCTGTGATCTGTCACTTAGTCGGTTGTTAAGCCACTCATTCCTCCAACCTCACTGGGTCTCACTTTGGGGAGATTCTGGGTTTACTCCTTTAAGGTTCTCCAAGGGGAATTCAAAAGGACTCAAGCTTGTTATGGCAGTGACCCACCAGAATGGATTGGACTGTACTGGACCTTAAACACGTTAGAAGATGCAGAAGAGCTTCAGTGTCACTGGGCAGGAAAGCCTGTTCCTGCTGCCGGAGACCAGGAAGCCAGAGCAGGATAGGAGATGATAGAAGCGGAGAAATAGACACTGGAGTTTAGAATGCGGCGAGGCGAATACTTGCAAATAAGGTGGGAAAGAATAGCTTGGACTTAATGCAAGGCCTAAATTGCGAGGCCAAGGGGTTTGGATTTCATTTATTGGCCGATGGGGAGCCATTGATGCTGCAACCTAAGCTTTCAGTTAATCAAAATAAATGAAAAAATGTATTATATTACCTTTTTTTTTCCTCCTTTGATTTTTTGAAGACTTCAGAATTATTATTTTTCTATTTCCTCCCCAAATGTCTGCTGAAACAGTCAGGAATTGTAATCCCAGATCTCTCATCAATGGCATCAAAATTGCATTTGCAATGAGGGCTGGAAAAGAGAGGACATAAATATAAACTAATGATATTATATTGGCTGCCCTATTGGAATTGCATTTGTTTATGATATAAGATGACAAATAACAAGGTTACCACAGGTGGCAGGATTCGAGGTCAGGAGAGGTAATTGCATCAAAGGTGCATTTTAACGATTGAATGATGATTTGTTTTTAGAACCCTGATTCAAGAGTAGAGGCTTTCCAAAGACCCCATCTCCAGCCCCAAGTCTGGTGTCTCCGTGGAGAACTCATTGGGGTTCTCAGAAGAGGGAGTCTGCCTCTCGCCAAACTCCTTTCTTCCTTCTGGTTTCCCCTCCTGCTGAGTCCCTTGGTCCTGCCTCCCCAGTGGCTCTCCGTTTCTGATTTTGAACTTTATCTTTGTAAAAGTTCACAAGGCTTTCCATTTGCTCTGCCTTCAGGAGTGCGGCATTCACTGCCACCAGCCCCATAAATTGAATAGATTGCAACCCTTCCCAGTTGCCTTAGGAAGTGGTCAAACAGCTGCATTCCTGGGCTGATGGATTGGCTCATTTCTTCCCAGCCTAAGCCAAGATACAGACTTTATGAGACTGTCTTGTGACAGGCTGAAGTCGCTTTGAATAAAACAAAATCCAGCCTCAGCTCACAGAAATAACTCTTTAAAAGCAGCTTATCCAGGGTGCGTGAGCAAAATTTAGTTAAAACCCTGAGCAAAGAACTTAGCTGATGTGGGTGAAGGATTATTGGAAGAAACTCCTTTTGGTCTTCCTTTTCGGGCATCACTGTTGTTGACATGCTCACACGCAGAACTGTGTATCCATAATATTTATAAAAATGCAGCCACAGACTGAGTTAAGAAAAGAAACTAACGTCAGTAGAGCTAATGTGATTAAAAGAGACATTTGAACTCCTCTATAATGCAAGACAGACATGCTCCACCAAAGAATCCCTGAGTTTTTCTTTCTGGTAGACCCACTAAATGAAACTGGAATAACACCTTGAATGAATGTTTAGGAGGGTAAGACATCATTTATTTATTTATTTATTTATTTTTTGCTTTTTGGTGGGTCACACCCGGCGATGCTCAGGGGTTACTCCTGGCTCTGCACTCAGGAATTACTCCTGGCGGTGCTCAGGGGACCATATGGGATGCCGGGATCGAACCCAGGCTGGCACAGGCCGCCGCGCATGCAAGGCAAACGCCCTACCCGCTGGGCTAGCGCCTCCAGCCCCGAGACATCTTTCTTAATGTTTTGGTTTTGCTTTCGTTTTATTTGAGTGAGTGGGTGGGTCGTTGTTTGATTTGGAAGCCCTACACCTGGTGGTGCTCAGGGCTAACTCTGGCAATGTGCTCAGGGATCACTCCTGGTGGGACACAGGGACCTTATGTGGTGCTGTGGATAGTCGACTTCATGCATGGCAAATGCTTTACCCACTGTTTGGTCTCTCCAGCCCCACGAGAATATTTTTATTTATTTTTTAAAACATTTTTTTGTTTGTTTGCTTTTTCTGGGTCACACCTGGCTATGCTCAAGAGTTACTCCCTGGCTCTGCACTCAGGAATTACTCTTGGCAGTGCTTGGGGGACCATATGGGATGCCAGGGATCTAACCGAGGTTGGCTGCATGCAAAGCAAACACCCTACCCGCTGTACTACCGTTCTGGCTCCAAGAGAATATTTTTAATTTGGGGTTTAATAAATGGGTAATAGTCACCTTTCGGTGCAAGCTTTAAATTTTAGAGCTTGGAGGGACTGGCCTTTAAGGATTACTGCTTCATTACAGAGAGGAAAAATAAAACTCAAGATCTCACAGCTTGCTCTGGGGTGGAGCTGAACATAAAGCTGCCCAGAAGTGCAAGGTGACAACCTTCTCTTCTTAAGCTGCAGAAAGTGCTTCTTCCTTTTTTTTTTTTTTTTTTTTTTTTGGCTTTGTGGGTCACACCGGGCAATACTCAGGGGTTACTCCTGGCTGTACACTCAGGATTTACTCCTGGCGGTGCTCGGGGACCATATGGGATGCTGGGGAATTGAACCCAGGTCGGCCGCGTGCAAAGCAAACGCCCTACCTGCTGTGCTATCTCTCCGGCCCCCAGAAAGTGCTTCTTCTTTGCCTTGTTGCTAATAAATAAAAACAGTGCCATAGAAATGGGTACCAGATGGGATTGTGTTGTGGATAAAGGTCGTATTATAAAGTAAATATGGTGGATAATTTTCAGAAGAGATGAGACTGGGTTTCTCCACCAACTGCCCTCAGGTGTGAATGAAAAATAGATGTCTTTGGCTCCTTCTGCTTTCTCCTCTCAGTGGCGTTTTACAGTGGAAAGGCAGTTTACCGTTCAGGGGAGCTCAAGCCTGTTTCCAGAAGTGTTCCCTAAAAGGGCATGGGAAGGATTCTGTCACCTGAATTTACACAATCAAGACACCGTCTCTCCTGAACCCCAGAAGAGCCCCACTCTTATCTGCCAGGCTGCTATCTGGAGTTCTGGGAAGAGTATGGCCAAGGGGAAAACAAATACTAAAAAGGAATTTTGAAAACGACACACTTCATTCCTCTCATTGAATTACAATCCAGAGAGGAAGGTGATCCCAGGTTAAGAATCTAGGTGGCGCATCCCCACTTCTTTTTGGAGGATTGAGGCGGGCACACCTGGCAGTGCTATTCCTGGCTCAGAGGTGATCCCTAGTAGTGCTCAGGGGACCGTCAGCAGTGTTGCAGATTTGAACCTGGGTCTCATCTCTCACAGCCACAGGCAAGGCAAGTGCCTTTCCTGCTGCACCGTCTCTGCAGCCCAGCATCCCCACTTCCTCCCCCCTCCACCCTCTGTCCTCCTCCTGACCAGGTTGATACCCCAGGCCTACCTCTGTTAACCATCTAACTAGTATCTCACATTAAGTCAATCCTAAATGCCCTGGTTGTTTTGCCAATAACTTTTTTCCTTCATTCCTCTAAACCAGACAATCTGCTCATTCTTTTACCATGAACTGCCAGTTGACTGTTAGCTGGGACTCCTCCTGGAGTCTCTGCCCTTTGTGAAGTAAGCCATTGTCAGTTTGATTATTTAAAAAAACTCTTTACTGGGGCCGGAGCGTCCGCCCGGGTAGGGCGTTGCCTTGCACCCGCGCCGGCCTGTGCCGGCCAGGGTTCGAATCCCGGCATTCCATATGATCCCCGAGCCCGCCAGGAGTAATTCCTGAGTGCAGAGCCAGGAGAAACCCGAGCGCCGCTGGGGGTGCCCAACCAAAAAAAAAAAAACTCTTTACTATATGTAAAAAGTTAAAAAGGACTTTGGTGGGGGCTGGAGAGATAGTACTTTATTGGTTAAGATGCTTGCCTTGGATATAGACAACATGAGTTCAATGTATGATCTGTAAGCATCAAAAGTGCTCTCTGAGAAGGAAAAGAGAGAGAGAGGGAGAGAGAGAAAAAATAAAGAACCTGCCATGGAGGCAGGCTATGGGAGGGGGAGGGAATGGGGGACATCCGTGGTGGGAAATGGGCACTGGTGGAGGGCGGGTGCTGGAACACTATGTGACTGAAACCTCCAAACATGAACAACGTTGTAATTGTATTATCTCACTGTGGTATAATAAAATATTAATTTAAGTTTTAAAAAAAGTGCTCTGTGAGCACAGAGCCAGAAATAAGCACAGAATACCACCAGGTATGACCCATAAACAAAATTCTTACTGGGGATGGGAAGATTGTTCCAGAGTTAAAGAGCGGAGCTTGTCTTGTGCACCAGGGGCCCTTTCTGTGCCAGCACTCAGCTGTGGTCCAAGCTGAGCAGCATTGCATCACTGGGCCCCAGCATTGAACCCTGGTCTGTTTATGTAAGACTTTCTGGGAGTGGCTCCTGGGCACCCCAGCACATCTGGAGATGCCCCCAAAACCATCACTATGGCTAGACTTTCATTTTTAGCAAATACTATCCTCAAGTTCCAATCATACGGTATGGCATTCCTTTTAAAACAACTCCCGATTGAATTTCCTTAGAAGGAAAACCGGATTTTTCCCCCCCCAAATTATTTCTCAGTACTTCCTAAAAATCAGATTTGACCGAAGAGCAGTGATGTGCCGTATTAGGGTTGGGTGGAAGGGTGTGTCTGGCTGGAGCTGGCAGAACGCCTTGAGTTCATGCGGATGGAGACTAGATCCCTGTGCTTGATCTCAGGCCAGCCGCCCCCAGGCAGTAGTGCTTGGGCCACCAGCAAAGCCCAGGTGCAAGGATGGGGCTGTGGGGCGGTGTGCAGGAAAACCCCAAAAACCAAAGCCAGAGGCAGGACAAGGGTTTTAGATAATGGGTCGTTTGTATTTTGTATCATCGCATCTAAATAATTACTGGAGGGTGGGCATGGGATCAGAAATGAGCAACTTTGGAATTTAGTATTCCTCCTGGTCAAATCAGGGCCCTAGAAGTAGGGCAGGAATCCTTTCTTTGGGGGCCTGCTCTCTGGTATTGATGTAGCCTGAACTGGTCAATCTCTCGGGTTTCTGCCCCTCCCCGCCCCAGATGAAGGGGCACTATTGGAACTATTTAGACTGCTTTTGCACCCTTGTTTTTGGGAAATGAGTTTGCACCAGATGAAAGGAAAGGTATGAGTTCAAGTGCCAGGCATAAAGAAGTTCCTTGTCGACTCACCAAACTGGCTCAATTCAAACTTCTGCAGAGACAACTTCCCTTCCTAGGAGATGTGGCCTAAAGGCATTTGCCCTTGAGTTCAACCCTCTTTTGAGGGGGTCTGGACTCCTCTGAAAGGACCAAGCATTTGTGGCTTTGGGAACTGAATAAAGACCTCCAGGGTAATGGATGGCAGTGCTCTCCGTGTTTGTATTTAGGAAAAGATCCCCAAATCCGGAAATGAAAGAGCAATTATCAAGAAGAGGTGTCGGAGGATTAAATGTGTTTGCTTTTGAATTTTTACTGATGCATTTCAAGTATTCGCCTCTCTCAAGAAAATTAGGGACAGATATTCTAGTATTTTTTTCTTGGTGGATATGTGTCTGTACAAATGATGTGTGATGTTTTATGAGAGGGTGTGAAAGTGGAAAAGGACAAAAGTGTGAATTTCTAATATGTGTATGTACTTGATGTATGTTCCATATCTATGTTTGTGTGTGTTTCTGAATGTGAGTGCCAGCCAAACAGAAATGTGAGTCTATAAATGTTGGGATATTGGAAAGGTTATCCACCTTCATTCAAAGCCAATATTTTAACGACTCCTCAGATGTAATAAATAGCTTGATTTTCTTTCAATGAAGAAAGGACAAGCAAAAGAGATGTATTACTCCTGTTTGTTTGATTAGTTAAATACATTTTTAAATGCAGAAAACATACATAGATGTCCTTCAGCAAGGGGATGTACACATAGAGTTTTGACTTTGTTTTTGATTTAAGTGAGGAAATGATTACGTCTGGTGTGGATCAGAAATTCAACCTTTCTCCAAAGAAGTTTCCTGTCTTTCTTGCTGATTAGGTTTGCTGGTCTTATCACTAGAAGCTTGAACTTGAGGGCGTGGGGAGTTGAGGGTGATAGGTTGTTTCCCTGAAAGTAATTGGGGGGGTGGGGGCGGGAAAGAGTCACCCCACAAACTATCAGGTCACTCTGTAGAAGCTCAGCTCAGAAGCCCTTTGATGATCTCCCAATTAACAAGTGTGATTGAATGTGGATGAGGTGAGTTGCTGACAGGGACTGTAGTTTTCAGCAAACACACTAGCCTAGTAGCTGTTCCTGCTAGAAACTTGCTGGTCCTACTGGCTTGGGAAGAGCAGCTCATGGTGCAAGTGTCAGGATCCCCCTCCAGACCCCCCCCCCCCCCACCTTCCCAGGGTCCTTTTACCAGTGTGGTTTCAAAAGCGGGAGCCAAGATCAAGGGCCCGCCATTTGATTTTGCTGACAGGTGTGCCCAGCATGGATGGGTGGTGCCACCCCCCCGACTGAACTGTGTGGGGAAGGGCTGTAGAATGGGTTGCAGCCCACCTTAGTGGCCTCAGGATCCTCTGGCAGGATGGAAGGGGCCCATTGTGTTCCTGGATGGGGAGATGGGGAGGGTGCGGGGTCATTAGTTAGAGGATGATGCCGGCTCTTCCAGCCAGAGGAAATGGCCTGCCTTTGTTTTCCACCCAGTCGGAAATGGAACCTGAATCCATTAGATTCTGGGCTGCTCCACACTTGCACAGTTTGAGCTCTTGGAGGCTCGCCGCCTGAAAGGCTACTGGCGTGGATTTGTGTGGCCCAACCACTGAGGTGCGGCCTGCCCAGCTTTTACATTTCAGCCTGTCAGGCTGGTCATCTAAAGCAGAGGTCCTGGAGATGGGCCTGCCAGCAGACAGGGGCCCAGGAGAGTGCGCCTGTAGAGTTGAAAGAAAGGCAGGATCCTTTGCCTCAAAGAGGGAGCCTGGGAGCAAGTCCTTGGTCCTGGAAGGTGGCTGCTGAGGCATCATCCATAATTCACGGGCCCGTGCTGCTCCATGCAGATGGCGGTATTAAACCATGATTGATGCTGAGAGAGGCACACGGCTCGCAAAAGGGCTGTGAAAGGCTTGGAATAGTTCCAGGTCTCTGGTGCCCTCCTGTCTTCTGTTCCACAGAGGTATTAAATGCCTTTCCCGCCCCGCCCCGCACCCTAACATTTCACAGGAACTTCTGCAGGGGTTTGCAGAAGTGTACTCAAATATAGATGATTCTTTAAATGTCACCATCCACCTTTTCTCCCTTAAAAAAAAAAAAAGACTTATCCCTCCTGACCCACATGAAGCTGTTTACCTCCAGCTGAGCAGTGCTGGGGAGGGGGCCAGCAGGAGCCTCCGCCCTGAAGGCTGCTGGCTGTGGGAAGCAATGGCACACTCGGGTGGGTGAGCCAGGCAAAAGGGACGGACGGGCCCAGCAAATTGGGGTGGGGGTGGGGTCGCAGGCGTCCACTCAGCACAAAGCACTTTTTGTCGAAACTCTGAGGTCAGAGCCAGTGGAATCTTCATGCAGATTTTTCCACTCGGTGTATAATGAAATAATAAATCAAATTTGTGGTATATGTGGAATTAAGTGTTTGGAGGTTTTGTTTTTCCTTTCTTTAAAAAAAAGGCTGAAATTACCCTCCAGGGTCTGTTCCGATCCAAAGCCTGGAAGAGCTCCTCTGCAGCACCGCTTGTAATTGTTACCAGCCTCTCTTGTGGGTCGGCACCACAAAACCACTATTGTCAGTCCTGGAGCCTGGACTGCTGGCTGGTGCACAACTGGGCTGCAAGACACCAAATCACACACAGCATTTATAAGATCAAACTAGACAGGAAGGTTTGGAGGAGGAGGAGGGAGATAGGAAAAGACTGGAGGGTCTGCACTCATACTGTCTTATTGCTGTTGTTTTTAACCTCAGAGCATGTAATTGGGAATATTTACGACCATCTTCTGATATATTTTCATTTAGAAAGGGAGAGGGAGAGGGAGAGAGAGAGAGAGAGAGAGAGAGAGAGAGAGTGTGTGTGTGTGTGTGTGTGTGTGTGTGTGTTTAGTTGGGAAAGTGAGGGCTGGGGGTGAGCTAAAATAATCTCTTCTATTGAATGTGTAAGGACGTTAGTCTCCTGGACTGCCATAAAAGGTCTGGGACACAGTTTTAATCAACCACTGATAGAAAAACGAGGAGGGGAGGAAGAAATGGCAGTAAGATATTTTAAGTTCTTGGGGTTGTTTGCCTTCTCTTACAGATCCATCCTGTGGAGGTCGCTTGAATTCCAAAAGATGCTGGCTACATCACCTCCCCAGGGTACCCCAGGATTACCCATCCCACCAGAACTGTGAGTGGATTGTCTATGCCCCTGAACCCAACCAGAAGATCGTCCTCAATTTCAACCCTCACTTCGAAATCGAGAAGCATGACTGCAAGTAAGCACTAATCTGTGTTACCATGTATTGGCATGACACCCCAACCCCACACTCCTACCCTTCATGGCAGCTCCCTGGCCTCAAGGCCATCATGGTGGATGCAGGCCCAAGAGGAGTACTTCAACAGTGCATTCTTATCTGGGAAAGAAATGTCCAGTTGATCCCATTAAGTTGGCTGAAAGAGCCTTCTGGAGAAGAGTATAGAGTATAGCACCCTGGGGGGCACGAAGAGGGGAGAGGGGGGGAACAGAGTACTAGTACAGCAGGTAGGGAGCCTGCCTTATACACAGCTCACCTGGGAACAATCCCCAGCACTCCATATGACCCCTTGAGACTGCCAAGAATGATTTCTGAGTGCTGAGGCAGGAGTAAACTCTGAGCACAGGCAGGTGTGGCCCCAAAATTTGACCCTTTGCCCGTGGATAGAAATAAGAATATCACTCTGTTTTTCAAAGGCTAGTCATGGAGGAGAATCCATGTGAACCCCAGAACACCGTCTTTTGACTGGGATGACTCCCCATGACCAGTGTTAACTCCCACACATATGTCGGAAGTCCATCAGCATCCTTCATTAAGGACTAGCCAAATCCCCTAGTCCAGGCTTCCTGTATGTCCAGCCGTAGAGGATCAGCCTGTTCTTTACAAAGTGGCAGCTGGTTTCCTTACAGGAAGAGAGTTGAAAGTCCGAATCTCTACACTCTTAGATCTAAGATTCACCCTTACTCTTGATTTCTGCCCCGCACAAGCAAGAGGCTCAAAGCTGGTGTGGATTTAGCTAACAAACACTCTTCTGATTGCTTTACAAATATCAATTCATTTCATTTTCACCAATCCCTGGGAAGTTAGTGCCACTTTGACTTCTGTATTGTAGATGACAGAAACAGAGCAGAGAGAAGTTAAATCGCTGCTGCTTCCCACCCCTAGGTGGTTGGGCTGCACTCACGAGAGCACTTTTGGCACCTTGGAAATGTGCCAAGGAGGTGTCCGCTCAAATAGGCATCTGGACATTTGGGCCTGCAAGTGAAGGGCCAGGTAAAACCTGGGTGCCTGGGGTGTAACTGAAGGAGCAGACAGAACCACCTGAGCTCCGGAACTTGGACTCCCTTTGTTCTATCTAGTGGGGTCCAAAGTCTTCCTTCACAGAAGCAACAGAAAGTTTCAATGCAGGAAAATAATATGTCTATGGTCATGTCCTCCTGCAAATGGGCATCTACAAGGTGCCAGGGCTCCCTTCTTCAGTGTGCCCTTAGGGTTCATAAATAGTCTGAACAGTCTGAGCATTAGTGGGCCAGCAGTGGCAAAAGTTTGAAGAAGCAGGTGTAGTGTCATGGAAGGGGCAATCCCTCAAGCCGTTGCTGGACTATATGACTTTGTACCCACAGAATGGCTTTTTCCTAACAAGAACTTGTTCCTGGGAAAACATTCCCAATGGCTTCCTCAGATGACACAGAGTCACAAGGCAGACTTTGTCATACCAGCTCCCTCTCAGATGTGGGGGGAAATAAAGGGCCACTCTGAAGTTCCCCTTTGTCACAGTTCCACACACACCCTAGATGCCTTAGCACAGCCTCTCCCTCCTTCCTGTTCCCCACCGTGAGCTTCTATTAGGACAAGAATTTCTGTTAAGATAGCTAGTTTCTTTATAAGGTGTTTTTGTGCCTCTGGCTGGGTTATAGAAGGTTGGCACAAACTAAAGCGTGATGTTCAGAGAGCTCGGGTCTGTCTGAGCTCTGAGAAATTTGACTAAGCACCTCTCTCTGGACTGAGGGCCAAATTCTGTTCTGCTTATGCCAGCATCTCCCAGCAAAGTTGCTAAGAGGTCATGTTATGTATATTCATAGCGGCAGAGGGGGAAGGCAGCACTCTTGGCAGGGAAGACTCGGGAATTCGTGAACATGACTTCAAACCTGTTGGAAACTATGAAAGGCCAGAAAAACATGTTCCTGCCCTGCATGGGGCTGCCCCCTCACGGGACTCAGCTCCAAAGATAGGGGGTGCCAGACCTTGGCAGTGGAAAGGAATGAAATTTGCTTCTTGTAGGGAATTGGAGTAGGGGAAGCCAGTTTCAGGTTCTCCTCTGGCTTTTCTGAAGGAGTTTCCTTTCCCTCTCATGCTGAAAACGTCAGAAGGGTCCGTGGGGATAGTACCTCTTGCTAAGGGCTCTTTCCCCTGGTGCCAACTTGTCAAAAAAAGCTCTCTCGGATCAAGACTCAAGTACTTAACCTCATCCTGAGCTTCTACTCCCCTATTTTCTCCCTCCACCGCCTATTTCTCTCTCATTAGCTATATTTTTTGTGTTTAGAAAGACACATCTGGTTCTCTCCATCTCTCTGCAAGGTATTTTTTCACATTTCACCTCCGCCCCCACCCTCAATCCTGACCATTTGCTCTCAGACTAACGTTCTGAGGCTCCTCCTCCTCCAGTGCCTCCCTTCCTTTTCTTGTGAAAGCAACAATTAATCTAATTGAAAGTCCTGGAAGTTCCTTCTCATTCCCTTTACTTGCCCTCTCTCTTTGCCTTCCAAGGGAGATCCTGGGTTTGGAGAGCACTTAGTATCAAAGGAAATCAGCTTCCTTTCTCCTTTGAATTTGTGTGCGTGTTTTGAGTTGATTTGGCCCTCCAGGCCCATAGGGTGGATCTGAGAAAATTACCTAAACTGTCCCGAGGATCAAACACTGCAGCAAACACCGCTACAACAAACGGAAATCGAGAAAGTGAAACATTACTGAAAGTCAGCCTCAGAGAGGGTGGAGAAGAGCCCCTGGACAGCTGGCTTTTCCTCTTCTTCCTAGGTGCAGGGTTCCTGGCCAGGGTGCCTAATGATCGAGGACAGAGACTCAGATAGAGGACAAGTCTTGTGAGCAGAGAGGCACTTCTCCCGTAGCAGGGAATATTCCCAAGTTCAAGGTCATTGCTGAAGAAAACCCAGACAGATTTTTTTTTCCCCCTCTAACCTTTGCTTATTAATTTTGTTCCATTTGAACTTGCCTTTTGCTTGGAAACTTTCACTCAGCAACCTCAGCTTTGTCTGAGTCAGTAAGATCCAAGGCTCCCATCTGGAGGGAGCGCCTAATCGCCAACCTTTGACTGACTACAGGAATCTAAACCTCCCACCCCCAGTATGTGAAGGCTACTTGGGGTCTGCCCCCCCTTTCACTGCCATGTTGGTATAGCGCAAGGACAAAAGGGCAGGCCTCAGGGCCATCTGGGCGAGCAGTGAGCTATGCCTTTGTTCCTTGCGGTGGGAAGAAGCTACTGCTGCCTTTGGCTTGAGTCATCAGCCGGCGGCTGCATGTTCGGGTTTTGGAAACATACACACATGATGTTGGCTATTCTTCCCGTTTCTGAAATTGAAAATGCATGCATTCTTAAAAACACCCACTTGCCCATGAGACACAGCTATTCACCATGCCTCAACCAGGCCTGGCACCCCACCCCCGCCCAGAGGCGCCACCAACTAAAACCAAACATCAGGAGTCTGGGTCCTCTCAAGACTTGGCCTTTTCCAGATGGGTATCTCGACAGACATGTTTCACGAAGTGCAAAAACCACTCGGAAGACTTGAAAGAACATTTCTTTGGCTACAAAAACCCATGGGGAAGGCTGAAAAGAATCAAGTTTATGTGTGAGTTCAGCCGGATGATACCTCATGTCTGGTGTTGCCCTGAAGAATTATTCTGTAACTCGGTGAGATTTCCCAGCACTAAAGCAGAGCCTTTATAATTCCAAAAGATTCTTTGGAAATGCATTTTGGGACCCAGTGGTGGTACAGCAGCAACACCTGGGATGCAGCCTGGTCCAGGTTCCGCAGCCCCCTGAGCACCGCCCAGTGTGGTTCTGGAGTCCCCCTGCACCGCAGCGCCCAAGCAGCTTCACGTCCCTGAACCCTTGTGCTGAGCCTCTGACCTGGTTGGCTGGGAATCAGAATCCCTCCTGCCCTCCCACTCCCCACCCCTGCCAGCCTCCTCAGCACTGCTTGGACATCCTTTTCCCCCCTCCCACCACCACCAAAAAAAGGATTTCTGATAAAGCTTGTGCTGACTCATGAGCCACACTTCCCCGTTGTTTTAAGCAAACCCAATGCAAAGGAGAGCCAGATTGTTCTTGATGATTCAGGCTTCTCTGTCTAAGCTCTGCCAGGGAGGCTGGGTCATGTCCGGCTTGGATCAGATAGACTTGAAGTCTTGTTGACTTTTTTGCATTGGCCAAGCCTGCTTCCTTACCTACAAAACTGTGATAATTATAACCTTCTTTGCAAGATTACTGCCTTGTTTATATAGTTGTGCAAGAAATCAGCTATCTCTTTGTGGGGGTGTTTTCTTTTTTTTTGGGGGGGGGAGCAAACCCAGCAGTGCTCAGGTATCACTCCAGGAAGTGCTAAGAGGACCATGTGTGGCAACTGAGATTTCACTGGAGTCGGCTACATGCAGACAAGTGCCTTAAGCCCTGTCCTATCTCTCTGGCCCTGTGTCAGCATCTCTGATCTTGCTCATAGGGATATAGAACTTTGGAGTCAATGTTCTTACTATCCCTCCCTCCTGGAATGGGCAGCTGCTCTCACTCCCACAGACCCCAAACCCACCCCTAGGGCTCCTCCTCTGAGCCCTTATTTGAGGTGTGAATTTTGCTTGAAAAGATCTTGCTGTCTTTTAGAGAGTTTCAAGCCAGCTTGAATCCAGGGCCAGTGTCAGTGAACCACACTCCCTGCATTCCGAGACCTGGGGTGCTCTCCCAGGGACAGAGTTTGAGCACCAGCATATGGGGTCTGGGACATTCACTGAGCTGCACAGTCTGTCCTAACACCTGCCTCCCCTCTGAATTCTTGCTTGTGATTCTGCTTGAGATCGGAGGCTATTTGACTGCTAGGCAAAGGTCCTAAATCAGAGACACTTAATGTTTCCTTACAGTGGAGGAGAGGGTCCCCATCTTAGATGTCCATTTCTCCCAGGTAGAGGTTCTCTTATAAATGAAGCAGTTTTCCAAAGGATTAATAGCACAGCAGGTAAAGTGTTTGCCAACCCGGCCGACCTGGGTTCAATCCCCGGCATCGCTTATGGTCCCCTGAGCACCGTCAGGAATAATTCCTAAGTGCAGAGCCAGGAGTAATTCCTGAGTGCCACCGACTGTGACTCAAAAAAGAAGACTAAAAGCCAGTAATAATAGCAATTTACCTGGTTGATCAACTGACTAGGTAAATTCAGAGCAAACCAGACCTCAATTACCTGCTCCTCACCTTGCACCAAGCCCACAGGATTCCCTGCACATAGGAAAAAACCTTGATTCTGGCCAGGCCACCAAAGACACCCTCACATCTGTGAGAGCCTCTGTGAGTGCCTGGTGTTCAAATCTTCCTTCTTTTCCCTTCCATGGCCACTGATGGCTTTATGCTCTCTTCCCCATCCACTCAGTTTTCCTTGATTCCTCCAAGTCTTTCTCCTGGGCCTTGACTCCCAGGTCCCCTTGATTTGCTGCTGTGTGATCCTCTTGTGTAGCGAGCATGTCAGTTCTCCAAGGGCATGGGCAACTGCTTCATTTCTCTGCCTCTGTGCCCCCAGTCCCGAGGTGTTCTGAGCGGCTGCTCACAGATGGTGTCACAGAGATGTTTTTATGTCTGCAATGCCAGGACACAGGTCAGTGTGGGTTGTAAAGCAGCTCGAGCTGTCTATTCGCTCATCTCGTGAAGCGACATGATGACAGCAGAAGGGCAAGGCAAGGTGGATGAAGGTGCTCTCTCTCGGTCTCCGTCTCCCTCCCCCTGTAATATGGTCTCTCTCCAGAATAATAACAGAACGTTCATTCATCCATCCAGAAAGATTCTTTCAGGCGCTGGTGTTTGCCACAGTGTGAGAAAGGTGGTGTGAGCAGTGGTGCTCATTGCCTTCTGAAAACTTAGCATTTGAAAGCAGAATGCAAATAAAAATGGCTATTGATGATCGATTTGCCTTCAAGGGACCACATGTAGAGTATCTCTCTTGTGCCCTGCATGTGGCTCAGCACTTCACATATGTCATACGATCTTACAAATCTCTGCAAAATGCCCGTGAGATGGTTGTTATTTTCCTCAAATGAAGAAACGTAAGCTCTGAGAAGAGAAGCAACTGTCCCGAGGTGACATTCTTGGATGCAGCACAGAAGGGAATTAAACCACAATGCCCTACCTTGCAGCCTATGCTTTTGAATCACTGTCTATAGCCATCAAGAATATATACCAAGAATGTATATGCTGACTGCACCAGGACTTCCTGTGGACACGTTGTAGGCACTCATTACACGTGGATACAGCCTTTACTGGGAAGATCAGGGAGGCTTCTTGGAGGAGAGAGTGCCTACACTGATCCTGAAGAGCATATCCAGTCGGAGGGGGAGTATGCACGGCTTGTGATCTAGACAGAGAGCAACATGCCAGAGCCAAGAAGGGAGAGAAAGTTAAGCCTTCAGCACGGTTATTATAGACCAATCTATGGTTTGCTGAGCCAGACCCAGTTTTCCTAGGAAAGAGGTGCCTGGGCCACGCTATTTAATTTTATTTCTTGGGGGTGGGGGGATTGCCGGACAATGGTTACCTTAGGAAGAGGTAGCTGTAAGTCAGAATGTTAGAAAGGAGCTAAAGGAATAGTACGAGGGTTAAGGTACTTGCCTTGCATATGGCTGGCTCTAGTTGATTGCTGGCACTGTTTCTGGTCCTCCAAGCCCCTCAGGAGTGATTCCTAAGCACAGAGACAGGAGTAGGCTCTGAGATAATGCTAGGTGTGGCACATGACTCCTGCTCTCCTCCCCCTCAATAAAAGAAGTGCTGGAAAAATTGGGATATGTGGGGTGTCTCTGAGGGCCCACCCACCAGGGTCTCTTCAGTCCCCCTGTACATGATTAATGCCTGGAAGTGGAGTTTGGCCGGAAAAGTCCAGGGAGCAGTCTGGAGGGAGCTCACACCTCAGAATGGACAGGACTGATGCCATTCACATCCACAGGACTCTCCCGAACTCATGTGTCTTCCTTAAAACTGAGGGCAGGAGGTCATGTTTGCCCAACTAGGCTCGTGGTTTCAGGTGGGGTCTGTCTCAGTCACAGAGCATGACTGTTTTCTGTGGTTCACCAGTGCCCTGTATTTGGAAGAGAACTACTCACGGGTGACTCGTGCCGTCTTTCCAGATTCAGGACCACAGAAATATTCTGCTTTAGCCACCAAGGAACCCCTTGGCAGCAATCTCCTTCTGTATTGCAACAACCATGCTAATAATGACTGAAACAGAACCCGCCCCTACCCGCCCAGGTAGGTGGTGCAATAAACTCAGCGCACCCCATGGTCCAGCTGGCAGCCGACCCCTGTCTCGCCAGCCCTGACCCCAGACTCCACCCAGCGTCATAGCTGGCCCCAAGAAGTGGAGAAAAAACAACCGCAGATTGTTCGTTCCCCTGCTCCTCCCACCAAGGTTAAAGAGCAGTCCGGACGACGGTTATTTTTGGCAGTTTGTTTTTAAATATGCGATGTTGCAATCCCAACCCCTCCAAATGCAAGCTTCACTGTGGATGGCCTCTTAACAATGTGCTTTATCTTCTGATTGAGAAAATCACTGGAGATTTTCTAAGGCACAATCCCACTTGTTCAGCTTCTCCACCCTGGCACCTCCTCTGAACCTGGCACTCCCAGAGGGCAGCATTTCACCCATGTAACTCCATGTAATTCTCCCATCTAATTACACCAAGTGAGAGTCTTTCTTCAAAAATTCAGAGGCACTTCAGGTGTGGAAGGGATCAAGAGAAGGAATTAGAGTAAGTAGAGAAATGAGATTTTTCCAAGAGGGGTTTAAAACCTGTGTTTTCCTGTGAGTCCTGTAGAACCCCCGTCTCTTTTGTCCTTTCCATGGCAGGAAGACTGAAATCTTTGGATTAAGAGACACACAGCAGATCATTTCATTCCATTTTACTACTTTTTCCTGGATAAGTTACCACACATGGGATATACCTACATATAACGTGAGCTGCCCTTGTCTTCTAGAAAAGAGCTTTCATAATCCCCTTCATTATGGGACCTTGCACCTAATAACTCATCTCAGTTCATTGCAGAGTAGATGATTGTATTTCATTTACATAATAAAAAATTTTAGAAGGAATATCCCTGGAAAAAGTGTTAACTGGGTCAAAATTAAAATTTCTTTAAATAGTGGGCAGAAAAGTGAATTTGTCTTAGATTCTGGAGGGCAGCAACAAAGGAAAACCCACACGAGTTCTTCATGTATTTCTTACGCTTTGTAGCCGAGCACTCCCTATATATTTTCTGCTATTCCTCTTTAGGAACTCAATTGTATGTTTGTAAGTGGTGTGGAGGGACTGTGGAGAGGCTGCCAGGCGTCATTAGCAGCAGGTGTTATATTGAGTTCTTGACAGGTGCCAGGTGCTGCGACTTCAAAAACTTTTTATGTTTTACACTCACAACAAAACTCAGAGCTATGGGCTTTTATTTCCATTTAGCAGATGGAAATGCCGAGGCCTTGAAGGCTTTACTTAGAGTCAGGAAGGGGTGGATGGAAGCCTGAGCACCCAGAGGTCCATCCCTGAGCCTACAAGTCTCAAATCCCATCTGTTGTCCCAGTGCTTGGAATTTGGAGCAACTCTGATTTCTTTAGCTATCACTGACAAGTCTTGTCTCTTTCTTTTCTCTTTTCATTCCTTTTCTTTTGCCTTCCTGCTATGTGGTCACCTCCAGATGCCAGCCAGGCAGTCAAGGAGAGAGTTCTTTCTTTCTGTGTCTTTAACTACAAGCTAGAGGTCTGACTCTTAGTCAATAGTCTCTGTCTGCCTCCCTGTCATCCACCTCCTACTCCCAGTGACCCCCATCAAACGCCCTAGCCCCCCCCCACCCCCGCCACCTCACTCTCCATCTGGAATCCAAAGATGTGAGGGCTAGTAATAGAGTGTCAGCGGAAGTAATTGATTCCTCACACACAGCGAATTCTCCTGCTTTAGTGTCAGTGGAGCTGAACCTGAGTATTGCAGGGTGAGCGAGACGTGTAAACAGTCCGTGGCTGAGCTGTCAAGGCCCAGCAGACACCCCAGTCAGGGAGTGAGCAGGGAAAAAACAATGCTGGGACAAATAATTGTTTTATTGGAAAGGAAAGGAGTAAATAATATTTCCGCACAGAAACTGGCAGTTGGAAGGAAATGGTCAAGAGCTGGGAGCTGAAGGTGGTACAGCTTTGCGTGGGAAAAGCTTTTCTTTGTCTCCAGGTAGGCAGTTCCCCACCCCCACCCCCTTTCTCCCATTATCATCATTATTATCATTAAAATAATTACCGTAACAATTACAGTTGATGAGACCTCAGGTTTATAGAGCACCTTTCATCTGAAAGTTCAAAGTGATTTATCTATGTGTCATTCCTAGGAGAGTGGGTGGAGGGTAAGAAAGTATTAGTGATTAGTGATTAGTGATTGTGTGTGTGTGTGTGTGTGTGTGTGTGTGTGTGTGTGTGTGTGAGAGAGAGAGCCACTGTAATCTTCAAGTCCAAACAGATAGAGAATTCAGTCCAAGCTCAAGGCCCGCTGCTGAGTCAACAGTGGTGTGGACTCTTCTTCTGGAGGTGTCCATTGCTCCTCAGGCCCCTTAGGTTTATGTGGCCCCACAGCTCATCCCTGCCCCTGCTGGCCACCCCACTGCAGTAATCCGCCAGCCAGCACATGGGCTGCTTTCTCTGGAGGATGAATAAAGGTCCTTCAGGGTGTGACTCACGCTGCTCCATCCTGCGAGAAGACTTCCTGCAAGCTGGTTCCCTTTCTTGGAGAAGTGGGTGTCCTTGTCACAAATATTTTTCCTGGTCTTATTAACCTCCAGCCAAGAGCCCCTACCATTCTGGAACATTCCTCACCCTGACCAATTCCTTCAGAACAGAAGGGCCATTCCTTTGACAGGCAAGTGCTTCTCTGTGCTTTGTGAGTAGGAGACTGTATTGCCACTGTCTCGGGCAGGAAGGCGGCTGTGGAGTTAGGTGCTGTGACCAAATGGCTCTGTGGCAGGCGGAAGCAGCTCCAGCCGACTGGACACCAAGTGCTATATTCAGAATCTCCACCCTGGCGTGGCAGCAGCTCCCTTCCTGCTGGGGCCCAGCGTTTCCACCGGTGACAGCTCACCCCTGGAATCAGGAAGAAGCTCCCAGCTCTGTAACCTGAAGCTATGAATGAATGAGATCCAAGCACTGGGACATCCCACCTGCTACCTGCTCTCTCACAGTCCCCTGCCTGTCTTTCTGCCTTGTGCGTTTTTCAGACAGGTCTCCCCATTCCTGAGTTTGTTCTGAAGGCTAGATACCAGCATAAGGGGAGGGGGGAAAAGGTGATTGGGGGAACCTCAATCCCAGGAAAAAACACAAAGGGCTTTCCTGTGGTAGCGATCGATTCCCTGAGGCCCAGAGCACATCATTCCCAGCAGGCTCTCATTTTGGGGACAGATGGGGAAGTTATGATTTGCTCTCACAATTAGACCCCCTGGGAGGCAGGGTTCATGAGTGCCTGCCCCGGGGAGCCACTCACCCTGCTAAGTGCAGCCATGCTGCCTGCACACCAGATCAGGGTGGTGCCCGCTAATGCCTGCTCAGTGGAGTCCAGCCACCTCTGAGGAGTAGAGTCACACAGGCCCGGTACCCATTTAGGAAGTGTAGCTAATAACTTAGGCACAGGAACTTTATGCACTCTGCCAAAGGGGCATGAGTCCTGAGTCTATGCTGCTGCTGAGTGGACGTTCATTCTGGTTCCCTTTGAGCTTCTTCGCTTCTCTGTCCCTACAACAGGCCAGCAAGGGGCCCGTTCCCAGGCTGCGGAGAGTGAGGACTTGATAGACACAGAGTTGAGCCAAACACAGCCAGCCCCAACGCTTTCCACTTCCCGACTGCGTCAAGATCCAGAGGATCTTTCCTTATATAAACACATATGTTCTGTCCACTTTGGCCTCCAAGTGGTCTCTGGGCCAGAAGCGGACAGATCATGGCTATTCCACCTCAGGAATGTGTCTCACAGAGGAAGTGGTGGGGAGGTGAGAGGAAGCAGTGTATAACCAGAGGTTGAGGTTGAGGGGAGACCTGGGTGCCCCCCATTCTCTGGGAGCTCATCTGCAGTGCAACTTATCAGACATGCTGTCTGGAGAGGCTGCCTTCCTCTCATCGCCAGGCGTTCTTGGCAGCATGCTCGTGACGAACAATAAGGTTGGGAGCCCTCTCCATCAGCCCAGGGCTTCTGTGGAAAAACAACGAGCTAGTATAAATAGCTGTTATTTGTAGTTCCCATTTTCTTGCCTTCAAGGTTTTCTGGAATCATTTCTTTGGTTTGTTTTCGGTTATTCTCTTTGCATACTTCCTTTGCTGGGTGGTCAGAGTTCCTCCCTTCCCTTCAAAAGTGCCCCAGTGACCCTGGCGGTGAGGGGATTGCAAATAAGCTCAAAAATGCCAAAGATCTGTGGTGGGAAGAAATGAAGGGAGAAAATAGCAAACTGTAAACAGCCACTGTTAGACAGGCACCCGGGCCCAGAATCAATACACAAACAAATGTAGTCTTGGCCCTGTTTGAGTCTGGGGAACTGGATAACAGCAAATAACAGTGAGGATAATAGTTATGTGAGCAGAGAATGATGCCATTTGTTTACTGAGCGCTGACTACCTGTCAGGCACTGGGCAGAGCATGGATGTCTGTTTACTGAGCCAGGGAGGGAGGGAGTAGCCAGTCATACTCCTCAGAAGACAGGGGTAGTGTTGCACACAGCCTGCCAAGCTGTTTTCAGAACCATGTGTTGAGACCCACAAGATTGAAATAAAATTTACAAAGTTGAGGTAACAGAAGCACCGTGAGAGGCTTCATAGCGGAGGAATTTCCAAACCCACCTTTCCTCACACTGAGGCTCAAGGACGCCCTCCACTGTGTCCCTTTCCATTTCATTGTCATGTGTTCAGTATCCAGAGCATCATGTGTGTTTTGCTCCTCTCCCTCATGTCTCCCATCCTGACTAGTGAAAAACAGAGAACATGAACATTGCAGCCGAGGGTCCTGTCAGGCAGCCAGAACTGTGTGTGTCTATTCTGCCCTTTGCCTTCTTCACAGTCTTTCCAATGGGTGGGGACTAGTTTATTCCCATTTTATAGAGGGCAGAATTGAGGCTCAAGAAGGATAAATGCTTTACTATGCTACCACCAAGAGAGCACAATGTGCCTTGCCAGCGAAGATACGCATTCGACCTAGCATACACATGCTTAAGGTAGCTTAAGTTTTGGTTGTTGCTGGCCCTTTCCTTTTGCAAGTATGGGAAATGTCCATACATACAAATTTCTGCTTAGGATTATTTGGTTCTTCAACCTACTAAAAATTAGTCTGTGAACCCTGGAAATGCATTAGCTTATGAATTTGTACTCGAGCTGATACTTTAAGAGCTCATAAATACACAGGGTACTGTTTTTTTTCCCCCACTGATGGGCCATATGTTCACATATGGGTGATTACACGCTTATAAAAATACTCCACTTTCAAAAATTAATATGTTATCCCATCTGAACATTTCCAAGCTTGATTTCTACTAGGTATCTTGCAATCACAAATTCCAAATGTGCTCAGTGCTTCTTTTGGTGGTTTGCCTACTAGTTTTGGCAAGTCGTATCCGTTTTGTTTAAACAAGACAATGAAATGGAAAAGCAAGATTCCCATTAAGTTCTGAGGGAGACCAGGCAATTTCTTTATATCTGGTGCCTTCTCCTGTTGCCTTGCTTGGCTCTGTGGTATTCTTCTTGCTCTCAGTTCTTCTTTCAGCCTTAGGGCAAAGGGTTAGAGATAGGTTTGTGTGACCTTAGGTGAAACTGCCTGGTCCCCAAGAGACAGCCTACCTCTGAGTTTTCCTTATCCTCTGACTTTGGACCATCACTAAACCTCTGAGATGGCTTCTATATATGGCAAATGAATGATCATTGCAATAGGGCATAATGTGTATGAGGAGAGACTGGAATGCCGTCATTGTATCTAAGCTAAAGGCCTAGTCCCTCTTAACGCTCTGCAGAGGTGAGCACATCCCCTTGGCTCACCAGTTTCTTATTAAGGGATAACACTAATGAACAGGAGGAATTAAAGTAAAGGATAATTGCTCCTTAGGAAACCTTGCTTGGGGGCTTTGGGGGGGTTGTCAGAGAAATGGTATAGGGCTTATGGTTCTTCCCTTGCATCCCTCTAACCTCGGATGGAATCCCTGGCACCAAGAACTGCCTGAGCATGAATAGATGCTGAGCAGGGAGTGGCCCCAAAACAGAAATCCCCAAGTGACCTATATCACCAAAGATGGAATGGCAGACCAGGGAGACAACTCAAATGTCCAGAGTGAGTCCTTAGCAGGTGACAAGTCTGGTTTAAGTGCCCCCAAGTAATGCCTGGAGCAGCTCCCAAGCACCAAGTAGCACTGAGCTCTCTGGATGTGACCCAAACCCAAAATGCAAGAAACAAAGACTGATGGCATCCCAAGAGCCATACTTTGGGACTGAATTGATCAGAGATTTTAGCATCATCAGACCTTCCCCACAGCCTCTCTCTGGCTCCAGAAGTTTCTTTGTGGAAAAGTGGAAAATAGCAGTGTTGTTTTTTTCCTCCTGTTTCACTGCAGGTTTTAATGTAAGGATTAATAAGACACTGTAGATGCCTTTGAGCTTCCTGGAAGAAAGCGCTCCAGGAGGTGATAAATTCTCTGGCCTGGATAATCTACTCATGAAATATGGAACTTTGAAAGTGTGAGAAAAATCTCAAATCACTTTGACAGCATTTTAATTATAGTTGATTTGTTTGCCGCTAATAGTGAAAATGCTGTCAGCCTGATTTGAGATGTTTCTTCCACTCAAAATGTTATATTTCGTGGGGTTTTTTTTTTTTGAGTCATGAGGCAACATTGTTGTTTCCAGAGACAACCAGAATAGCTCAGCAAAATGTGTTGGGCACAAAGGCAGAGAGTGTAAAACAGACCAAACCTATGGCTCTCCCGGGCACTTGACCGCACAAGGTTGTCTTCTGTACATGCCCCGAAAACCTGATGTCCCTCATTGCTTTAGTTACTCAGCCAATAGTTACAGTCACCTCCTGGGTGCCAGGCCCCAGCGAGTCCTGTCAGTTCAGCCCCCTGAAAAGTGAGGCCCCTGCCTTCAAGGTGCCAACAGTCCAGGCACCTAGCAAAGAAACAGCAAACAAAGACTTTACAGAGGGCCATCACAGGTTTAGAGCACTGAGTATGTGAAAAATCGCAAAAAGCAAATGCTCCGGGTGGCATCTTTGAGGAGGTGATGTTGGCACCTAGACCTGAAGAATGAGAGGTGCCAACCACGGACAAGGCTCATAGGGGCCTGTAGGTAGAAGAACAGCAGGGGCAAATATCAGAAGTCTGGGTAGAGCTTCCTGTGTGCAAAATGTGGTGCTTTAACCACTGATGATACGAATAGCATGGCAGGAAACAGTGCTTGCCTGGCAGAGTTTATTCTTGCATGATGGAGTGGGTACCGATGTCCTCACCTATCAACTCAGACCCATAGAACGAGCCAGGCGTTCTCCCCAAGTACCTCAGTGTTCTGCCTCTGGTTGTGGGAAAATATATTTCCTCCCAGGCCATGCAGCATCCCAAAGGTCAGCTCCTGGGGGTGGGATATGATCCCACTCTGAGAGAAGGGACTGGGCTTGGAGCATCCAGCAACACAGACTGGGTGGGCTCCCCAAGTCTGGAGAGTCCTGGGGAGAAGCTGTCAGGGCTGAATCGAGTGTGGTAGCTCCAAAGCCAGTTGCCATGTCTGTCTGGTGCTGAGAAGAGAGAAGACTGTGGCTTTTTCATATCTCTCCCGTGGACTCTTAAAATTAATTCCACCATCAAGATTCCCACGCCCCAAGTGTGGGTTTGGGGAGAAACACGGAGACTTTGAAGTCGAGAAACTACAGAAAGCATTCTCCTAGACAGATGCTTGCCGTGCAGAGTCAGAATCTGTGAGGAGAAAGGTAAAAAGGCATGTGGGAAATGATTTTTAGAGTTAAAAAAAAAAAAAGAAAAAGAACAGGGAGTAAAGCCAGCTACTGCAGCTTAGAAAAATAAATAAAATAATCAAAGGGTGGGTTAACACTGTGAAAGGAATTTTTTTCATTTGAGAGAGATTACCAATAATGAAATGCAAACAGAGTAGTTACTATGTTTGTTAGTTAGTTTATGTTTCCTTCCAGAAAATGAAAAGCGCCTATAAAAAGGAGAGGATTTGGGGGTTATCCGTGGATGCTGGCTGCTAGCTGGGAACTGCAAATGCACCTTTAGTTCGGGGCCACCGGCTTCCACCTCTTGGAGCTCTTTGCAAAGGAACCTAAGAGTGCTGACATTTCTAAGGAGGGTTCCTTGGCTGTAGCAAACTCCTAAGAATTTAAAAAGCCCCCAAATGAGTTTTCTACAAAGGAGGTAAATGAGACCTTCTGTGGAAATGAGCATACCGTTTGCAGTGTGCCCTTTATATATCACTTGACACTTGGTCACTTGAATCCCGTTATTCATCGATTTGTTTGAGCGGGCCCCAGTAACATTTCCATTTGACCCTATCATGTGCCAGTGTAGCCCAATGGCATCTGCTTGCTTCAGGAATATGAAGAGCCTCAAACCGTTTTTTCAGGGTCTTGACCATCTTGTAGGTGGGCGGCCACGTGATCTTTTGACATCCTGTGGGATCCAGTCAGTAACGGTTCTAGCTCAGCGGTTGTCTCCAAATCGCATTACATGTCCAGCCCATCTGATTTTCGGGATGCCTTGGCAAACGAGACAGCATCCCTGTCTCTGGAACAGCGACGAGGTCGGAGTTCCGAATTCCCTTCTTTCACTTGAGTTAGGCGTGATATTCCAAGTATAGCTCTTTCGATTCCTCTTTGGGAGACCCGAATAGCATTCTCATCCTGCTTTCGTAGGGCCCAGGTCTCTGAGGCATATGTTAATGCAGGGAGAATGGTGGAGTCAAAAGAGATGTGCCCGGAGCCGGAGGTTCTTTGTCCTTTTAGCTATTTCTTTTGATGCTTTTGAAGGCATTCCATGCTGCTCTCTTCCTCCTGCACAGCTCAGGTTTTAGGTCGTTCAAAATGTTGATTTCTTGATCTAGGTACACGTAACTGCTGTATTCAGAAATGTTGTTCCATTGAGAGTGAATGGGGCCTCTGGAACTAGTTCATTTTTCATGAACAAAGTTTTGTTGAGATTCAGCTGTAGACCTATCTTTCCACATTCTCGGTCAAAGTCAGCCAGCATTTGTGCCGCTTGGCTAATGTTTGGTGTTATTAGAACGATGTCATCAGCGGGCGGAGGTGATGTAGTTGCCGACAGTCTATCTTCACTCCCATTCCTTCCCATTCTAATTGTCGCATGATGTTCTCAAGGTTGGCTGCTGAAGAGTTTTGGTGAAATGGTATCACCCTGCCAAACCCCTCTTTTGACATTGATGATCACTTCTTTGTAGAATGGCCCTTATATATATATAAAGATCTGGCTAGAGGGCCTGGTGGGTCACTGGACAGGGTATAGAGCGCAGTCTGGCCCTGAAAGAAGGATTTGAGCCTCCAAGTGGGAGCTCTGGGTCACTTTCCCCCTCAAGCAAAAGGGCTAGGAACATCCTGGTTTTCTAAGATGTTCAAATGAGAACTGAATATTTAAAGGATTCACCCGAGGGGATCCTATAAATAATAGGACCATATTATTCAATAATTATTTAATTTATTAAATAAGATTAAATAATAAGACTGTAAGACCTGAATGAAATTATTTATGTGAACTTTTTTGAAGAACACATTCCTGAGATGGAAAGTACATGGCTAAGGTGCTTGCCTTGCACATGGTTGACCTTCCTGTCCCTGGTACAGCACCTTCAGGAGTGATCCCTGAGCACAGAACTAGGAGTGAGCCTTGTATAATGCTGGGTGTGCTCCTTCCCCCGAAAAAAAATTTTCTTCCCTATCTGCTTATGCAGCTGTTTAAGAGTCAGTCCGTCAGTCAGTCAGTCAGTCAATCAGTTAAGTAAGTAAGTTTATAAGACAGTTCTATCTCTCAAAGAATATTTTTGTAGTTGGTTGAATTACAAAAAAAGAGAATTTGCAGTGCTATATCTAATGAGTAAATCGAGGCAGTTTTGGGCAGCGCCTTTCTGCTGATTTCTGCTAAGGCCTAAATGACTCCATTGGGGAGCGCACACCCTTTTGCTTCAGAGGAACAGCATGATGGTCCTGTTGTGCTTCCCAGATAAATTAGCTGCATGAGAGTGGAGCTATCTCTTGACATTTGGGGGAACACCCCCAATATTGTAAAGGCCAGAGAATTGGCTCAAAGTGCTAGAGGGTATGCTCTGATGCTGGAGCCCCAGGTTCAGCCCCCTCGTACCCTTTGGGCACTGCTGAGCACTGCTGGGTGGGGCCCCAAAGCAAACAAACACAAAAGCATTTTAAGTATTTATGGACTGTGGGCTTTTGCCTGGCATAGTCTAGGGACTCCAACATACCGTGTCTTAGTCCTCAGGAGGTTTTGTGAGATGGTTGATAATGATGCCACTTATGGCAAGGACATTGCTTTATCATCTGCTAAATTTTGAGAGCTGTATTATTTTTTCAGCTCTTCGACTTTGAAAATAATTTGTAACATGAGTAACTTTTCTATATTTTGGCTTATTAAAATATGTAGACTTGCTACAACCAGTTCAGATCCTGGGGTGAGAAAACAAATAGAGTAAAATTTATTAACTAACTTATCCCCATATTGTACCCCCTGCTCATATTTTGGTACATAGTCTTTGAGAGGTTTTTCTGTTTGTATATGCAAGGGAATATGTACACATATTGTAAAAGACACTTTTTAAAAATTAATGCTTTTTAAAAAAACTTAACCAAAAAATCTAGAACTACAGTATCGTTGACTGTAGCAGCGGAGTATTTTGTTTTATAAACAAAGATTGCTTGCTAGCACTCCATTAGATCATTCTATTTATAAACAAAGCATCTTTTCACTTTGCATGTGCTTTTTTATGTACACACATACAAAGATGCATGTATATCTCTGGACAACTGTCTGATTATTTTCTTTGCAAGCCGTGGGATTGCTAGATTAAAGGGCATGTACATATTAACTTTGGTCCCAGTTTTGCCAAGATGCCTCCCTGTGTTTTGATCAGCCACCCATCCCCTGATCTGCATGTCTTCTCATTGTTCCTTTGGGAAAGCTGTGTTGCTCCCTGGCTTTGCCTCTTCTCTGAGATGAGTGACAAGAGAGCAAGGGCAGAGACTACTGAGGACACACTTCCGTGGATGGCAGTGGTCATGCCTGCTCACAGGTACCCTTTCAGAGCTCTGCTACCCCATTTTTTCCTCTTACCCCCTTTTCTGAGTAAAGGAAGGATCCCTTGCCTGAAGGCCCCCAGCTGAGCTGGAATCTAAACCCAATAGTGTCTCCTTAGGCCGGGCTGACATTCTCCATGCCAGGTGAGCAGGGACTTGCTTTGGTGAGCTCAGGGGCAGGACTTGGGGCTTCTGGGCCCCTCCTGTGGGGGCATCCCTGTTAATTGAGAGGGAGCCCTTGGACAGCTACTTCAGCACAGAAAACTAAAAGGGGGATTTCCAGAAGACAGGTGAAATCTAAATCTTTTCATTTTGGTTTTGCACTTCCAGAAGACAGGTAAAATCTAAATCTTTTCATTTTGGTTTTGCAAGTGTGAAAGTCCCATTTCTATGTCAGCTCCACATCTGGAACAGAAACCACAGACCTGAGCAGATTCGCCCTTTGCCCCACTCACCCTTATCTCTGGGGCCTCTCGCCAGACTTCCTGAGGGCAGGCACTCCTTCTCCCACCTGTCTGTCCTCCTCTGCCCTGCAGGACGCATCCCTTCTGGGCTCTGATGATGAACTCATCCTGGTCTGCCTGACTGCTGCTTTCCCCAGCCCGTTTCTGGGCAGCGGGCTAAGTGGTCATCTCCTGAGGGCTAATGGCAGGCCTCTGGCCCCCACCCCCAGCAAGAGCCAGCCACTGTAGGTGGCAGCTCTCGTGGGCCCCCCTTAGTTGTGGTTGTGGGAGGCTGTGGGCACACAGAGGACAGCTGTTCCAGCCCCCTCTTCTTAGCTGTAAGAAGCTTTCTTAGATGTTATTTTAACATGTTGATGCAAAATGGATATACGGACCAGAAGGAGACTGAAGGTGTTCTGTAAATAATGGTCCAGTGACACTCAGTGCCTGATTCAAGATTCAAGGGAGCTGGGTGGGGAAGCTTCTTCCACCTCAGCACCTGCACAGCACAGTTAACCTGGAGCCCTGGGGCCTCTCACTGTGCACGCAGGACTCTGTAAAGAGCACAGAGCACATCCCAAGGCTGGAAAGTGTATCTGCAGAGGGCGTATTAAGACCCTGGGGAGGTCTTTGAGGTGTCTTCTGGCCCCCCACCCCCAGTCTACAGGCTATTTCCACTGTATGAAAGGAGCTTGGGCCTGGGCTGCAGAGGGCAATGACTCAGCCTCTTACTGAGGCTAATAGTTCTGTGCTCCAAGACTCGGTCCCTGGGGATGCATCCCCTGAGTTGGGAAAGGTTTTGATTGCCTTTTCCAAGATGATGCTGATTTCACGTGTTGTTGACTGGACACTGTTCATCTCAGCTCTGCCGAGAGGGCTTTGGGCAAAGGCGTCTCATGAAGAAAAGAGGAAATCACTCAGGAGCAAATAGAAATGGGGGTGGGGCCGGAAAATAAATAGCCCAGGGTCATCACCTCTGGGTCTGGCTTAATACCTAGTACCTTGCTTTTCTTTTGTCTTTTTTTTTTTTTAATTCCATCTCCATCCCAATCCATCTGAGCTGGATATTTTTATCCTTAACAGATGAAGAACTTCATGCCGTAAGGGGTCAAGTAACCTGACATGGCACTGAGCTTAGGAAAAAGACTCCATGTGACCAATGAAAAACAACGGCACTGTGGAAGGGAGGCAAAAGCTGTGAGCCAGCTGATGGAATGATGCCATTGCCCTTATGTGAGCAAGAGAATAGTGATGAGGCATTAAAATCCAGCCACACAAACAGGCTCACTTTCTGGGGCTTCCATAAAGCAGTGCCTAGTTCCCATATCCATGCACGCAGGGTCTACATGCAGGTCCCAGTGCACTAAGTCTAGAATTGCAGGAGAGCATGTGAGCTGGAGCAAGACCAAGGTCTTTACCAAGATCCTTGAATGGATCTTTACTCCTCTTATTTTGTTGTTGTTGTTGATTTTTGGGTCACACCCGCAATGCTCATGGGTTTCTCCTGGCTCTGCACTCAGGAATTACTCCTGGCGGTGCTCGGGGACCATATGGGATGCCGGGATCGAACCCGGGCCGGCATGGGGCGGCGTGCAAGGCAAACGCCCTACCCACTGGGCTGTTGCTCTGGCCCTCTTTACTCCTCTTGACCTTTCATGCCCTCTTCCCCTAGGTAACGACTTCATTGAGATCCGGGATGGGGACAGTGAGTCTGCAGACCTTCTGGGAAAGCACTGTGGGAACATCGCCCCCGCCACCATCATCTCCTCGGGTTCCGTGCTCTACATCAAGTTCACGTCTGACTACCCCGGCAGGGGGCTGGCTTCTCCCTGCGCTATGAGATCTTCAAGACAGGTCAGTGTTTTCGGCAGCTGGCTCTCAGAGACAAAGCCCTGTAGTTTGGGGCGGTGGTAAGGGTCAAGGTTTGATCAAGGTTTGACCCAGCCGAGCCAGGTGATGGGTTGAGAGCTCTGACCCTGTGGTGGCAGCTCATTCAGTTGTCATCAGCTGAGAGGACGAGTTGCAGGGTTAGTTGTGGTGCAGGAAGGCCCGGTTTGTGCCACCCCAAGAGAAGGGCCACCGATCAATAGTGATAAAACACTCCTGGCATGAAATTCAATTTTGTCTCTGTGTTTTACTGATCAGAATGGGGCCGAACGAGCAACAGTACAGTAGGTAGGGTGTCTGCCTTGCATGCGCCAACCCAGGTTCGATCCCTGGCATCCCGTATGAGCACTGCCAAGAGTAATTCCTGAGTTCAGATCCAGGAGTAACCCCTGAGCATTGTTGGGTGTGACCCAAAAAAAAAAAAAAGTGGGGCTGGAGAAATAGTACAGAGGGTAGGGGCATTTGCGCCTGCACATAGCAAATCTGGGTTCTATCCCTAACATCCCATGTGGCCCCCCAAGCACTGCCAGGAGTAATTCCTGAGTGCAGAGCCAGGAATAAATCACTGAGCATCACCGGGTCTGACCTAAAAAAGAAAAAAAGTAATAATAAATATCACAGTGATCTTTGTGAAAAGAAACAACTTTGGTTTAACTTCCTCCGAATTGCTTCATGGTGTTGTATTATTTTTCTTTGGAATTACGTAGGTCAGAAGGACAAAATTGTTTTCGTGTTTGAAGTCTCTAAGGACCTTACTATGACAACCCCCCACCTTGTCCCAAGTCCCAATGGGCTCATGCAGTAGTTTGCTTCTTTTTATGTTTGTTTGTTTTTGCCTGATAGGGCCTCCTAACCAGTGCCCGATGTCTACTTCTTTGATACTAAGTCAGTCTGAACACATGGTTCAGTGCTCAGTCCCAGGGAGACTGTGCTGCTCAGGTCCCAGTGGCTATCCGCCACTGGTCCTCAGAGGCTACCAGGGCCACACCCAGTGGTACTTAGGGGGGGCCATGTTGTGTCAGAAATCAACTCCAGGTCTTTCCATATACAGCACGTGCATCCCTGACCCCTGAGCCATTCTCTCTAGCCTCTCACCCAGGAGCTTTTCAATACCAAATCCTCCCTGAATTTTCCTCATTAATCCGTGCTGTTACTGCTAGTCATTACACACCCACCTCCTAAAGGCTTAGTATATCTCGCCTTCTGCAAAGCAACACAACGATCACTGAGAAAGGCAGAGAAGGCTGCATTTCTTAACTTGGTTGCTCACTTTGCACTTGGACCACCTAAGACGGTGACTCCAGGGCTGAGGCTCGGGACCTGTCTTGTGGCTGCACCTAGGAGGCCTGTACCCTTCAGCACATGGAGCAGCGTGCGCTTCCTCCCACACACACCCAGCTGCTCCCCACCTCAGAGCCCAGCAGCCCAGCCACAGCCTTCGTCCCCTTCTACAGCAGCTACTGTTGCCACTGGCGGGAGGAGTCTGGTGAAAGGGGGCGGCTGTCAGCCTTGTCATCAAGAGACCCAAGTCCGGCGCCTTTTGAGTTCAGTGTGAGGGGAACTATTCATATATGTTTTCTTTTTCACTAAGCAGTGCTTGAAAAGAAGTGGTAGCTGCTGAAAGCACTTTTTATGTCTGCTCTGTCTAAATATTTGCCGGATTTGTCTGCCTGTTAACAGGAACATAGAATACAATGAAGGGCTGGCACTGAGGGACTTGAAGCCAGCTCAGGAGCCCAGACTGTCACAAGACACGAGTCCCAGGAGGTCTCCCCTGTCTCCCTCATCCTGCCCTCACTACATGAGGTCACAGGAACTGACCATCTGCATGTCCAGCCGCTCAAGGCTGGCTTAAGGCTCATAAATAGCTGCTTCTATAGTCTCTTGAGACTTGGGCAAGATGGTACTGTCGTCTGCTGAGATACGAGGAGAAAAGAAAAGAATAAACTCTGGTGTTTGCCCCTGGTAGCAAGGAAGACAAAATTGCTCACCGTCAGCACATAGCACAAACCACACAAATCTACTGGCCCAGTAGGTTGGTTGTTTGAATGTTCGCACCTCTGTATGCAAATGGAAAGGAACACTAGTTCGAAGTGGCATGAATAAGTGTTAAAGAAAGGTACCATGGACATATCTTGGCTGTAAAAATGAGGTGACAAGTGGAGAGTCCGGGAATCTGTTAGAGAACAAGGTCCCAGGTGCTAATGCTGTTAGTAGCCCCCATCCTCCACCCCTACAGAGGGGAGAGTAGAACAGCACCCAGCAAGGGGACTGGCCCAAGGAAGCCAGAACTAGGAGATGAAGGATCATCCCAGCTTTGTGTCTCTCAAAGAATGAGATACTAAGTCTGCAAACAGTTACAGAAAAAATTAATTCCATCATACAGATGAAAGGGGGTGATAGTAAATGATAAAACCTACAAGATGGTGCTACTGATAGGGACAGAGGAAATAAGGCAGGGTCAGACCTTGAGGCATGTGAAGGTGGGAATGCCATGCAGACGAGCCGGATAACCTGGACCACCAGAAAATAATCTCTGTGTCTTCTCCTGCCCCTATGGTCCCTTTCCGCATACTTTATTTTTTTTTTATTTTTATTTTATTTATTTATTTATTTATTTTGCTTTTTTGAGTCACACCCGGCGATGCTCAGGGGTTACTCCTGGCTCTGCACTCAGGAATTACTCCTGGCGGTGCTCGGGGGACCATATGGGATGCCGGGATCGAACCCGGGCCGGCATGGGCGGCCGCGCGTGCAAGGCAAAACGCCCTACCCGCTGGGCTATCGCCCGGCCTTTCCGCATACTTTAAGCCCAGTGAAGAAAGTCCACCCAACTCCTAGTTAAAATGGATATCATAGGAGAACGGTTTCTGCCCCTCCTCTGGCATCCCTGCGTAGGAGACCTATCTGGGAGCCTTCCTACCTGCTCACCTCCTTCAATTCTTTACAATCTCTTCTGATTTGGGCCATTAAGTGGTGTCTCCTGCTTCTAGTTTTGGCTGCTTGATGACAGTATATTGAAACATAATGCGGCAGCGCTGCTGTTTTCAGATGAGGCTGGAGTGTGAACATGGTGGCAGGTGTGTGGACCACCTGAATACACTTGTACCTGTCAAGTAGGCGGCTGGGGCCCTGAGCAGTGGGGCATCCACTCTGAGAGCTGGGATTGCTTGTGGAGGGAAGAGAGATAACTACATTGAGCAACAGCCCTGCCAATAAGAGGTCGCCTAACAGAGGAGAGCCCCGTGGACTCTCAGGGTTGACCATGGCCTCTCATATGCCCCACAAAAGAGCAACTCTCGGGTGATTCAGAAAACACATATGTGTGTGGGCACAACATTCACAACTGAAAAAGTGGGGAAGTAGAACATTCTTATAGGTGCCATGTCGTATCACACCCACATTTCCATTGTCGGACGTAGGGCTGGTGGGAATAGACTAAGTCTGCATCATCCACAGAACATGAAAGAAATGTGTGAACATGCTGAACAAATCCAAACAAACACAGCTATGTTTGCTAGGGAGATTCATGAAGAGGAATAAGGGGGACTGTAAACATAGACCCACAAATGCTGCCCAGAGGCCTCTGGAAGCCTTTGAGGGCACGCTGCCTTGGCAGAGCCCTGCTGCAGATTATACCCACAGACATCAGCCCTCCATGGCGTCCAGACGGGGATGTGGCTGGAGGGTTCATGTCTGCCCCGAATGAAGTGGTTTATAAAAGAATCTGTGTCTTACCAGACCATCCACATATAAAAGGGTAAACCAAAACAACTTGAAAACTTAAAAGATCTCCTATCACCAAATCATAAGCAGTGCAGAGAAAGGAACTTTAAAATAACTTAAAAGTTGCATTGGAAGTAAAACATTGGGGAATTACGTTGGGGGGTTTCTGTGTGTTTGATGCTTGTTTGACCAAAGTTCAAAATCAAATTTGCTTTCCTGGTGTCTGGTGACAATTTGGAGGCTGAAATCTCTGGGGGTGATTCAGAGACAGGGAAAATCTGTTGAACCCTCTACTCCCAACTCCCTGACGAGAAGCACTGAATTTACCTTCTGGGGACCCAGAAGGCCAGCCCTGGGTAAATCCATCATGTTTTGAGGGAGTTTTACGCTTACAGATTCTTCTTCCGCTTGTAGAGTTATTATAAAATTCACAGTGGAAAATGCAGAATGAGCATTTTTCATACCAGAGGCCTTTGGTATGAGATCACTCACTGCAGCAAAAAATCACTAGTTTCTCTGGTCAATCTTAACACTGAGTGAACTTGAGTATTTGTTGATGGAGCTATTTTTTTTTAACTTTAATCTTCTCAGCCTCTTGCCAGAGGATCTTAAATTAGGTAGCTATCAGTAAAACTCAACTTGCATCCCAAAGCTGAACGCTTTGCTGAGACCTCTGCATTCGCTATGCAGCTGTCTGCCTGTTCGGTCCTTTGACCAGAGTCCAAGAGACAGTCGGATGATAAGCAGGTGGGTGATTTGAATAGACAGGTTTTCTGTTTCACACAGGCTAAGCCTTGTTTTTACTTCATTCAAAGTCTGAGTACATATTCATTCATACTCACATGCCCAAGTACATACTTCAGTGTGCGTGTGTGTGTGTTGGTGGTGGCAGAGGAAGGGGCTTGTGTTTGTCAAATGAAAAGCCTCCCCTCCCAGATAGTGCCAGGCTTCTGGACTCTGGGAGTTACTGGTTCTTTAGAGTCCCATTCTCCTAGCAGGCATCCCCCAGAACCAAAGTCAGATTCTTCCTTAAATTCTCCCAAGGGATCAGGGATTCCCCTGGCCTGAAATGGAAATGACAATAGAGCAGTCCTAAAAAGGAAAGTCTAAAGGCCTTGCAGATGCTGAACACAAATGGTGAATAGAATCAATTTCCTCCAGCCTGCGGCCCCTAGAATGAAGTTTCAGCTGCAGCCAGCTTTAACCTTTGCAGGTTTCCTCTGCAGTGTCTCGGCTTTTGCCAAACTGCCTCCTGCTCTAAAAAGGGAGCCCTGGGGAATTGGAGGCCTGGGGGGCAAACAGAGTGGGAGAAGCCCCCCCTCCCCAGCTCATCCCTTTGGAGGAGGGGGAGAGAGAGAGAGAGAGAGAGAGAGAGAGAGAGAGAGAGAGAGAGAGAGAGAGAGACAGAGAGAGAGAGAGAGAGACAGAGAGAGAGAGGAGAGAGAGAGAGAGGGGGGGGGAGAGAGAGAGAGAGAGAGAGAGAGAGAGAGAGAGAGGATACCCTTGTTCATGGGTTCGCTTTGCACCAGGTGTGAGGGCTTTGCCCCTGCCCAGTACAGCCCTGGGAAGAAGGGTGAAGGTGATGAATGCTTGGATCAGTATATTGGAAATTCCTGTCTGATGCTAAACAGCGTTGCACCCCGCCTCCCGGCTGATTTGCATGACACCTTTTCCAAGTCCGAGAGTTGCTGTTTTCCAGAAAGCCGCCTACAATAAAGAGATTGGCAGAGGGGTCTGCTGCTGCAGCCTCGGATAAAGACTTCGCTGCGGGCCAAGATCAGTGTATTGACATCACGTAGTTTTATTTCAGTGCGATCCCCAGAGGACACTTCTTACCAGTAAACACCTGGTTTATCACATATTTCGGAGAGGGTTTTTTTTTTTACTTCCTTCCCACGTAGAGTGTTATTATCCCACACAAATGCTGCTACCTCTCTGAATGTTAAAAGCAGAACGTCATGGAGTCCGTTCTCATTGTCCTGCTGGTGCATTAGGCAGGGAAGCGCGTGGCTGCGGGACTGACTGCGCAGCGCTTGGCTGCGTCTAGGGTCGCACTCTCCTGGGACGCCCCCTGGAGGCCGCCGGCAGAGGGCGGCAGGAACGCTCAAGAGCACCCGCGCCACCCAAGCCTGCACTGTGTAGAGGCTTCCTGAGAGTCCCAAGAAGGCAGCCCTGAGCTTGGGAAGGGAAGCAAGCCATGCCCTCCACAAAAGAACCAGAAGGCTTCCAAATGTCAGTCCGCTGCCGCATTTTTTCCAGACTTGCTGCTCCAGCGGCCTTTAACATCCCCAGCACCCCGCTGTGATCCACCCGCTACAAATGCCGATTGTTAATTGTCTGGCCACTACAGAGCAGCTCGTTTTAATATAGTCATGACATGAATGAGACCCCAGCTCCCCTTGCCCCTCCCCTGAGGCACCTTGGATCTTGGAGGGAGAAGGGGGCACCCGAGTTGGCTGTGGTACAATAGGGGCTAGTGTTGAGGTCAGCAATAAATAAGGAGTAACATTGTTTTCCCTGCTGGCAATCAGCAAGCCTTCCTTAAGGATTGAAATAACTTACATTTCTGGAGCAGGCAGCTGAGTAATTGAGAAAGAAGACTCTGTTCCTATTTCCAAGACTCTCTCTCTCTCTCTTCTTTCTTTCCCCCCACCCCAATATACTCTAAACCCCTCCCCCATCTCCCACACAAACTTCTTTCTAATCTCCACTACACTCCCCAATTTCTCAATTACTGCCCTTAATATGTAGTACCACCCAGCTCCTCTCCTAAATTTCTTTTCTTTTTTTTTCTTCTGCTTTTTGGGTCACACCCGGCAATGCTCAGGGGTTACTCCTGACTCTGCACTCAGGAATTACTCCTGGCAGTGCTTGGGGGACCAAATGGAATGCCAGGGATCAAAACTGGGTCACGTGCAAGGCAAACGCCCTACCCATTGGACTATCGCTCTGGCCCAAATTTCTGACCTAAAGGGGGTGGAATTGTGGCAATGGACAGTCTGTTGCTCAGGGGACACTCCAGTGGAAACAAATCCCCTGTGAGTAGTGAGGAATCAGGTCCAAACATTTAAATAACCCAGATGGTTATTTCATCAAAAGAAAGCCCCTGCCCTCCAAACTTGGTTCATGTTCTGATTCTCTCTCTTTTTTTTATGTGTAGGCTCTGAAGATTGCTCCAAAAACTTCACAAGTCCCAATGGGACCATTGAGTCCCCTGGGTTTCCTGAAAAATACCCACACAACTTGGACTGCACCTTTACCATCCTAGCCAAACCCAAGATGGAGATTATTCTGCAGTTTCTGACCTTTGACCTCGAGCATGACCCCTTGCAGATGGGAGAGGGAGACTGCAAGTATGATTGGCTGGACATCTGGGATGGAATCCCCACGGTGAGTGGTTTCACTGGCACGCATCCCTGCCATCTTCAGCTTCGCTTGAGCCTGTTCATTGCTTCAGTAATAGTCAAGAAGGAGAGCAAAGACTTCAGGTTCCCTAGGGTTCATTCAGTACCACATAGACTGTCCCTGCTCCTTCAGCACTGATGGCATCCAAATTGCAGAAAGGTGCTTTCCTCCTTTAGAACTGTTTCTTGAAAGGAAGATACCGAATATGAGTAGATACTCGGCTGCAGGTGAAAAGACTCTGGTTGCGCCCCCCCCCCTGTCCCACGCTGCCCTCCCTTTCCATCAGCAATGGCTTGGTGACTACACGATATGCCCAGGTAGGCTCTCGGTGCCAACTGGACGAACTTTAAATACTGGCCGCATCCATAACACCTTCTGTGACCAAGTGCAAGTTACTTAACCAATCAGTGGTTTATTTATAGATAGAAAGGGGGCTGCTGTTTCATGATCACTATCACCATTATGATTTAAAAAAATTAATATAGGCATAGATATCAAAACAGCATATCACCCAAGGCATAAAAGAAACCCAGATCTCAGGCAAAGAACAACATAGACCTTAGACAAAGTCTGTCTCAGAAAGGAAATCAATCTTTCACTTTCATAGTCATTTGAAGAATTTTCCACTACAAGGGAGATTTGATGGCTAAGCAATTTTGTTTCCCAAGAAAAGCATTAAGATTTAGTCCAGAAACTTGGGTTTAAGTCCCAGTTCTGCTATTTCAGGGGAAAGTCATGTGACCTCTTCAAACCTCAATTTCTTCTTCTGTAGAACAGGCCTTCTAATGATAGCTTTCCAGCCGACTAGGGCTGTTGGAACAGAATGAGGCCAGGGCAGTGAAAGTACTTTTAAATGTGCAGGAAAAAATATTAGACATTCGCAAGCCATGGCGTTGGTTGTTCCTTTACACCAAGGCATAAGAAGTGATGCTCCATTGAGCGAATGCAATTGTGGGAAGGAAAACTACATTAGAACTAGAGTTTGACATTTCTATTTTTGCCCTCTCTTTGTCCCGCATGTCCAGTCGGCTCCCTGATCGGCAAGTACTGTGGAACCCAAACCCCCTCTGAACTCCGTTCGTCTACAGGGATCCTCTCTCTGACCTTCCACACAGACATGGCAGTGGCCAAGGATGGCTTCTCCATACGCTACTACCTGATCCACCAGGAGCCCGTGGAGAGTGAGTTGGCTGCTTGGAAACCTGTCGTGTCTTTCCACTAGGGCTTTGCTTGGTGTCATTTTTCTTCTTTCATCAAAAAAAGATGTCTTCACCTGAAGACTGAATGATTACGCGCTCCAGGGCTTGGTATTGAAGGAACATGACCTAAAAGCAGTATTACAAATTGTACCAGGTTCTGTAGCTGGCCAGTGCAACCACAGAGCTAATAGTTGTGATACCTGGAAAAGATTGCTGGTCCTTATCAATCAAGCACACAAAATACTGACCATTGGGGAAAGGACAGCAATTAAGCTGACAGTGTAGGTAATAAGTGACTTCTGGGTTAAAATGGATGGTGCAAGGAAAAATAGAGTGATATGTGTGTGTTTTTAAAGAAGTCTCCCAAAGATGCCTATTTATTGCTTTGAAATGTCTGCCTTCTGTGCCAGAACACATGAGACAATTGGGGATGAAAAGAAAAGTGCCTCCTGGGTGTTTATTAATAAAGTAGGCCTCTCAAGATGTATCAGCCCACCCCAGGCTGCCACAATTCCACCACACGTTTACCCAGACTTCAGTACTGGTGCCTCTGGAGTCTGCAGGCTGGCAGTTCTTGTATTTGAGATTGCCTTTTTAATTTCTATGATGAGTTTTATTTAGCCATCGCCTGATTTCTTTCAGGTCCAATTTAGTTTCCTGCAGACCCGGAGGGTTGTCAAGCTCTAGGACTTGCCGTAGTTGTTTTTAAGACACAGGTGCATAATTAGATCTTTTGAGATGAAGGCGTGCCTGCATGGACTTGTTTGCACCAGGAGCCGTGTTTGGGGGATCCCAGAGGTTTGAGGTTGAGAGCCCTAAGTGTCCTTGACTCTTCCCATTCCACAGGTTTTCAATGCAATGCCCTCTGGGAATGGAGTCTGGCCGGATTGCTAATGAGCAGATCAGTGCCTCGGTCCACCTACTTGGATGGGAGGTGGGCGCCTCAACAAGGCCGACTCCATGGTGATGACAATGGCTGGACCCTAACTTGGACTCTAGCAAGGAGTATCTCCAGGTACTTACTCAGATGCTATTGCATGTGTAGCGTCGGCATTTTGGTGGGGGGAGAAAGGTGGCTCCAGGGCTTGGTATTGAAGGAACATGAAGGAAACAGCTTTCCCTGGGAAAACAGGTGCCACATACAAGTAACATCACAAAGACTCTGGACACTGCCCCTGTTCTTGGGAAGATTACCGAATCTTGGCAAAACTGTTGAGCTAGACTGTGGCTTACCCTTTCACTACAGTTTATGGAAAGAACCGTCTATAAACCTTCATGACTTTCCCTAGGAGGGCATCCGAGACCAGAGGGCTGGGGCTGTTCTCCTAAGGGCAGCCTTGTTGAGTTGCTGGCTGAGCACAGCAGCTTTTCCTGATCTTCGCTATCTGGAGGGAACCCTGCCAGGAAGGTTTTGCACATAGCTCGCAGAAGAACACATGGGGAAATGTCACTACCGGGAATAAAACTCTTATTGCCCAGATGCTCTGCAGCATCTACCGAGGCTATTGTTTGCTTTGCCTCTAAGTAAGACTCGCAGCATGGGTTGAGTGATCCCCGGTCCCCATTCTCATTCGCGGGGATGAACAAGCTGCTGGCTTTTTATGACACACAACTTTGTGACCCACCAGCAAGCCTGTCCTTGCTTTGAAGTGACATAGTGACCTGTGTGCTAAGAAAAGCTTTGCAGAGTAGATAGTAGGAGTGGGACAAGGAGCCCTTAGAAATTGTAGAGATTCCCCAAAAATGCTGGCAACCCGAAGTTCACGTCAGTCCCTTCCCCGGCCTGCCATTCCAGAAGTCCTTCTGAAAAGCTTCCGAGCTCTCGCTTTTATATGAGCCTCTTAGTTTGAGCTCATGTTCCTGAACTTCTTCTCTTTGCTCTGCACCTTCCTCCCTTACACATAGACAGCACTGCGTATTTCTCTCAAACACTTCATTATGCTGGGCACATCGTGGATAGCCTATAACAGCTTGCTGAATCCAATTTCACCAGTGTGTACTGTCAAAATTTCGATCACACAGAGCTTGCTATTAAGAAACAAGGTGGCCAGCAAAGGAATGACATCCAGCAATTTCCAAATGGGTTTGGTGTGATGAGAAGGGAGGTGCCTCAAAATGTTGGCCATCCTCCTTAGAGAGCAAAAGGTCAGCACTTGGTGCATAAGCCTAATTGCTTAGGCAGACTCTGTGTGCCCTCTGACCTCTCAATGACCTGAGCCACTACTTACACAATGGAGTGGAGCTGAAGGGAGGAGAGGCTGCCTTAAACTGAGACTTTTGCAACTGGAGCATCTTAAGGAGAAATGAATTGAAGTGACTAGAGTGGAGTGAAAGTGGATTGAATGGGATTTACCTTTTGTTCCTTTAAAACATCATCTGTTTCCAGAACTAGGGAGATAGTACAGCAGGTAAGAAAGATACTAAAAAAAATGTTGTTTTCATATTCTAAGGCAGGCCATAGTTCAGTCAGAAGAGCTCCTACCTGTACTGACTCCTTTAAGGTGAACCCCATCCTGTTCGAAATTGCAAAGAGAGAGAGATAATGTATAATTATCATTACAGTTTCCAAAAGTGTCTAACTTAAGTCAAATAAAGGTGAATTTAACTGTCCTGTGGAATTGTAAAGGGCCTTGGTCACCAATATGTCTAAATGGATCCCAGCTGCCAACTGGGGCAAATCCAAACAACTGAATTTCTTCAGTGATGATTAAAAACCAGCCACCATTCAGACAGGAGGCGCCTGACTCCTTGGCCTCTCTTCTATAGGTGGATCTCCGCTTCCTCACCTTACTCACAGCCATTGCAACACAGGGAGCCATTTCCAGGGAAACCCAGAATGGCTACTACGTCAAATCCTACAAGCTGGAAGTCAGCACCAATGGGGAAGACTGGATGGTGTACCGGCATGGCAAAAATCACAGGGTAAGTTCCTTTCCCTTCGCAAACACAGGAGCGGGTGGGACCTATGGCACTTGCAGCTAACCCCAGGACTGGGGAGCAGGCCTGGTTCAGTGAAGCTTCACTCACTGCAGGAGGCTGGAGTCCAGAAAGTAGTCTTTCTCATGTTAAACTGATTGGAAAACTCCTTTTCTCCTTAGGAACTGCAGAGAGTGAGGTGGGAGGGAAAGTGGGAAGGAGTGGGAGGGAGCTGAGCACTGTGCCTGTGCACTGCGCGCTGACTACAAATGAAGGAGAAAATGCGATCCCAGCCAGCCCGCCCACCCAGGTTTCATTGAGCATTTATGGCCCTTCACCATGCTGGGTTAACAATCCCCAAACCCAGGATACTGCGGTTCAGGAGTTTCCCAGGTCTGGAAATAAAAGGGTACAAATCCTGAGAAGGAATCACTGTCCCAGAGAAGAAAGAGAACAATAAATAATGAGAAGAAATTCTGTTTGTCAGGGATGGGTCCCAACTGGCAGTCATGCTTGGTTGCAAGGCTCTGGATGGTCGGTTCCTGCCCTCCATGTCTGCAGCTCCTGGAAGGGCGTCCCTGGGGATGATGTGGGGCCTTGACTGTGATTATAGATGACCGTTTCCCACTTTTGGACCCATGGTGGTCTGGAAGGGGACAGGCTTGCAGCTGGCGTGGGTTGTACAGTATATGCAGCGTATGGAGGGCTGGTGCTCTTGGGGGGATCCAATCGCAGGGGCTGATGGTCTCACCTCCTCTGGCCATGGTGGACTGACTCTTAGCTCTGGAAGGATGTGATGGCCTCAAGGCTGCTCCTCTGACATTGGGGAGGAAGATGGAGGTTGGGAGAAAAAGGTCTCTTCTTTAGCTCCAGCTGACCAGATTTCTGCTGTGTGTCCAGACTGGTGAAGCCAAGCTTGTTTTCCAGTTGTCGTCTCCTTATCTCCTCAACTGGCCCAGCTTGCTTTTTCTGGTGCAACTGGAATCCTTGGACCCTCAAAATTCTGAATTATAGTTTTGGCATTATTTCACTGGGGAAATCTGGGGTGTTTGTTTGTGGGCTGCACCAGCAATGCTCAGGGCTTACTTCAGGCTCTGCACTCAGGGATCGCTCTGTACTCAGGGATCACTCCTGGCAGTGTTCTAGGAACCATTTGTAGTACTGGGGATTGAACTCTTACTGCTGCTTGCAGCGAGTGCCTTATCTACCCCTGAAATAGGAGTTTTAAAGAAGTGTTTGTTGTTATTATTGCCTTTTTTTTTCTGGAAAAGGGGTGTCATATTCACTAGTATTTAAGGAGTACCAAGAGATTTCTGGCAGTCTGCGGGAGGGGGTATGTGATATCACGCACTGAACCCAAAGCCTTAAATACGCAAATCCCATGCTGGACCACTTGACTCACATTCTGACTTAAAGGCATAAATTGTTCTTTTGACAAAGTAAAATCACCATAGTAACATGGCACCATTCATTGGGACTCACATGTATACTCACACAAACCTCTCCTTTCACAAGTAGAGAAAGTGAGGTACTTATCCACTGAAAGACTTGACGTCGGACCAGTTCTGACCTCCCATCAACTTTGTTCCACATTCCCCCAGCATTCCTGAGAACAGAGCAGCCTGAACTGGCTCTGGTGCCAGGAGAATCCTGGGCTGAGTCCTCATCACACACATTTCCTTTCCACTCATGCCATTCTCCCCACTCGTTTCAGAGAGAAGCGGGCAGCAGCAGGAGGGCTGGGCCCAGGGGAGAAGGAGGATGTCCACCTGACTGTGTCCTGGCCAGGCTCAGTGACTAAGCAGCCCCGGTCAGAGGGATACTGTAGCATAAGCTGATTTTAAAAGCACGCAGATGGACCAGGATGCTATTTAAAAACACCATTTGTAGGAAATCTGCTTTTGGAAATACCTTAGCACTGCACAATTTGATAGAAAGCTGTTCTCCCTGGCTTTATCCCGGGTACTTGCTCTGCAAGGAAGATATTCCTGAGAACCGAATTCTGCTTTCAGGCTTCCTGACTTTTTCACGTTAGCTATATCATTCTCTCTCTTTGTCCTCACTCTTTCTCTCTGGCCATCCCTTCTGGTGCTTCATTAAATTTCCTTTTCCTTTCTGGAAGCCAAAGGGTAATTTGATTTAGTTTTGTTGACAACAATGTCTTCTAGTTTGGTTTGGTTATTCATTTTTTCAATGAATTATTCTTGCCCACAGAAAGGACTCTGGGCTAAGGGCAAATACCCTTTTTCTCCCCATTAGAAATTCATCCTCTTGATATCTATAGGAGGCAGGAGATGAGGAGAAAAAACTCTTGTCAATGAGCCATTGCTTGACCCCTGACCTTGTCTCACCATGGGGTGGTAGGCAGTGGGGGGAGGGGGCTGCCCCAGCCCATGTGCCCCTCTGAAATGATCTTGGTGCTCCTCCATTAGCAGGGCTCACTCCCCAGATGTCGTCTGCATTTAATGTGCAGATTCCACACTGCTCACGGTGCGTCAGCGCAGCTCTCTGGACAGTTGGGGTTGAAATAGTTGAGTGAACTGTGCCAAATAGATTTGTCAAGTGTGCTGCAGCTTGATTTGATGCCATGAAGGGAGGCGGGGTGAAGAGGGAGCCTTGAGGGCAGCAGGATGGAGCAAGGAAGGAGAGGCTTCTTCACTACCACTGAGTTTCTCTTTGTCACTGCTGGATGATGGGCACCGCGCCAAGCACTGGTGCTAAGTGGTGGGCTTGAAAGCAAAAGTCAGGCAGCAGGACCTGCGAGCAAGGCTAGGCAGGGGCAGAGGCAGCAGTGCACTGTGGTGCAGGGCCAGCAAGAGCAGTGCCTCCTCCCTGCCCCGCTAGTGCAGAGTATGGAAGGAACCATGACAATGTTGAGGGCAGAAGTGTGGACCCTTGATTTCCGTTTCCAGGTCACTGTCAACACCAAAGCAGTGACCGGAGACCAGGGACTTGGGGAGAAGGGAGCGAAACAAGATTAATGGAGTGCTCTGAGTGGCGGGGTCTGCCTTGGCTATTTCCTTCCAAAACAGTACTTAGCAACTTGCTCTCAGGCTGGGGACCAAACTGGGGAGATGAGAAAGTGAGGGGAGTGAGATGGACAAATAGCCCCGGCCACCCCCAACCAGCGAGCAGCCTCTTCCGCATCTCTTTCCAGCTGGTAGGTTGTGGTGAAATTGCGTGGAAGAAAGGTGATGTCATCCTTGCCGGGAATGCCAGCCTCCTCGTGACAAGATGCATTCCCCTCATGCACGCCACGTGGGCAGCATATCCCCAAATCCTTACCCAATTTCCCAGGCCACAAATAGGGGCCTTAGGACTTTCCTATAGGGCGGGCTCCTTATGCATATTTATGGCCTAACCACAAAGCACAGGCCCTGGTCATCTGCCTAATGGAGCCTGTAGCCAGTTCGGGTGCTCCTTTAGATTACACAAATTGCTTCACATATATTTCTTCAGAAACCACAAGGAGAAACTACTGCTTTTGGTTTCACCCGCTGCATTAATAACACCCCAGACAGTGACATGGGGCTGTAAATACAGCAGCCGAACTTTCATGGGTGTGTATAATTATAGAGGCAATTACACACACCCCCAACCACGGGAGGCACGGAGAGAAAGCTGGGAGGAACTGGAAGGCAGGAGATCAGGGCCCACGTCCTGCTCACCCGAGTTGCTTTTTCTCTAAGTTGTCCCTCGAGAAAATGAGCCGGTGACTGGGGTCAGAGCGGGCAGGTCTGAAGCCTTGTCCTGAGATGCCCAGATAAAGCCCTTATCTCCACTTCTCATTTAATGCTCGAGGGCCTGTCTCCTGTTGGCATATCTCTGCATACCTCTACTTTCCGTGCTAGACTTTTTTGATGGCATTTGGAACAAATCAGCACCAAAAGAGTCTGTAGGGCTGCCAATTTGGTGAACAGATTGAGGATGGGAGAATGAGGTGAGGTTCAGTTGGGATTTTAGGATCCCACATAGCAAAGGGCAGAAACGCATGAAGCCCATGGCAGTGTTTGATAACCTCCTGGGGTCCTCAGAGAATCCTCCAGGCTCTGGCTTCTTCAGTGCAGAACTTACATTTCATGGACAGTGGAAAGGAAATTTTCAAACATTCTAGTGATTTGCCCCAGAGATATCAGGATGGTACCGATCACCTCACTTAGATTTCTGGGAGGTCTTTCATCAGCCTGATAATCTCCTTGCTTATCTTCATATCCAGGGGAAATTGGCTTCCTGGAAGTAGTGTCTCTATGTCAAGAGGGTTGTGTTTCCTGGATAACCTCCTTTCCAGTTTCCACAGAGTTCCTTATGCAGCCTCGCTTCCAGCACTGGACTTGTGCCTTTGGAGTTTGAGCTGCAGCCTAGAATTCTGAGGACAGAGTTGAAAGATGTTGCCACTTGTTTGATTTGGCGGCATCTCCTCCTAACAAACAGATACCCCACTTCAAAACCCCGCTACCCCAGTTTTCGTTTCTAAACGAAAGCACAGCATTTCAAAAGCCATGAGACTTTCCAACCTGTTGTGACACCATCAGCAACTTAGACATAAAGTGGACTCAGGAGCAGACCCTCACCCCCCAGCCTGGGAGAGCGCCATGTGTGTCTCTTCTTAGCCTTTGCCCTGTGTGAGCTCGGACAATTCTCGTGGCCACCCCTTGCCTCAGTGTTTCCACCTAAGTGGAAGAGTGCCCCAGATCCTGTTGGCAGAGCATCTTGGGATGTGTAGATGGAAGTCTCTCTGCAAATGTGATTAATGTATTAGACCCACAAAGCGCTTCTTGAGCAGAAGCAAGTTATCCATTTAAAAAGTAACAAGAGCCCCTGGGATATTTATCTGCCTCTTTTTAAAATCATAGGTCTGGAAGGGACGGCGATAAGCCATCCAGACTTCTCCCTCATCTGATGGGCCTTAGTTGAACTGCGTCAGATAAACATTTCTCCTCTTACTCTCATTCTTCTGTTCGGGATATATTCTTCCAATGAATAACAGTTAATTTTTTTTTTACCCTCTGAAGACCCTCCCACTGACTGCCTGGCTTGCTCTCATCCTTTTCATTGTAACCATTTTGTTTATGGTCCAGAAGATCAGGGCAAGGACTCAAACCATTAGCTCCTAATGGGTCCTAGTCTCCAGAAATTGTGTTAGGAGTGCGTCATCTCTGTATGGTTGTGTGAGATCAGAAGAGGGCTGGTAACCTTTCCAAACTCCAGCGCCTGGGTCAGCGTTACCCCCCTCACTTACAAGAAGAAGAATCCCGTGCCTTCAGTAATTAGGTTTGTCCCTTATCCATTTGCAATGGGATGAGCTCAGACCTTTAGCCTCTCCACTTAGGAAGCTCCAGGGAAAATTTCATTATAGTTAAACATGGAACCTTTTCTCTATCAGGCTCCCGGGCTGGCTTCACCCAACTCCCACGGGCGCGGAATTATTTCTGGAAGCCAGGGCCTGCCTCACTGGCGCTTAGAGTCTCAGTGCTAAATTCCTTGTACTCCCCAAGACACAGAGGTGTGTGGTGGCCGTGTGGACAGCACAGGTGCAGGACCTGGAAGGGCAGCAGGATTTTGCTGCGGAGAACATGCATCAGGGAAGCCCAGCAGCCCCTTATAGAAGGTGAACTGTCAGCTTCCCTGCCCTCACTTCCGTTTCCAGGTGCAAGGTTCCACCAGGAGAGGAAGATGCCTCAGCTTCCTGTGCCCTCTCACTTCTATCCTGGTCCCCAGACATCAATGGTTCCTCCTTTTAAAAAATGTGATGCTGGGGCCAGAGCAATAACACAGTAGTAAGGCATTTGCCTTGCATGCGGCCTACCGGGTTTGATCCCCGGCATCCCATATGGTCCTCCAAGCTCCGCCAGGAGTAATTCCTGAGTGCAGAGCCAGGAGTAACCCTGAGCATTGCCGGTGTGACCCAAAAAAAAGCAAAAATAAATAAATAAACAAATAAATAAGCATGTGATGCTGTCTCTTCGGAGTTAGTCCCTGTGTGTGCAGCAGGGTGCAGGGGGTGGCTTGGGGTGGGGCTCCCATTCAGTGAAGGCCTGAAGACCTGGGTTTCTCCCTCCACCTTCACCAGCACTTGACCTTCCTTTCCAGTCTCTCCTCACTCTGCTGTTACACTTCCCGCCATATCTCTTCCCCAGCCCCAAATCCCTGCGCTGTTCTCCTCTCCTCTCCTCCCTGATGCTTTCCTTCCTGGATCCTGAAACCCTAATCCTGTTAGTATGCTGTGTTCCCGGGCTCTTAGTCCCCATGGGGTAACCTAATCCTGTGGTAAATCTAAGGGGCCCCACAAGGCACATGCATATGGGGATGTGAGCATCCCCCTCACCCTCAAAAGAAGCTGGCTGGTGACGTGCTTCTGCTCCTCCACGGCTGCAGAGCTGCTTGATGACCTAAACAGCCCCCTGAACAGGAGGAGACAGGCTCCAAACCGAGCGTTTGGTGGTTGAGGAGAAAGCTTTGCCCAGCCTTCATCTCTACTCCCCTTTAAATTATATATGTCATTATAAATAGTGTAAATTAGATATGTTATTATAGTGTAAATTATATATGTTATATAGTTACATAAGGCGCACTTATTCATAGAGATACATGTACTCAGAGGTAATGATGCAATCATATAATACATACATATAATACCTATGTAAAACAGATACATTCATACCTACTCAGTCAGTTCTTCTTATTCTGTCCCTGGCAAACTTCCCACATTCACTAGAATGAAAACAGCTTCAAAAATGTTATGGTCTTTGAGGAGGAGTTTTAAGAGAGAAATACCATGATTTACAAGCAAGAAAATAAATGTCCATTACCTTAACATCATTTTCCCTAGTGCAAAGCCAACCCCTCCCTTTGCCTATTTGGTACAGCAAATTAATTAAACAAGATAGCATGCATTGATTAACAGTTAATTTTATGTGTTGCCCCAATGGCTGGTGTTGGAGAGGGACAGAGTGAGAGCCACCAGTTTCTGCTGTGGGGATGTGGCTGTACACTAGTTTCTGAGACAGATTTTTAAAATGGGCTCCTGGCTTCTCCAGTTCCTGCCCTCCGTTCCTGCCACCTTTCTTTACTGCCTGCTTTGTTCTCCTCCTCCCCGAGTGTCTGTGCCAAGTAGATTGAAAAGGAGAACTTTGAATGCAATGAAACATTTATTAGTGGAGAGAAATATTTATTTATTTAAAAAAAAGAAAAAGAAGAAGAAAAGAAAAGCGCATTTCATGCATACTTTCTACCTCAGGGCTGCAGCTCTGTGTTCTCTTTGAAACATTCCCTGCTTGCTTTGCAGTCCCTGGAGCTGGCCGCATTCAGATATTTACAGCAAAATAGAAATAAACTGTAGGTCGTAGTATAGGTAATGAAGAGACAGGCACGTGCAGGCTGAATGCTGACTCCCCCACCCCCATCAGAGGCTGACACTGCAGGGCTGCCTCTGGGGAGGGTTAAACAACTGATAACCCCAGGCCTCTGCATGGCGCCTCCCGCTCAGAACTCAGCCACCAATACCATGGAGCACGCACACTTCCTGGGCACCTGGTATTGATGGCAGAACTTATTGGTCTTTAGTAGAGGGGAGTGGGCCTGGCAGGAAAGACCCCCTTACCTACATGCCTCCGAGCTAAGCAGGCTAGCTTGATCTCAACAGCATCAATCTCTACGCTTTCTTCCAGGAGGACTTCAGAACCTGGGAGATAGTACAGGGGGTAAAAGCACTTCCTTGCATGTTGCAGCCAGCTCCATTGTGACCCCTGCATATGGTCCTTGAACAGATCCAGAAATGATCCTTGAGCACAGAACCACAAGTAAGCCTTGAGGACAGCTGGGCGTGTCCCATCAACTGCCAGCCTGCCCAGGCTGACTCAGACTGAGAAGCCTAGACTGGGACATTTGCGGAGGGAGCTGTTTGTAGGCTCAGGGACTGCCTTTGTGGTTGCAAGTGAGCTGTCTTGGGGTGAAGAAGATAAGGGTGAAGGGTAGCCCCCAAAAAAAAAAGAGTAAAGCAAAGGGGACTTCAGAATGGGTCAGCAGGCAGCCATGGCGTGGGCCAAAAGATGGGAGCAAGACAGAGAAGATGCTCCTGATGATCCTGGAGCCATCAATGAGTGCTGCTCTCCTGCTGGATGTTTCTTGCTTCTTAGGTGACACATCTATTATTTCCTTTTCTTTTACAAAGGATGCTTCAGTCTGTGCCTTAGGGGCTCACAGACATGGTCAAAATATTTTTTCCTTTCCTGGGCAGTGGAGTGGTTGGGGGTGGGGGTAGAGAGACCCCAAACTGCTATGCTGGATCTCAGCCAGCGGAATTGGCAGATGCCCCCACCTCCCGAGAAGTGAAAATCAGAAAATCCATGGAGTGCTGCTGCCTTCTGATTCTGTCCTACTGAAAATAAACCAGAGGTCTCGAGAATCAATTGGAAAGTGTTGGATTATGTTCAGAATTCAGTGAGGCACCAAATGTATTATCCAAACTACTTTGTGTCCCAATTTGCTTCTTCAGACTTGGTTTACAGAGAGGCACTTAAAGAAATCTTTATGTTTATCAGGACATCTTCTTGAAACATTACTTTTTTAAAAGCAGTGTTTGTGCATATCACACACATGCATGTGTGCATGCGCTTGCGCACACACACACAATCAGAACATAATTAACAACTCTTAAGAAAGTTAGGGTCACCTTGGATGTACTCCTGATCTTCCTTTGGGTGGTAAAACAACATTTTAGCATTTTACTTTTAAAATTAGCAGAAGTGTGTACCTTCTGTGACATGCAGCTTTAAAGCAGATGTTACAACGTGATTATCACGTTTGCTGGATGCCTGTCACGGTGTGCCATACGCTGACAAACCAGACTTTTTCAGCACTGGGGACCCTCCCAGGGAAGGACATTCTTTCAGGTCTGAGGAGTTGGGGCCTGGAGGCAGGAAGGATTCAGTGGCTTTCAGAACTTTAGGGCCTGAGAGAGATAGTAAGTGGGTAGAGTTTCATCCCCAGCAGCACATATGGTCCCCTGAACCCCTGCCAGGAGTGATCCCTGAGCACTGCTGAGAGTGCCCCCAAAAAATAACAAAAGACACACAAATAAGAATTTGAACAAAGACCCATTTGCTGCTATGGTGTCGCCTCGACTCTAACATCTGTCCTGGGTGCTGTGCAGGCGTTGGAGCCAGCAGGGAGGCCTCAGTCTTTCGAGTCTATCTGCAAGCTTGTTATTGACTTTATTTTCCTGAAGAGCGAAACCAGCTAAGGTATCTAAGGTTTATCGATTGGCCTATAGTGATTCAGTGAGTCGGCAGGGAATAGGGAATAAAACCAATTTCCTGGCACCGTTCCCATGCACATAACCCCTTACCTTGCAGTGCTAAGATGGGAAGCCAAGAATCCCTCTCCGAGAATTTGATAGGAAAAATATGAAGGGTGATTCTGAAGCCACAGAAGCATTGAGAAAGTCCTAAAGATGTATAATATATGATAGCATTTACTGGCTATAAATAGGGAGAGGCGGAGAGAAAAATGGAGACCTTATAAATCCATTGGGTCAGGAGAAATAGAAGCTGCTTAATATTTCATTAAAAATGGATTTTCATAAATTGTACTTTGATATCATTGGGTGAGAGATAATCTGTGAGGACTAAGGTGTTATTATTCATTGCTCTGCGTTATTTATAATTTGAACTGTTATTGAACCAAAACATGTGCGAATTAATAGAATAGGGGGACTCCCCACTGGGCCCCATTTGCAGTATCTGAAAATTAACAGCTGATGGTCCTCCCAAGCACTTAAACTGGGGCAATGAGTAACCCATACACCCCATTACAAAGTAGCCACTCTGAGAGCAATTCAGCCCTCTCACTAGATGGGTCAAGAAGGCTCTAGACTCTAGGCCCCAGAAGGGACTTCAGGAAGCAATTCACGTAACCCCTCCTCAAACACAGGAGGAAGTGGAGGTGGAGGTATTTGCCCATACCAAGGTTCTAATGAGCAGAATCTTGCTCCTGGCTCTGTTGGGTTTGGTCTCTACTGCACCCTACTCAGACTGAGTGGTGTGTTGAAATAATAATAAAGTGAGATGGTGTTCCTCAAGCAAAGGATGCTGAGAGCACAGGTCGGGCACCTACAAACAAACCCAGAGAGAAGTAGGCTCAGAAGCAGGAAGGATCATTTGAGGTCAGAGTGGAGCAACCTCCTCTTGGTTCTGGCCTTCCAGGGCTGGGAGAAGGGGTGAGCACAATGGCTGAATGAAGTTTAATTTGAGCTGCCAAGTAGATGTCTTGGGTAGGGAAATGGGGGTTTGCTTCCCTTTTGGTCAGATGCCACTGTTGGCACAGTTCTGGGGGACTCAGAGCTTGTGTTCATGTACAACCACTGGAAGGCTGACCTCCCCCCAACATGCCCACACGTGCTTGTACACCCCCCAGATCGACACATAACCCTGCTCACACCCCCACCAGCCTCCCAAAGGCTGTCCAGAGACATAGGCACTGCCTGACAGAGGGCGAATAGAGGGGTTTCTTGGCATCGCCTGCCGAGGCTGAGAAAGGAAGGGGTCAGATAAGATAAAATGGGATATTAAAAACACATAAGACGTGCTGTGTTTCTAAACGGTACCAGCGTGGAGTGTGTGCTGTGGATTAGCAGCTGTGTTAAAGTTCAGATTCACTCAACAGTACAATTAGGTATTTCCATGGCAAACCCAGCCCCTTTCCGTGGCCACCTCCCCATCTCCTGATGGAGGCCGCACACAGCCGCAGTCACCGTCCTCAGGGAACAGGCCGGTGGGAGCCCTCCCGCTGCTCCCAGCACCGTGGAAATGAGCAAAGTGCTGCATTTGCAGCTTCCCTGCCAAACGGAAACAAAACAGAAAACAAACAAAAAGCCTCCCGCTTCATGCTGACTTCTAGGAAGACTGATGAATGCTTTTCCTGGGAGTCAGTTCCTGCATCCCTGCCTCAGAGCTGTGAGCCAAGGAAACGCACCGCAGAACTAGGCCTGGGGTTCCTCTTCCCTCCTTCCTGCTATGCCATTGGAGATTTATATCCCAGAGGCCCAGGTGCCTCTCTGTCTCCCCTCCCTGTGTCCCCAGGCATCTGCCCCTCTCTGCCTTCCTCTGTTTCCCCTGCCTGTCTCCAGCCTTGCTTTGCCTTGCTCTTCCTGATCCTCCATCACTGCCCAGGAAGCAGCTGGATCAAGACTGGGGGAGAGGAGTAGTCAGCCTCTCCCTTATGGTCTGCAAGGCAGCAGAGGGGACCCCGATGGCCTTAGGCTCGGGCAAGAGGCCCTGGGTAGAGGAGAGAGAGCAGTTCTCTGGACATGTTGATGGGAGCTGACCTGGAATTGGACTGAGCTCCAAGAACAAGTGGTTTACACTGAGGACAGGGAGGCCACGGATGTCTATTTCCCTTTTTCCCTTCTCTCTGTCTCGAGCAAGCTACTTGCCTTCATCTGCTTGCAGAAAGTACTTTGTCTCTTCCATTCTGCCAGCCCCCTCCCCAGCCCCCGTCCTCACCAACTGTGGTGTCCATATGCTGAGATGCCTCGAACTTATGGCCCCAGCAAGTGGGAAATTCAGATGGTTCAAGATGCCAAATGGTGGGGGCCTCGTTACAGTTTATGGGGGAGAACGGGCCTCCGTGGTGGTTCGCTCTGAGCTTCTGGGGTGTTTTGTTGCTGCAATGAGTGCTCTGCTCTTAGGAATCTGGGCACTCAGTGGCGGCTCTTCTCCATTCAGCCCCTGCTTGGACACCTGGAGACTAATGACTCTGAGACACCAACAGAAACACCGCGATTGTTTAGACGAACAGCCCCAAGCCTTAGTCCAAACCCATGGTCAGGGATTTGGGTGGAGACAGACACATTCCTGGGCCTGGATGGAGCTTCTCCACCTGAGTTTCTTCTTGGAGAATCACAGTAATGTTGCTTACTCCCAGGGTGTTGTAAGCGTAATGGTGTGTACACTGACTTGCTCAAAGGTATTCGCATAGACCAGTTTTCGTTCCTTCTGTCCCAGCTCTGTTGGGACACCTGCTATGTCTTGAACAAAAGCATGTAGTCCCTTCATCTAGGGAAAAATCACTTGTTTTGCAGAGTTTGCTGTGAGCTCATTTATAGTCACTTGGTGGGGGTTATACTATGATTCATAGGTATGAATAAGAAATGATGTTTGGTGACTTTATTTTTTTCCCTTACCCAGAGAAACCAAGAGAAATTCATATTACTTGCTCTAACTATGTTTTTTTTAATGGAGAGCATTAAAATTAAAAAAAAGCATAAGGTCCATATGGTGGTTATTGATTTGGGCCATCTGCTAAGGCCAGACTTGTTCCTACAGTGTTGGGTTAAAAGCTACTCCAAAAAGCCTTTCCTCCCCTTAGAGATGCTTGGTCAGATGGGGACAGGGATGGATGGATTTCATTACAAGACTGGGACTAGAGTGAAGGGAAGCTGGATCAGAATGAAGAAGGATATTTGCAAGTCTTCACCTCCTACAAAGACCAGAGAGTGCCAAAAGCACGTTGATTGACATGAGGGCATGAGAGTTAGCTAGTGCCCCCTCACCCTCTTACCCTCTCAGTCATAGAGCAGGGAGGCCCCCAGTAACCAACAAAAAACAGAGTAAAGCACTTTGCAATGATAAAATTCCCTGCCATTATTCCTATGTCTGTACTTAAGAGTCAAGTTCAGGCTAGTAAGTGAAGTCCACTCTGAAAGCCCTAAAAAGACAACATTTCCCGCTCCATTTCAAAAGAAATGGTCAGTATTTTTTTTCTCTTTCACTCTCAGCTTCTGAAAGTGTTTTTCTTTTAAAGACGCCTTCCGCTGTTTGCTCTCAGCCCAGAGGCAAAATTTTCCTTCCCTCTGAAAGTTTTGGTGAGGACCACGTATTGTTCTCCAGCTAAAGCAGCATGAGAAATTTAAAATAGCTCTTCATGGTCATTCTGAATAAAACAGCCCAAACAGCAAATCGACTCATTATTCTCAAACTGGAGAGAAGTAAAATATACCAGCACTTTCCCACCCTCTCAGAGACTGGGCAAGTGGGGGGATTACAGTGAGGTGGTGATGTCATTCTGTGGCTTTTGATTCAGATATTCCAGGCCAACACTGATGCAACAGATGTGGTGATGAACAAGCTGCATTCTCCACTGCTGACGAGGTTCGTCAGGCTCCGCCCCAGACCTGGCACTCAGGCATCGCTCTCCGCCTGGAGCTCTACGGCTGCCGTGTCACAGGTGAGGGGACCTTCAGGAAGACTAGCAAGCTGGACTGCACCCTCTACTAGTCACTGCCAACAGTAGCATTCCATGGGACCCTCCTGGAAGGCTTGGCATGGCGTCCTTCCCACATTTGTCTGTCCATCCATCCACACAGTCATTAATGCATCTAGAGCCAGGAAGTAGCCACTGTTCAGCTTGCTGACCTTTCCTGCCACCAGCCAGGTAACCACTTCCCATTCTGAGCACTTATACTCAGAAGGACCCTAGGAGCTAGTAATACTGCTCTGTGCGGAATGTCAGGTGAGGAAACTAAGAAAGAGGTCACTCAGCCACAAAGTGGGAGAGCTGGGGCTGTCGGGGCCCTGGCCAGCGGCCCCCGGCATGAATGAGGAGACCTAGATCTTGCTGGACTTCATCCCTGAGGAAAAAGGATGGACTTGGGAGAAACTCTGCCTTGCTGCTGCTGAAAGGAAAGGAAAGAAAGATACCGCGCAGTGGGGAATTCTGGATAGTAGTTCTCATTTAGTTAGCCTTTTGTACAATATTTGGGTGGAGGGGGTACAAGCACAATCAAATGGCATTTGCAAGCTCCTGGGCCTTGCAACAGATAACAATCAGATTTAGCAGCCTTTGCAAGGTAACATTTGCGAGGTAGCAGTCACTGATTTACATATTCCTGTGATCAGGGTCAGAAGACCAGGCACATTCTGCCTCACCTTAGCTTGGATAAGTATAGATGTTTTGGGTGTAGCCATATGGGCAGGACCCAGAAATGGGCCCTTAGGGCCTTGTGGCGGGAAAGTGCTGGGCCTTATGGGGGAAGTGCTGGGCCCTAAGGCTAGCAGCTCAGAACCCAACAGGGCTTAATTCTTGGCAGCCTGAATTCAGAAGCCTGCTCCCAAGTGCCATTCAACTGCTGAACTAAGCCATGTCGGGCGCTTCTGGGTCCAGGCTCATGCCCAGGAGACCTGTCTGTGTGGGCATCTGGGTAAACTCGTTGTAATAAGCCAATAAGCTTCTAAATAAATATAAAACTCAAAGTGATGAGTACCTTGAAATAGAAGTGTGTGATCCTTAGGCACATGTTAGGATCTGACTGTGCAGGAGGTCAGAGAGAACTGCCTGGAGGAGGTGATGGGTGAGCAGAAGATGGGCCAGCAGGCATTACTCAGTGACAGCTGGAGGAAATATGCGCCAGACAGTGGTGACAGACAGTTTGCTTTAGAGTAGCAAGAGCGACCAAGAGAGAAAGTGACGGGGATGGGCTAAGTGCATGGGCTGAGTCAAGGGGCACCATATGGAGAAGGGATGGACAGACCAGGGCAGTGGCCGGGCAGCATCTGGCAGTGCAGATTTGGGCAAGGAGCAGGCATGAAGAACAGTGCCCGAGAGTGGACCGAGAGTCGGAATTACAACTTCAAACCACGCCCTCACCCCATTTAGGTGACCCCTCTTCTGTAAACCAACCAGCGAGTGAACGAGAGATGAGGGAGGCACAGTCTGGTCCAGGTTTTCAGAACAGTTAGCCCCTTTTCCTCTGTGGGCTCAGCTCAGAGCATGGACGTGGCTTCTTGGGCCTGCACAGTTCTTCAGTGTCTTTTCACTCACCTGCCTTCCACCCCATCATCTTAGCTCTGATAGGCGGTGCTCTGAGTACCCAGGATCCACCGTGTGTAAACTTTCCAGCTGAAACCCCTTTAATATGAATAGTCTTTGTCGCCTTTGCACCCATTTCATGAACATCCTCTTCTTGCCTTTCCCACAACTCTCTGAGGTGAGCAGGGCAGGAAATTAAGAGTCGGGCTAAAGAAACTGTGCAGAGTTAGCAAGCCTGGAGGTGGCAGAGCTGGGCATGGAAGCCACATTTTCTCAGCGTAGATGCTCTGCTCTGGCCACCCTAGCACAGAAACCAGCCTCCCGTGGGCGTGTGACTGGGTCTCGTCCTGCTGAGAGGAATATTCTCTGTCCCTGTCCTTGCCAGGCCGGCACAGGCTAGTCATTGAGCATTGGGTCAAAACTCATTGTCTCGGAGACTGAAGGGTGAGCACTAGTTGGTTTACAGAAGAAGGGTCACCTGAATAGGGGTGAGGGTGTGGTTTGAAGTTGTAATTCCGACTCTCAGTCCTGCTTTGCCACTGTTCTTCATGCCCGCTCCATGCCACAAACTCTTCTAGAGGGTCTGCTCTGTGCTGGGCCCCACTCTGAGCATGGAGACATGGAGTTCAGCAGACCAAGTCTGATGCTGAGACTTTCCAGCATCTTGGGCAAAATGCTAGGAAGCAAACCAAGGGCCAGGTGATGGTAAAGTAGGATGCATGTCCGGAGGAAGGACACGGCACTGAAGGAGTCCCATAGACCATGGATGATTAGCCCAAACTCGGGGTTAGTTTTCTGGGGAGGCGGGTGGTGAGTAAAGGTTTATTTCAGGGAGGACCTTAGGGAAAAGTAGCAAGGGATGTAAGGGAGACTGCAGGCTATGAAGAGTAGGGTAGCACATGTGGAAGCGAAGCCCTGCCCCCAAGATGGTGTACATTCCAGGAAACAGTGCTCCTTTGAGTCCCGCTGTCCTCACTGTTCCCAGGGTGGGGTTCAGAGGTGAGGAGGGGTTTTACTGGTGGCTCTGATGGGGGTGTGATAGGCTGAGATGAATCAGACTCTGTGTAATGAGCTTTTTGAGAGCAACTAAGGGACGCCTCTCTGCAACCCCATAGGGTATATGCTGCTACTAACCCTCCTTCACAGCTGGGGGCAGCTCCACCATGGCCCCCACCCTACAGTTGCCATGTGTCACAGTACATGTTCCCAGATGGTTTTGCTGTGGGTATGCACTCCAGGACAGAGAGAGGCTCAAGCTGGTAAGGGTTTGAGAGTCAGGTCCTTTCTCAGCCGCTGCCTAGGACTGGGGATTGTCTCCCTGTGAGTCAGCTGTCAGCTGTCTTCCTCCATCACCCACAGACGCACCCTGCTCCAACATGCTGGGCATGCTCTCGGGCCTCATCGCCGACTCCCAGATCTCCGCCTCTTCTACCCGTGAGTACCTCTGGAGCCCCAGCGTTGCCCGTCTGGTCAGCAGCCGCTCAGGCTGGTTCCCACGGATCCCACAAGCCAAGCCAGGAGAGGAGTGGCTGCAGGTAGACCTGGGAGCACCCAAGACCGTGAAAGGGGTCATCATCCAAGGCGCCCGTGGGGAGACAGCATCACAGCAGTGGAGGCCCGGGCGTTTGTCCGCAAGTTCAAGGTGGCCTACAGCCTGAATGGCAAGGACTGGGAATACATCCAGGACCCCAGGACCCAGCAGCCAAAGGTAGGTTGTTCCTGGAGGACTCCAGGACCTTCCCCAACATAGGAAGGTTTGTTGGAGGAGGTGAGGGTGTGCCTGTCACCCTCTCCTGTAGACAGCACTAAAAGGGAAGCAATATTGAGAGATGGCCCCCGTGCTCACACTGCACTCAGGCCCTTGTTTCAATCCTTGCACTCTCCGGAAGGCTTGTTCTTTTCTTCTTCCCACTTCATAGATGCTGAAGTGCGAGGCCCACAGGGGATGCATGGCTGGAATAGGCTTTTAGAGAGTGTACGTAAGGGCCCCCCAGCCCCCAGATGGTAGTGCCCCCTAACTGCTGCCTTCTCGAGAGGTTGATGCCCTTTGTAGCTTCTTTCAGATTGCTCCACACAAGTTAGCCGGGCAAAGAGGATGTGGTTGTTGGGAGCTTAACTCTAGAAGTTAGCACGGCTTCAAAACAACACGCCTCCCAAGTGTGGCCTCGGCTCCTTCATGTTTTTCTAGCCTGACCGGTACAGAGCTCTCCCACTTCTTGTGCTGGGGGCTGTGCAGAGGCTGGAGGGTGGGGGCACTCGCTCCAGGACAGAAGTGCAGGCCACACTGCAGGTGGGAGGAGAGAGGCATGGCAAGGTCATGGAAGAGGTCTTCCATGGTACGGAGGGCCTGAAGGGACTACATGCCCCTGGCCCTCTGCAGGCATCTGCTCCCTTCCCCTTGCCTCAGAGGAGCAGGAACAGAATCCGCCGACACCCACCACCAAGCCGGGTGCCTTGTCTCCATTTTCTCACCTTTGCTGAGCAAATATTTCCATTCTTAATACAGACAGGTTAGACTTTTGCAATGGTCATGTACAGTTCCACTGTGCAATTCCAGATTGGAATGACCCTGAGCTTGGTAAAGGCTGCTTTCTGTGGATGGAGTGGAAGTTAAACCACAGGTTCATGGGGGAGGGGGTGAGCCTCACTCCTCCAGACCATTGCAGGCCCCATGGAAAGATGAGGAATGTAGCCTGGTTGAGTCTCCTGGCCTCTGATGGCACTCCCTTTAGAATAGAAGACCCAGACCCTACTGCCAAATGCACTGTTCTCACAGCCTTCCTGGACGCTGATCTCACACAGTGGCTGTCTGCCCCCACCAAAAACCCCTAAGTTAGTGGTTCTAACCCTAACCCTAACCCTAACCCTCTGCCTGAGATCACCATTGTTATTAGTTTGGAACTTTCAGGTGAGGCTTCTGGTTTTCCCAACCTGTGCCCAGATCTGGAGATCTCTCCTGCTGATTCTCATCCAGTCTGGCTGGCGGTTCCTTGTGGGTAGCCCTATGGGGCTGAGGGATCCCCAGGGCCACTCCAACAGTGTCCGAGTCTGAGCAATCTTAAGACTATTCATGTGCCACTGAGGATAGCCATTAGCCTAGAGAAGGGGATGACCGTTTGTGACTGCTCCATGGAGACACAATCACCGGAACAAGCTTTTCCCCCTAATTAGCAGACCGTGTCCCATCAGGCGCTGCTGTCTCTAGTCAGCCTTGGTTTTAGCCCCAGGATGGAAGACAAAACCCGGCAAAGGCCTATCCACCCCCTCCCACCCTTTCTTTTCCCTGTTTAGGGATCCCTAGTCACCTTCCAAATAACTTAAAGCTGCTGTCTGGCAATGGACTTGCCATGAATGATAATATATGGTAACCGGAAGTTGCCCCTGAACTGCATTCTAGTGGGATGGGAGGGGCTGAGGGGAAGCGAGGTTGGGGAGAGAAAGGAAAGAAAGGAGGGAGCTGGGGTCCGCCTCTAAAGGACTCAGTGGTGTCTCTCCCCTGCAGCTGTTTGAGGGGAACATGCACTATGACACCCCTGATATCCGGAGGTTCGATCCTGTGCCGGCCCAGTTCGTGCGAGTGTATCCTGAGAGGTGGTCACCAGCGGGATTGGGATGCGGCTGGAAGTGCTGGGCTGTGACTGGACAGGTAAGACCACCTGCTCGCCTCTCCCCTTCTCACTCCCTGGCTACCTGGGAGGCAGGAGGACAAACACAAAAGATAAGGGGGTGCCTAGGGGTTGTAGCTGTCCTTCCAGTGATGCACTATCCCCTCGGCACCCCATAGACCCTGGCCCACCTGCTCCTACCTTTCCTCCAGCCTGAGACTCCGGGCACACAGGGCAGTTCATCAAGCTCTGTATTTCATCGTTTCTTTTTTAAGGGATCATTTCAGTTCCCACCCCTAGCCTCTCAAAAACAAATCCTAACCACACAGCACCCACCCAAATTCAATTAGACGCTGAGTCTTCAGGCCAGAGGGCTGCGACTGTTGATTTAGGGAACAGAAAAAAAACCTCATGATAATACAGTAATTGGTTTATGTCTGAATCTGGCCTCCAGATGTCCCTTGCCTGGAGACCTGAGTTTGGTGTAGAAGCCACATCTGTAGAAGGCATCTCTCTTGCTCAGGATGGATGCTGGCGTTGGGAGGGAACTGAGGGCATCAAGGAGAGGCGAGCCCCTAGCCCAAGTGGTCTGACTGGGGTCAGGAGTTCAGGTGGATCTTTCTTGAGCGCTGGAAAGGGCTGGTTCTGCTGAGTGCTAACATAGCATTCCTGCCCATCCCTATGGAGCTGCCCCTAGTTCTTCCTGCTGCTCCCGGCTGCCTGCAAAAGGAGCTAAGGCATTGCCAGCCGAGGACCCATAGGAGCCGAAGGTAGGCTGCCCTCACCACCAGCACCCCAGGTATCTCCATTTTCCTGTCTGAGCTATACCTGTCACCTGCTCACGCAGCGGGAGGGTGTGAAGGATTAATAAGGGCATGTCGGGTGAAATGTTCTGGGCTCCTGGGGAGAAAAATACAGCCTCTGTTCAGGCTCTGGTGGCTCCGAGGAGGCCTGTCGAGGCACGCAGGCTGGGAAGTAGGCCCAAATTAGCCTCTCTTCGATTAAAGGCTGCCCCGATGATCACCTTTTAGTGGGAAGGCACTTGACATCCCATTATGGAGGGGCGAGGCCACGTTCCCTGCCACTTCCTGATGATGTATCTAGTGCACCATTAGGGAATGGAAAATGGCCCCTCCTACCACCTGCCAAGCTGGCCGAATTGAGGACCTCCTCAGAATCAAAGGGTTAGAGCTGCAGGCACCCAAAAGCTTGCAGGAGCTGTCATTTTAAAGCAGTTTGTTCATGATCCACATGATGTAGGAACACACACACACGCGCATACACGCATGCATGCACAGACAGAGTAGAGTTCCACTTGTGCCTGCAACCTGAAGACAGGTGCCAAACACAAGTTCTGCCTCTACATAACCTCAGAAATGAGGCTTAGCCCCTCAGCTTCTCAGGTATCTTAGCTGGAAAAATGGGGTAGAAGTTAGCTGAGCTATACCCCCTGGGGTTGTTATAAATGAGTCGGTGAAATAATAGAGATATAGTACTTAGACAGCTAAAGTACTGTGCTGACTCCAAAGAAACTGGTTATCATACATAAATGTGTGGAAAAATAAAACTAACTGGTTCCCAACGCAGTGCTCCGAGCATGCTCTGATTCTTGGGAAATGCTGCTTATGACCCAATAACACGGGTTCCTCAAACTACGTATGGGTGTGACAGGGAACTTGGGAAAAACCACAGATCTAAGCCAGCTGCTTTTTGCAAGTGGGGAAACTGAGTCTCGGAGAGAGGAAGTGCTTGGGGACCGATTCTCCCTACCCCCTGTCCTGTGTCTTGGTGTCCCATCTCCCCGCATTCTGGATGGCTCAGCAGTTACTAATGGCCCTTCCCAGACCCCAATGGCTCCCCCAGCCCTTCTTGGCCCAAACTGCACCAGTGATGTCCAGCAGGTTTCTCATTTCAAAGTCCTGCCTGGTCATTCCTTGGAAGATCCAAGTTGGGGTTTGTTCCCTTTTGCCCAGCCTCCTTCCCTTTGAAGTCTCGGACATCTGGTTTCAATTGAGAGCGAGTGAGGCAGTTTGACGGGCAGTTACCTCTGAGGGTCCAGGCCAAACACAGTGGACAGGGAGGCCAGCTGCTGTTTCCTCTCTCTCATTCACACGCCCTGCCCTCCCCCTGTCTTGCTGGCCCCACACCCCTGCCTGGAGCATTCCCTCCACCCACTGGTTTGCTCATTCTGCTCCCTAACATTTCTGGAAACTCTTCTTGGAGATAGTGTGGCTTCTTTTGCTTTTGCAGTTTCCATTTGTTTCAGCATCTCACCCTTGAGTTCACATCTTCTTTCCTCCTCGAGAAGGAGACCAGAAAGGAAAGTGGCTGCCGTTTAAATCATTCAACAAGGCTGCTTCACCTGTTTGTTTGTGTTTCAAATGATTCCTTCTTGCCTGGCCGCCCAGACTGTGCTTTACAATTGAGTTGGAGGCTCTGTGACACAGTGACAAATTTGAACTTACAAATTAGGACGCTTCGAGGTTATTTGCGATTTACTGTGAGCAAGAGGCAGACACGGCAAAGGGAAGTATGAAAGGTTATGTGTGTAGTATTTAAGAGCAGAAAGGCGGGAAGTGGAGCGTGGAGAAGCTATTCAGCGTGTTTAGCGATTCCTTCAGCTCCTGGCTTTATTAAATGGTATCCTGAAGGGAGCCTGACAAAGGCGCCTAATCACATACAATAGCACCAAGGAACAGGTATAGAAATGGCAGGAACAATGCTCGAGCTTTTTCAGAGAGAGCCTTCTGGAGGCAGCTCTGGGTGGAGGACCCAGCCCACCACACGGACTTGCACACCGATTACCAGAACCCTCCTCACCCCACCCTGCGCCTGACTCACACTTTCATTCATTTCATAAATGAATGAATGACTGGTGTGAGCAAATAAACAAGTGAATGGATGGGTGAATGAATCACCAGGCACCTGAGCCTGCAGCCGGGCCTGGTCCCACCAGGTTTGGTTGGGTACTCATTGTTAAATTACTCTGACCACATAGAGAAGTCTGCAGATTTTCTAGAGGGATTTTTGGCTGCATTGATGGGGGAAATAATTGTTTTTCTAGTACCTGGCTACTCAGCTGTGTCCCGTGGGGGCCTCACACTACAGAAGTCTCTGCTGAACTGGGTTCCAGATCCCTTCTGCCACACCCACACTCAATGCCTCCTGAACCTGTTTCTACCAACCAGGACTCTACCTCTACGTTTCCTCAGGGAGCCATTCGATTAGCCGCACCCTGACCCAAGTGTCACCCCTGAATAGCTGTCACCGGTGGAGACCTTTTGAATCCACATGCCCATCCATTCATTTATTTCCATGCAAACAAAATCCAAGAAGGCTGGGTCACCCCTCCCGTGTCCTCTGACTTCATTTAGGGCCTTGTGGCTGACAGTCTTCTCTTAGGTGTGTCTCAAGGTCAGGGAACCTTAGTTCACAATGTTCCATCAGCCTCAGAGAAAGCTAGAAGCTGGGGAAAATTTCTTACTACCCTTCTTTGCTTTGCACCCAGCTGTAGCAGCAGGGGTGAGCCCCAAAAACCAAGCCCAGAGGAGGAGCTGCGCTCGGGCATGGGCGGGGGGGGGGGGGGGGGGTGTGCATTTCTAACTGAATGGAAGCACTGAGATCTTGTCAGACCCTCTTGATGAGTGTTGTTCATTTGGTGTGAGGCCACGGTACACCCACAGCATGGGCGAACTGTCTTATTACTGGCCACAATGACCACTGTTTGGTTGGCCATCTTAGTTTTCATTTCCTTCTCTCTAAGCTCCCTCTCAGACAGAGACTTGGTGTTTCAAAGTGTTTCAGATCTCCTCATGGTCTTCCTTTCCATTGCCTTTGCACAGATTCAAGGCCCACTGTGGAGACGCTGGGACCCACTGTGAAGAGTGAGGGAAACCACCACCCTCTATCCCATCGACGAGGAGACCACAGAATGTGGGGAGAACTGCAGCTTCGAGGATGGTGAGGGGAGCAGGGCAGCAAGACTTTTCACCGGGAGGAAGAGCGGGTACTGAGTCCCCAGAGGGGGAGGGTACCCTGTAGCAGGAGATAGGGACGGGGTGGGAGGTGTACCCTGGGATAGAGCTCAGGAAAAGGCTCTATCAGGGGTTAATCAGAGGTTGGGGCAGTGATTGTTTATAACCAAACTTGAAGCTTCTGGGATTGTTGGAATAAGATTCCAGCTTCAACAGGCAAGAGCTTGTTGGGGCTGAAATCACCATCGACTGTTGATATAATCATCAACTTGTTGGGGCTGATCAGGTGAGATAAAGACTCCTTGCTGCAAAAAGGGCTTCTCCTTTGAGAGTCTCCTTTTCTCGCTCTCTCTACTAATCCTTAGAATCCCCAACCGGAGTGGGGTTTTGCCTGCCAAGTGCCGAGTTGTGTGTCCGCCATACTGTTGGACAGATTTATCAGTGGACCAGGACAAGTGGCAACTTCATTGCCTCGTTCATGTCTTTCATCACCATCCAAATCCCGACCTTACCCCCCAGCCTCAGAGTCAGGACCTCCCCGTTTGGGATCGGTTTCCTCCCTGGGGAAGTGTGTAGCCCTTTCATTGCATCTTCTAAATATGTCGAAGCTAAATAAAAGATGTCCGAGTGAGATAAGAGGCAGTCGTTGGCAGAACCTAAAAAGTCCATCACATTTTTTTAAAGACTCCTGCTGCTGAGGTTACAGAGTGTGAGGCCTTTCGCTAAGAAACCACAAGTTTGGAAACACCTGGCGATTTTGGCTAGAATTTAAAGCTTGACGGCCTCAATTTACAGTAAATTACTGATCATTATTAAACGTTCATTAAACGAAATGAGGCGAGATTGGCGAAGATACTTGGGAAGGGCTGGAGACAGAAAAAGGGAGCAGCAGCCGTAGGTCTCTGGAGCAATGGCTCAGAGCCCTGGGCTCGGCCACTTGTCAGCAAGAGGAAGGGTGCGTTGGCGCGCGGCTCCAAAACACACTACAAAGAAGAACGGGAGGGAGCCAAGAAGAAATGCTGAAGTTGTGGGGCTGCAAAAGGATAATTTAACGCACATGCTTTTAAGAATGTGCTTTTGTATATTGTGTGGGTGGGGGAGGCCACTCTTGGTCAGGGTTAGTTGGATACAGAATTTGACATTTTAATGAACTTGGGTTTTTTCTTCTTTTTTTAATGTAAGAAAGAAAGAGACTTGAGGAATCTTCCAAAATACGTTTAAGACAGTTCAAAAGCCCAAAGGGGAATGCGTAGGGAATGAATATATGGTATAGGATTAGCAGGCTTAGCGTGGTAGAGGGCGGGCCGAGGGGCGTTGTAGCTAAAAGGCCATCCAAAAGAAAATTTCAGGGTTCTGCTACAAACGTTCAGAAGTTTCATCTCATTTTCCCTTTCATGGTGGCGGTGACTTTCATTTGAGGTTGCTTTGGTGGTTTCTCCCTTTTCTCTCTCTCTCTTTTTTTCCTTTGCAAATGATCTCTTTGTGGAATTTGGTTCCTGAGATACAGTGCACATGTAAACATTAGAAAGGAATTATGACATATTGAATTACTCCATATTTTTCAACGGAAAAATAGAAATCCAGAAATTGTTGGGAACAGAGGATGGCGAGGGCAAAGGGCTGACTTATCCAAGCCGCAGGTTGATGCCTCGCTAATAGATTCCATGTGTTTCTCCTCCATGCAGGCTGACTTTGGCCAAGAGTGGGCAAACATTATGCGCTCTCTAAGGAGGGGAGGCACAAATAACACCTCGTGGTAATGTGCCCCAGGCCAGCAGAGCCCTCCCCTCAGAGAGGGGTCCTCTTCCTCCATGCCCCAGGTCTGAGCAGTTTTCCACTAGGTTGTTGCTTTTTGTTGACTTCCTAACGGGCAGGACAGTGCTCTGAGCCTTCCCTCCAGAACTTCTCTCTGAGAACCCTGAGAAGGGAAGTGAGAGAGGCTCAGGCTCCCACTTCCTCTCTGCTCCCAGCTTTAGCCAGCAGTTTGCTGCTGTTTCCACAGCCGCTGCCGACGAACCATCCAACTCTGGGCTCCCGTTTCTTCTCTTTCCCGTACCTCACGTGCACCAACTCCTTCATCACATCTTTGGCATCCACTCATACTGGATCTGGGTGGAATCTTAAAAGACACTGGAGGATCCGTCTTCTGGCCCATGCAGTTAAATGGCCCCACAGATGAAACAAACCATGGGGCAGTTCGATTTCCAGGAAAAAAAGCATTCCGGGATTTTGGCCTATAGAGTCATATGCAATTATTCTTGCGGTGCAGAGAGAGTAGCAGCCGGCCAGTCTGGCATTTTGTTTTGCCCTAACATGCCAAATCACCCTCCTGGTGGTGCCTCCCCATGAGGAGGCTCCAGACGAGGCTATCCCAAAGAGGGGAAGGGTGGCAAACAAGTCTCCCTTGTTTCCTGAGGCCACTTTGTCCTCCCGGCCGGCACCTCCCCAGCCTTTCAGCCTCCCCTGGATGCTAATGGGCTGTCCCATCACTTCTGAGAGCTAGGTTGGCAGGGGCCAGCGCTCCACTGGGGCTCTGGGGAGATATTCTTCTCTGGCACTGAGGTTACAGCCATTTTCACATTTGTCTGCTCTCCAAGGTGGACAGAAGAGGCCGATGAGAGCCTGAAGCCATTTGGTGGCCTCATTTATAATTGCTTACTATGGGAACCACTGGCAGGCTTGGCTTTGATGCCTGGGAAGGATGAGACCAAAGACTGACCCCAAAGCCAGCCATCGCCAAGAGGAGTTCAGTGAATAAGCGAGGAGCCACTTCTTTCCGTGTTCTCCACTTAGGCCTTGCCAGCCATTGAAAGAGCACAATATGGCTGTTCTCGGAACCTGTTTCCTGATTCTGCCTTTGCCCACTCTCCTCACTTTTTCAGACAAAGATTTACAGCTGCCTTCAGGATTCAACTGCAACTTTGACTTTCCGGAGGAAACCTGTGGTTGGATGTATGACCATGCCAAGTGGCTCAGGAGCACCTGGGCCAGCCCCTCCAGCCCGAACGACAGGACGTTCCCAGGTGAGTCAGCTTCGGCTCTGAAGTCAAAGTGTTTAGGTTTCTGGGTTCCTTCACAAGCCTCCCTTCTCACCACAAGGCCATCATCTTCCCCTTTTCTCTTGTAATCACAGTGCAGTCTGGAAGCTGGGAAGGTGAGAGGGAAAAAAGAGAAAGAGGAGCGAGGAGGCAGTCCTGGTAGGTGCCAGGAGGTGGCCTCAGGCTGACTTCATGTCCGCACAGCACTGGCTGTCTCCATTATACCCGGCTGAGCCTTCTCAGGGGCCAACATGGCTTTAGGACGGAGACAGACATTGCCTCCCAGGAGCGTCAAGCAGGGGCTGCCCAGTGTGGCCTCCAGGAGAGCGCACTGCCCATCCGGTTACAGTGTTAAGCCATCCGTTGGGTTCCAGAGGGCAGGATTCAGAAGCCTATCTTGGGCATGGTTGACACAGGGTCAACAGGTGTCCCTTCTGAGAAGGGAGAGGCAGTCACTGTTTGCTCTCTCCACAGTCGCATTCTTTCATGGTGGTGAGTATTTAATAAGCAGCTCTCTGGGGAATTTTTTTTGAAAACTGCTTGGTAATATTTGCCACTTCAGTGGCGCAAACACTCTCACTGTGGCTGAGTCTGAGGTACCGACATGGCGTCATTGGGTGGCGTTGAGAAGTGTGATGACATGGCTTTCAGTAGTTGTTTTTTTTCCCCATAAATAACTTGAGTGTGGATACCAGCGAAATGTCTTAAAATAGCGAGGAAGTGTGGACTTCTGAGAATGTATCACCTTTAGGTTTTCATCGCATTTGTTTCATGTTGCTTTCTCCAATATATTTTTTGATCAATGGCATGAGGCAACTGGCATCTAAAATTCCAGAACATTTAGCAATTGTTTCTCACAGATCAGTACTCACTGGCTCCCTCACACCACTCCTTAGCTTTCTGTTTTCCCACACCCCTCCACTAGACCTTAGGGCTCGGAGGAAGGATTTAGAAGAAAAGGGTTAATTCTGGGAATGAGTAGATCAAGTGTTCCTGACAGAGCATGAGCGGAGGGAGAGGCCACCCCCTTTGCAGGAGCGCTGCTGCCACTCCACCCAGGGGACAGTAATAGGCAGGCCCCTGGAGAGCACTGAGGGCCGACCTCCCCTCATAGCCCACAGGCCTTTCCCAGAGGGCCACAGCATCTGCTCTGGAGAAAAACATTTTCATGTTTCAAGTGTTTATCTCTTCAGCTTTGGAGTGCTCTGAGAGATTAATATCTGAAGATCACCACAGCCCCGGGCAACAGGAGAGAACACTTACCCTCATCCCGGCCTTAATCACCCTCCCCCCTTCTCCTTCACTGCAATAATGTTTAATTAATATAATGAGCCTCCTGCATGTTGGGGGAAAAAAGACTTATTTTTATAACCCAGCCTGGATTTTTCATTTCATTTCCTCCCCTTTGAGACTTGGCCCAATTAATTGGTTGTTTTGCCCCCTCCCTTTTAAAAAAAAAAATCTGAACATAAAGCAAGATTGTGGGGTCTGTGCCCATGGTGTATACAGAGTGCTTATGTAGATTCATGCGTTAGCATTGTGCAGACAAGCTCGTTTCTTTCTGAAGGTGTTTGTGTTTCTTTGTGTTTGTTTTACTATGTGTGTGACTGTAGATATGTTCGTGGATATGCAGCTTGGAAGTAGACCTTCGTTGTGTGCATGTTTGACATGTGAATCTGTGTGTGATTTGTGTCTTCGTAGAGTGAGTGTGAGAGAGAGAGAGAGAGAGAGAGAGAGAGAGAGAGAGAGAGAGGGAGGAGTGAATCAGTGGCAGCTTAGCAGAAGCTTGGGAATAAAGACAACGCTGCACCTAAAGATTTTTCTGGCTCATATTCAGCATCTACCTCTGGTTCTTTCTAATAATTCCAGCCCCCACCTTCCACTCTTCCAAACAATTGCACCAGAGCTACCAGTTAGCAAGTGGTCTTCAAGGAGAACTTAAGTTCTTCTCCACTGGACCCTGGCTTTTGCTCCTGATCCTCTCTCCCAGCTCCTGCCCTCACCTGCAGGCCCTTCGGGGCGACCCGGGCTACTGGTTGGGAATTGAGTCCTTGTCCTCATTCCAGTTGATTCATTACACCCTGCGGTTTGGGGGGGAGGTGCTTTCAGAGCCAGCGCACACAGCAGGCACAATTCCAACCTTTGGCTAAATGGATGGGGACAGAAAGAAAATTAAGGCCATAAGGAACTGCTCGATCTAATGTTACTTCTCCCTTAAGATATTGAGAAAGAAAATAATTATTTCCCTCTTCCAGAGGAATCCCTGAAGTTGGGAAAAGTGGCACTTGTAACCTGCCTCCAGAAAGCAAAATCATAATATTATTCTGTGTCCTTCCTCTCTCCTTAGATGATTTTAAAAATCATCTGCTTGTTTCCGTTTGCCTTCTCCTACAGGACTGGATGCCAGGCTTTAAGTGAGAGAGGAGAGAAAGCTCTTTCTATTCAGGGTGGTCCGTTTTTCTTAAAAAAAAAAAAAAAAAAGAATGGGGCCCTGTGGGAAGCAGTGGGGGAGAGAGGAAACAGCTGTGCTTGCTTAGGGGCAGGGCAAATGCTAATGGTTCAGTCAATGGACCTTCCAGGCCCAACCTGAAAGCTGTCTGCAGCACCTACACTCTGCCCCTGCAAAGAGCAGAGGTCAGTCTGCTCTGAGCCAGAAGTGTGCCATCTGCTTGTCACTCTGATTGGAGACCAAACAGAGCTAATTAATTTAAGAGAAGGTGTCTCTGTCAAGTATAGAGGGAGTAGAGATGGGAGAGAAAGGAAAAAGGAAAGAAGAAGAAACGTCCATGTTGAAATATCACTCAAGGGCTATTTGAAGTGTTTGTGGAAACAACTGACATTCCTGAGATAGTTTCTGATTTAGTTGTCTTCTTGTGTTTTCGTTTTTTTCTTTTCCTTTTAAGTAAGCAATTAGTTGTGTTCTTTTGGCGAGCAGTGTTGGTTGCTTAAGGCGGACAAGACACCCACTGGTTTCATTCCACTGTTTTTGTTTTCAAGCTTGTCTTTCAAGCCACTCAGAATTTCTTTTTTTAGCTCTTTGCTTCTGACTTAGAAGCCTAGCTTGTGTTCTTCCCAGTCCCTGGGGACCCTGTTCAAAACTCAGAGACCCTGTGGCTCAGAGAAGTCTCTCCCATGTGCCAGAGGCCACTTGGCCTTCTCTGTGTAGTGGCAATGACATGAGAAAAGTGTCTCCCCAATTGCTGTGTTTTCAATAGACATTATCAAGTGTGTGAACAGTTCTGAAGATCAGACTCAGGACCATAAAGGACAAAGCCCGTCTGGTTTGAAGTGATGCCATGAACCTGTTGTCCAGCGCTTCATTGGTTTATATGGCAATTATTACATCACATATGGGTCTTTATTTTATTTTAATTCAACAAAATTAAGTACAGCTAAAATCTCGGTTCCTCCATCACACTATCCACATTTCCAGTGCTAGAGAAAACAGATAATGGACATGGCATCATTACAAATTATTGGCTTTGGTCAGCTCTGCTGAGGGCCTTTGTGATGCTAACCTGAGAGTTATTTGCCTCCAGGGGCCCTTACTGCTGCTCCTGATCCCTAGTTCAGTGCTAAAGAGGCAGCAAGGGATATGGCTTCCCTTGATCCTTTGATGGTAATGTTCAGTGACTGATGTATTTGTCATGTGCCTTTCTACCTCTGTGAGCAACCATAGTAAACTAGCAAGTAATCCAGTATTCAGTGATATAGAGCTATTTCATTCTAGCAGAGAAGACCTCTCATGTTAATACAAGAAATAGCAGTAAGTGCTATTATGTTGTCAGGAATGAAACAGGAAGACTAGAGATCATAGATATTAGTCCATCTCAACTTCATAATGCTCCAGTGTATGATCTCCCCAAACACGTGCTCTTTAGACAGTTGTTGACCTCATGATCTGTGATTGCAGCCTAATTTCATTTTAATAACTTCAGATGATGGAAATGATATAAAGGAAACAGCCAGAGCCTGGCTGGAATTTTACACCATTTCTGAGAGAATGGATCAGAAAGCTGCGTCACTTACATGTATTTATTGGATTGAGAGATCAGAGCCTTTACTTTGCTTCAAAAGAAAGTTTAAGTGAAAGTAAGTCAAGCATCCCAAAGTTTTAAAATGTTTAGATTTTAGAAACAGTAGCTCGTTTATCAAATTTAAACATAGACGTGTTAAATTCTTTTTGAGGCTGCTGTGATGCCACTTGGGGTATTGACTATACTCCAGATGGGTGGAAACCAAGGTTGTGATTCTCTGTGGGACATGCACTTAAGAAGATTAAATAGAGACAGTCTGGTCAGGGTAGAGGGTTACAGAGAAATCCAAGAAAATAATTGATGAATGAACTTGCTTGTAATAAGCTTGATTTTTTGGTGATGAACAAGGAGTAACTATGAATACAAAGCAGTGCTCTGAACTCAGAAGACCTTCCCCATAGGTGAAATACTGGTTTGGCATAAGCTTAAATAGCTTCAGAAAGAGGTTGCTGTGGTTTGACTGGGGCTTGGCAGCCATTGCAAACACCAAGTCAGGAACCTCTGGAGCTTAGACAGTAAGATAATTAAACACCAAAAACAGCCGAGCTAAAGGAGCTAATATTCAAGGCATCAATTCAATTAGCAAAGATCAACCCTTCTTTAAAGAAAATAGGAAAGTATCTCTGGCCCTGTAGAAAAAGAGAGCAGGAGAGGATAGGCTAACTTTCCTTTTCCTGAGAGTCATGATTTGTTGAGTTCAACAGCCATGGGGTCCTTGATAACGAAGGGGCAGGATGATGACAAGATGGCCTCAATTGCAAAGCCTTCTTCGAAGCTGACATATCTAGAAATAGCTTTCAATAGACTCCTACAGAAACCACATCCACAGCCTCAAATGTCCCCAAAAGGGTCAGTTATCAACCTTGAACACATCAGCTGAAACCACCCAAAGTCAACCATTTCCCTTAACTGATTGTTCATTAGAGAACCTTAACAGAGCAAAAAAACGACCTTGGGAGACTGGTGGAGAGGATGACTCCTGTTTTAATCATGACCTATACAATGAGACCTTATCTCCTACAGTTTGAAGTATTCTTTCAGATGGTTGTGCTAGTAGGAGGGTAAAATGCTAGCCAGGAGATGTGTGTGTTGGACAGATGGTGTGTTTGGCTTTGCAATAGTCAAGAAGATCAAATTGATGATTTATTGCAGGGTTTGGTAAGGTGTGGACACAGTTGATTCCTTTGCTGCTGCCCCCACTACTGTCACATGTTCACTTAGCACTTACACAGCTGAAGCCAGATGCAGTGGTAAATCGCCAGGTGAAGTGTCAAAGAGACCTTTCTAGAAACAACAACCAGCTAAAATGCCTGAGTGACCCTGTCCTCTGTACTTCCTCTCTGCTCTTTGGAAGTCCTGTAGTCCTTCCCCCATGGGATTGCTTTTCCTGTATCATGGGCAACAACAGATGTTTTGAGTCAAGGTTCTAACAGACTGCCTCCCAAGTATGTCAGGCCCACGAGGTTGGGGATTCTATCTCTGGTACATTTCTTCATTCTCTTTCAGCAACTGAACATATTTTTTCCCCACTTTCTTTGTCGAGTCATTACCATCAGCTGAAGAATACAGAGACTCCTCCACACGGCAGGGTTGGTGCTTAGCTGGTCAAGTGTCATGTGCTGGCAACTTCTTATCCATCAAAAGACTTTTCCTTAAATCTTAGGAAATCAGCTGACTCGAAGCCCCTTGCCATGGCAGCCCTTCACTTTGTCGAGTAATCAGCAGTACTATGTACTTGAACTACCTGAGCTTGACAGTGGTGGGCCCCAATTGCAATTTTCCGAAGTCTCATCTTTACTTAGAGTCTGTGGTTCACTCTCAGCTCATATGCAGGTGCCATGACTAAAAAAAAAAAAAAAAAAAAAAAAAACCAAAACTGAAGCTTTTAGTTTGGAAAAGGGCTAGTGGGAACCTAACCCCTAAAGGCCTGGAATGTACACATTTTAAGGGGCAAGGGTTGTGTTTCCTGAGGAAGTGAATGAAGCCTCTTAATTCCTCATAGCTGAAAACGTTTCTGTGTCAGAAGTCAGAAACTGGCTGTGCTCCATCAGGGATACAAGGAGGACATGCGTCTACATGACAGCACACAAACTTAAAACCCATTCTAAGATGTTCCTGACAGTTAAGGTTGTGACCCAGAAAACACACGGCCGACATGGCCTGTGGAAGCCCCTTCTCTGGAGAGTCGAGAGCAAAGCGTGGACAGCTGTTCTTGGCGCACTTTCACTGTGCTCCCAGGCAATAGGGGCTACCTGCTCTGTGCTCTCTCCTGGGATCCCAAGTACTTTCTGGGATCAGGCATTATTGTCCGCTGCAGATTGGTAGAAAGACATGTAGTAAGTAGGGTCCAATCACAACAGGAAGTTGCCTGGTTTCCGAGGTATGGATGAGTCCAACAACCATCTTCAGGAAACACGATTACTACACTGGTCTTCCTAGACTGTTGCTGCTTTTTTGCCTCTCTTCTTTCTCAGCCAATATAAAATTTCAGAGGTGGTGTGTCTAGTGACCGGCTAGCACCAATGCCTGCGACTTTTCTTGAATTCTTCTGGGTGCTCATTACCCTGTGAATGGCTCTACCCCATTCCTCCCACCTACTCCCCATGGGCAGCCCTGCTTTATGGCATCCAGTGTACAGTTGGACAGAGGCTTTGCGTTAGGCCCAGATGCCAGCCCTGAGTGCACTAGCAGCATTTCAGCCCACATCCTACCTCTGTTGCTGACAGTGGTCTCTGAGCTCGTGTCAGTTATTGGAGCCTCCATATCTTTAGGGGTTAAAAATAGGGGGAATAAAGAAGGGTTGGAGAGATTAATACAATGATAAGGCACTTGCCTTGCATGTGGCTCATCTTTGGGTTCAATCCCCGGCACTCCTTATGGTGCACCAAGCTTTCCTGGAGGGATCGTAGAGTGCCGAGCCAGGAGTAAACCCTGGGCACTGCCAGGTGTGGCTGCAAAATCAGAAAATTAAAAAAAAATTTTTTTCCTTAAAAGAATCACTTATTTAACAACTAGATTTCACAGAGACCCTGAGAAAACAGCTCTCCCCACTCCCCAATACTGTGCCCTCCCCAGTACAATATCTGGCACGCATTGGATCTCCCTCTTTCTTATGCCCCCTTCCAGATTATTCCTGGTTGGAACCTTCCTGATGTCCTGCTTTGAATCAGACCACACTCCATGACAAGTGGGGACATTTTGCATCTCAGCATCCCCCTGACTGATGTCTACTGCTAATTCCTTAAATTTACATATCATCTTTCTTCCCTTGAGCTCCCAGCACTTACCAGACAAGTGGGGCACAAATGATTTAACTAAGTGAAATGCAGAGGCCTGCTTGTCTTGAGATTCTGCAAACTAGTGGATTAGCTCAGATGTCAGCACTGAATTATGATCCTTCAGCTGCTCGTGCTTAGCACGCCACCGGCATTAACTCCCCAGTCTTCCAGTGGACCTTTAAATCATGCCTAGTGATTATCATCTTACTGAGAGGGGCAGAGAGGAGGGAGGGAGGGGAACCTTGAAGAGAGGCAAGGGGCTGTCTCAGAGCCTAGAGAGGCAGCCTGCGACACCCCAGGCCTTCTTGGGCCTAAAGTTTTCATCACAGGATAGGTAAACAGAACAGACCCAGATACAAATCCAGTCAACCCTGTTCCTGACACATCCCCACACATTTCACTGATGAAATTCTAACCATTTTCCTGTGATTTCCCTGCTGCTTAAGGATGTAAATTCACACAAGTGACAGTATTTCTGCCAGGCAATTTTCAGGCAGCAAGTGGGTCTTATTTGTGAAACTGTGAAGGAAGAAGGCTGAATATTAATCCCTGAAAATCTGGTTTCCTTTCTCTATGAGGAACGAGCAAGGGCTTAGAAATAAAGGGCACATGGGAACAACCTGTGTTTTGGGGGGTGGGGGGGTGAGCATGCTTGTGGTGGTGGCTGATGGCTCACCCTAACACCCTGTTATTCTTTGGTCACCTCGTCTCTGAAATAGATTGTTGGTGGGAAGGAGTGCTGAAGAGATACTTGCAACTTGCTGGCTGTCCATCTGTCCCTGGTTCCCGTCAAGGGTTCCTTGTTTCCAGCCTCAGATCACTCCTGACCCTTGTGTTGGCCATTCATTCATTATTCAAACCCAATTTTCTGGAGGTGTAGAGTATAGGTGTTGCTCTCCAGAAGCAGAAGCAGCAGCAATATGAACCCAGTATGTATAAAGCCAGAACCCCTCCACCCTGCCCCATCTCTCTCTCACCCTCTCTCTATCAACAGCAGTGAGACAGTTCAATGATAGTGCAAGGCAGTGGGTGGTAACCTGCTGACATGCATGAAAAATGGCCTCAAGTCTTTTTTAGAAACAAGGTCAAATCAGTGGTCTAGAGAGTAGATGCTCTAGCGGCTAAGGGAAGAGGGAAATTAATGGTGCGTGTGTCAGGACAGTTAAGAGAAGAGCTCACAAGTGAGATGGATTGCTGAGATGAGACTGGGGGAGGGTTACAGGTAAGAGAAAAGGGATCAGGACCCTGTCTAGGAAGCCAGTTTGCTTTGGACTTGGTGCAAGGTACTTGGGACTCAGCTAAAGTGAAGAACTTACTGCGCAAAGGGACGAAATCTGAAATCCAGTCTCACCTGTGCTATTTCCTGGTCCCTCTACTTGAAAGGGGCATCTAAACTTGGTCTAGCCTCTGTTGCTTCTTTATGTGCTAACTAATAAGACTTAAGACCTGGATTACAAGCATACAGTGAGGCTTGAATGAAATAATGCTTGAAATGTACTTTCCAACTTAGAAAGCATTATCCAATATGACCTAATTATTATCATTAATAGTAGTAGTAATAAGGCCTGGTGCGGGAAACTACCTTTGAGAAGTGCTTTAAGTGTCTGTTTGTGTAAAATCACCAGCTCTGCCCTCTGTGGGTCACCATCATTAAGAATATCTGGTAGACCATGACCTGGGTATCTGGACTGCCTTTGGCCTTAAAGGGCTCTGTGTGGGGTGTGGGAACAGCCTGGCTTGGGGTGCTGGGGAGACACCGATTGGTATCCCATCCCTGAATCCTGACACTGTCTAGTTTGACACCAGCAGGCATAGCTTCTGGAACAGTCAATCTGGGAGCCTAATCCCAAAGGGACCCAGGAACCAGGGAGGAGATAAGGACGGCGGGAAAAGGGAGGGAATGATTTCCAAGGCCCGAGAGAAGAATGGGTCAGGCTCAGTCTCACTAGAAAGATGATATTGGGAGAAGGATCAGCAAACCATGGTCCAGGTCCATAGAGGACCCAGGAGCCCTCTGACCTTCCCCAATAAGCCCAGGGTGTCCACAGTAGCTGTGGGTAAGAAAGCTCGTGATGGGCACCCCAAACAGCTCCAGCAGGACTGGCAAGAGGGGAAGCACTTGTCTTACATGTGGCTGACCCTGGTTCTATCCCCAGCACCCTACATTATCCCCTGAGGACCACCAGAGGTCACTCCTGAGAATAGAGCAAGGAATACCCTGTGAACACTGCCAGGTTGGTCCAATAACCCTCCCCACGCACAGAAGGAGAAGAAAGGAGGAGGAAGAGGAGGAAAAGGAAATGTATGGGGAGAAGGAGGAGAAGGAGAAAAGCTGCTAGGACTTTGGTGCCAGCATGCTCTGCCATCTTGCAGAAATGTTCTGCATAAGATGACTCAGGGCTTAAAAAACAAAGATTGCCTCCCTCCCCCACTAATGCCGCCTGTCATACCTACGGCCAGCGTCCTCCCACTCAGAAGGCTTTGCAGGCACATGTTCCCACACCTGTGTGTGGGTAAGGCCTGGGGTCTGCCAACAAGTAAGAACATAGGCCTTATCGCATCCTGAAGGCCTAGTCCCAAACCTTTGGTGAGGACAGCCATAATTTCCCAACATGTCTATCTCCTCTGCCACAGAGATAGCTATCATGGGCTGTGATAACAGTGCCTGTTATCATTAGAGTTGTGTTGGTCCGTTTCTTTGCAGAAAGCCAAGTTCAAGCCCTTCCAGGCTGGGCAGACAAGACAGAGAGAGAGAGCTGTCAGCCAGCTGAGTCACTCCTGCTCGGTCATCAATCCATGTTCTATTGAAGTCAGTGCTGGCTTGGGAGTGATAGCCACCAGAGCCCAGGCCTCCCCCTCATGGTCTCAGAGGAGAGAGGGTTGAAATGCCTTTCATTTGGACAGGATCCAGCCATGATGACAAAAGCTCAAAGCATTAACCACCTGGCCAGTCTAGCAATCAAGTCATGAGATCTCACATCTAGAAACTGGTTCCTTAGATTTCAGTTCATTAGACTGCGTTGTTGCTTTGCGTATACCAACGATGACTAAGCAGGGGATCTGGCTCCCTAGGATCCAGAAGGCAAGCACAGAAGCAGACCCCCAAAACAGAAGGCCTATTGCACCAAGTACCTGAAGGGAAAGTGATGCAAAGATAGTGAGGCAGAGAAAGAGCCAGTGAGACAGGCGGTGTCAGGATTCAAAAAAGAGGCTTCCAGCATTGGGATTCAGGCTCTCAAGGGTGTCTAAGAACAAGAGCAGGAGAAAAAACAAAAGAACTTCATGGGACCTGAGCAAGAGCACAATGGGTAGGCATTTGCCTTGCATGCGGCTAACACGGGTTCGATCCTCGAACCCATCCCCTATGGTCCCCTGAGTGCAGAGGCAGGAGTAACCCCTGAGCATTGCCAGGTGGGACCCAAAAAGAAAAAAAAGTCCAGTTTCTAACCCCAGCTTGCCCCTGGCAGGACGCTACCTGCATACAGGTGACTTTCCTTCCCAAGCATTCACTGGGAAACTCCGTTTGGCTTTGTGTCCTCCCAGATGACCGGAACTTCTTGCGGCTGCAGAGTGACAGCCGGAGAGAGGGGCCAGTACGCGCGGCTCATCAGCCCACCAGTGCACCTGCCCCGCAGCACCGTGTGCTTGGAGTTCCAGTACCAGGCCACAGGCAGCCGTGGGGTGGCATTACAGGTGGTTCGCGAAGCCAGCCAGGAGAGCAAACTGCTCTGGATGATCCGCGAGGACCAGGGCAGCGAGTGGAGACATGGTCGGGTCACCCTGCCCAGCTACGACTTGGAGTATCAGGTGTGGTGATGGTGCGGAGATTCCACTGGCCCCCTCCCCCTCCCCAACACACACACAGACACACACACACACACACACACACACACACCCCTGTATCTCAGTATTTCACAAGGGCCAGGCCCATTCATCATTAGGGGAACCCAGTTGAGCACTGCTGTTTTCATTGTGTTTCCACAGGTTGCCATGGCAACTAAATGACACTCTTATTTGTTATTCAGAATATGCCTATCTCTCCACCCAGACTTGGGGGCTTTGTTCCTCCTATTGCCTCCTTTTATATTGTTGAAATCTTCTCCAACAAATGTTTCATCTCTTCTTTTGAGTTTAGATTGCTATCAGGGAGACTCACAAAGGGACTCAGAAGCTAGGGGAAAGGAACGTAAACAAACCCTTCACAGACCAGGGAAGAGCCCCTCAGACCAGGAGAGGAACACCCCCCCCCTCCCCCCGCCAGTCCCAGCAAGTGTGGACACAGCAGGGGGAGGGGAGCAGGCAGGAGGTGCTGTGCACTGTGGCCAGCAGACCAGAGAGACAAAAATGAGTAGCTTCTGCCCCCAGCTCTGCGCAGGTTGGGTTTCTTTTATCTCTGCCCCAGTGCGAGACTGAGGCACAGATGGGTATGCACAGTTGACTGAAACTTGGGTAGAAATAGACACGCGGAGGAAGAGGTGACCGAGAACCAGCCAAAGCATTGACCTGCTCTCCCCAGATGAGGAGCCACAGCAGATGGCGGCGGCGCCGCCAACTGCTCACTCCGCTTGCCAGAGGACATGCTAGTTTTCAGAGAGAACCTGGGAAGGCCGAGTGTGAGGCATGCCTGGAGGCCACAGAGCAGAGATCTCTATATGTTTGTGGTCACTCCAGGAGGAAGGAGCACTGGATAGCACCTTCCACCCGTGCCCCACCCCTCACCCACCCATTCCTAATTTTAAACCTGAGTGCCATGGATTAGAAACACTTCATCCCATCTACCCTGAGCTCTCTAGCCCTGGGACTTTTCCAGTCAGGTTTTGTCTGAGTAAAACATTTACCCTCCTGGTTGCAATAACCCAGTAAGAGCTCACTGCCCATTTCCCCCTCCCCACTCCAGCTCAGCACCCTCCAAACCTGTGGACTATACCTCCCCCCCACCCCCCACCTGCTATGTCCGCCTTGATTTCAAATACCTGCATTGGTCATTTGAAAGATTTATGAGAAAACAACTTCAAGAATTGCTAGGGAAATTTCAGCTTTCCCGTAAACTCTCCCTGATTGTGGTCCTTTGGATCAATACATTCTAGTTACTGGACAAAATATCCATCACCTTGTTATATATATTTTTATACCCTCAAATATGCATTTGATTGGAACCAACTCTTTAAATGAAGATTCAGGTGCCAGCCATGTGGGCAACAGGCGCGAACCAGGTGTAGCAACTCACATATACACACATTTGAAGCTACAGTTAATAGGAGATTGGAAAGATCTTTGCGCTATTTGGCTCAAGAAGCTCAGTTAACCACAACTCTTCTGGCTTCTAGATTGTCTTCGAAGGCGTTATAGGAAAAGGACATTCGGGAGAAATTGCTATTGATGACATTCGAATTAGCACTGATGTCCCACTGGAGAACTGTATGGGGTACGTTTTATGCCTGTCTCTCTGCGACTCTCTCATTAAGACCTCCAGGGCTGTGCACTAAATATATGGAGACGGGTGCTGAGGGCTCATCAGCTGACTCCAGCTTTTAGCAAGAAAATGCCAGAGAATGAGAGCAACTGCCAGTCAGAATTACATGCTGGAAAAATTGGGCAGATTTAATGGAAACCCTTCACTCGTGAGCAAAAATAGTGCCTAAGTTATATTGGGTGATCACACAATTAAGCCAAGTCGCTCTTTCACATGAGTGAATTACAGGATGACCAGTGGTGTGTGAAGCAGGGTTTTAGTACCGCTTTAAAACTAACTTCTCATGCCCATGACCCCAGGGCGATTGCAGGATTAAGCCTCACCCTGACAGGGGGCAGGACAGTGAGGACGCCATCCCTGTCCACTTAGACACAAGCTATGAGACACCAGCTCTCCTGCGATGCACTCATGGTGCCCCAGTGACTCTGAGCACCCTGATCAGCTCATAGACATTCCCCAAGCGAGAGGGATGTGGAAGAAGGGCCAAGACTTTCTCTCCATCAGCCAAGGGGCGAACTAACTGGGAGTGCTTTTCCTGGAGTGGGGTCCTCATGTGTATGTCTGTGCCTGATGATGTCAGAAGCATCTGGGACCACCCTAGTCCCTTTCAGGCAACTCTCTGGCCCCAGGCATCTCAAAATAATCCCAGCTCTGAGAAAGTAATCAGTGGTAAGTGACTGATTACAATGCTTTGGGGACCTGTTACTCTATAAAAGGACCTTTTGTTCCAAAGTAACTTGGAGAATCTCTCCCAGACACAGGCCCCCACAATGACGATGTGTTAGACATGGTCTAGAGCCTGTGGAGCGGGTGAAGCATTTTCCAGTATGACCCCCAAAGAGTGCAAAAGTCATCTTTTTTATCGTCTTTCTTTTCCAGATTCTTGCTTCCTCTTCTCTAACTCAATTTTTTAATTTCTTCTTTTCCAGAACCCATCTCAGCTTTTGCAGGTGAGAATTTTAAAGGTAAAAAAATATGTTTTTATATTTTTTGCATGCTTTTCCTTCCCCCCCCCCATGTGATTGATGTGAATTTGGTGGAGGGGCTGAGCCGCCAACAGGATGAATGTCGCAAGAGAAAACCAACGCCACCCCTTCCTGCCGCTAGATGGCACCAACGACACCAGTAGAGGCAGAGGAAAGGGGGCTGGAGAGTCTCAAGTCTCTTGTTTAATTAAAGTTTAGAAACCTATAATAGAGACAAATAGGGTACAGATAAACCTTTCAGCCTGGCACTGTCCAACGGGAGCAATGAGGCTGAAAATGCGTGAGTGGGGAGAAAGTAGAGGCTGCAGCAAGACAAGTACAACAACAAAAATTTTCAGTAGTAAATTAAAAGTGAAATGAGGTGGCAATGATTTATTTTGGCTTGAAGATGGTTTCTTTCCAGTTGCAGGGGACCGAGGCAGCAGTCTCTGTTAACCCTCGGTGAGGTGCAGACCCAGGCAGTTTTGTGAGGGAAGAAAGCTGAAGAGCCACAGGGATTGTCCTAAACAGGAAGGGTGGCAGGTGGTGTCTGATACAGAGACAGACAGGAGGCGGGTTGAGTTGCTCACTTCCCACTCAGAAGGGCGGTCTGGAGCCACAGAACTTGGAGGAAGGTGCTTGCCTTGCGCATAGCCAGACACTGCTAGGAGTGACCCATCCCTGGCGCAGAGCCAGCATTAAGCTTTGCATAGGACCGGGTGTGGCCCCAAAACTAAAATGATAAAAATTATATCAATAATATTAAGCCCAGAACTGAGAAGCAGAAAAGAATTTGTTTCTCCCATGAAGGACTAGAGCTAAGAGAGGGAGAGCCTGGTGGGTGGCGTCAAGCAGGGGCTGGGAAGAGGGCTGTGGCCTTGGGTGGAGTGCAGAGTATGGCCCACTCTGCTTCGTGGGGCGGCTCGCATGTTTGGCTCTTTACAATGCAAGCACTTGAGGGCAGAGAGGGTCCACCCAGGTTTCCAGTGCAAATTGGTCAAAGCGCTTTGCTCCAGTTGGCCTGAGTAGACATGAGCTTTGAGAGATGCCGATCTCCGCCCAGTAATGGGTATTTTTCTCCTCAGCCACTGGTTGCCACCTGTGCCTTGTTTGCGCTGGCTGGCCTTCACTCTGTAGGTGATGGCACTTCGGAAATAAGGGAAGTCATTTTTATTTCTGAAGTCTAGACTGATCTTCGCTCTCATTAATCTGTCCAGCTCCGGGCTTGAAGGAGATGAATTCCTGATTTGTCACCTCCACACTCTCTGTGCATCCAAATCATCTTAGCTAATTTGCCACCTATTGCCCTCAGCACTAAGACCAGAGATGAGGAAGAGGGGGCCCCCCCTAGGAGGGCAGTCTGACTCCAAGTAGCTTTTCTTTCTTTCTCACCCTTGCTCGGCTCCCTGAAGCCCTAGACCCACTCTGCAGGGGCCACTCTAAGTAGCAGAGTATGCATGTGTCCATGTTGGTCTCACTGGGTACTGAGATGTGTGTTCATGAGAATCTCAAGTATTGGAAGGAGAATGAGATCAAGGCTGAGTGCCTGGGATTATGGTCAAGCTCAGATTCTAGCCTTCAGGCCCCAAGGTAATGTTTCTGCCGGGAAAGGGACGCCTGCTGCGTTGGCTGTGGTTGAGATTTTCCGGTTCCCAGGCAAGGCTGGTTAAAGGCTTCCAGCGACTGTTGGGGTGGGCACGTGCGCCGGGGCCGTGACTGACAAGCCCAGTGGCTAAGTGCTTCGCTTCCATCAGAGAATAAACAAACCAGGGCACATGTGCTCTCCTTGAGGCTGTGTTACCGTGAGACTTCACAGTCCAGTCATGTTCTCGTGTAAGAAATATATAAATAAAACATCATCAGAGCCGCAGCGTTCATTTAGCCAAAGTAAACACAGGGCTTAGTGACTTGAAGGTAAGAATTTCCAGTGTGTTCCCAACGGGTCCAGATTGGGGGTTAAGCAAAGGCAGAGCTGAATGGCTTGGACTGGCCGGCCTAGGGTATGTTGTCTGGGAGTGTGTGAGCATCTTTGGGGGAACAGAGTCTTGGTCAGGCAACATGGAGTTAAGAATGGAGAGGGCCCGTTTCCGTCCCGTTGGCAGGTTTGATGTGGAGTTACAAAGTAGTTGCTAGATGAGCTTAAGGGGACCCAGGGGCCTTCTTGGGGGCTGTAGGCCATGTGGCCTTGGCATGCTGCACTGTATTTTTGGATCAAGCAAACTTTCCTTTGGGGGAAAGGAAGACCATTCTCATGCTGCGGTGAGCTGCCCTTGCTGGCCAGGTGTGAGTGCCTGGGGGTTCAGTGTGTCTCTGACTCAACATGAGAAGCCAAGTGGGGGCAGACAGACTAGGGACCACTGACAGGGAGGCGCCATGCAGAGTAGCCGTATGCTGTGATTTTGTTTGGGCTGCTTTCCTTTCCTGTGTAAGTCAGCCAGGAGATAGGAGCAGTGTCAGGCGTGAGGACAGAAGGCGTGTTCTCTGGACCTGAGCCTCTATGGCATTTTGGGATTTTGTATTTTGAAGTTTTTCATTTCCTGCCTCGAACTCTTTCTCACCATGAAATGTTTTCTATTCATTCAAATTGCCTTGTGTTTTCTGCTTGGTTATATGGACTTGCTTGCTGTGCCAGGGTGCGTGAGTCAGGAATACGGAGAAGCAAGCCAGGAGAATAAGAGAAGCCCAGAGAGAGGGGCCATAAAGAGCTGCTGCCAGTATGAGTCACGTTTCAAACAATGTAGCCCAGTTGCGCTTTGTATTCATTTATTTATCTAGCAGTAGCGATGAACGAGTGCCTTCGTGTCTTTTTTTTCCTGGCATCTGAGCTTTAAGAAATGAAAAAAAAAACATGAAAGGAAAGAAAAAAATGTGAGAAGCGTTGTAATTAAGGTGATGGATTATTTCCTCTTAACCAATCTTTTTTTTTCTTTTCAATAAAAAGAAAATGAAAGGGAAAAAAAGAAGCCAGTAAAAATAGTTAAACCGCTAAGTGGAGTCCCATGGCTAGTGAACAGTGCGTGTGTTCAGCCGCTATTCCATGGAGGGGCAGGTCTCGTTCACGTTCAAGGCTATGGGCTTTGAGCAAAGGGGAGTAGACAGAAGTGCACCCAAGTTAGAGGCGAGAGCCTAGACTGGGCATGCGTGTGTGGGAAGGAGCAACCACAAGGGAACATTCAGAACTCTGCTGTGCACCCCTCCGCCCAGGACTGCTGAAGGGACCCTGGCCACCGGCCACCCCCATTCGCCTGCTCACTTGCCAGTGAGTGTGGGCTTCATGCCTCACACCCATCTCTTGCCTTTCACCTTCTGCAGCCCTAAGAGATTTCACCCAGGAAAAGTAGCAGGAAGAGGGATCCAGGGCTGGCTCCTGGGCAGAGGAGCAGCAGTGTTAAAAGAGACGCCACCGTATGTGGGGGTACTGACCCAGTTGGCCGAATCTGAGGGTCCCATTTCTCAGCTCTGTCTAGTGGGTGCCCACTGGCCTGTGTCTTCCATCTCCCTGCCCGTCGCCCCCTTTTTGTCTCCTCATCCCAGAGACTGGCCCCATCCCAGAGCATCAGCTGTAGTTGTGCCCAGCTTCCCAGTGTCCCCTCTTCCTCCCCTGGGACCCCTCCTTAAAGCACTTCTTTGAGGTGGCGAAGGTGAATGTCCTTGTCTGGAATCCTCTGATGAAAGGCCCAGACGCGTGTTCCTGCCCGAGACAGCGCTGCCTTTCCCATGCCCTGCTCCAGGGAAAGTTGGGCGGTGCAGAGGCTGGGAGCGCAGGAATCTGGATGCATGCAGAGGACACAGGAGATGGATGTGGTGGCTTCTTTCTGTGCAGGCCTCTCCTGCCCCCTGAACACTCCCCCTCCATCCAAACAGCCCTTTCTCTAAGGGAGAAGGAAACTGTGCTGTATTTGTGCTCTCCAAGAATAAGAAGCGATTTGTTAGTTGGAAGATGGGGCCAGAGCAATAGTCCAGCAGGTAGAGCTGCGCGCAGCCAACCCCGGGTTTGGTACCCAGAGCCTGCCAGGAGTGATGCCTGAAAGCAGAGCCAGGAATAAGCCCTGAGCACTGCTAGGTATGACCAAAAAGAAAAAAAAAGGAAGAAAGGAGTTTAGGTGCTGCAAAGGAGAAGTGATCCGGGCCTCACCCCTCCCTTTCTGAATTTTGAAGCCGTTTAGATTGATGTGGGCTTCGGCACCATTTTTGCCAGCCAAGCAGCCTTCCAGTGACCCGCTGCCTCTGGTAGGCTGATGGAAAGTCATTTCTCAGGGAGATTTTTGTCCTTTACAGTCCCCCCTTTTTTTTTTTGGCAGATGGAACAGTGGGCATGACCACATTCTTTCACTATCTTCTGTAAACTTTCCTAGACGAGTCAGACTTTATTTTTTGGGGCGAGTTATTTAGTTATTTGTTTAATCTCACAAATTAAATAAGCTGTTTATCTAGAATGCCCCTGCACTGGCACTTCATTTTCAACCTGTGCTATGGAGACTGCGCAGACAGGCACGCCCGGCCCGTGCCAGCTCTGCTCTGTGGGAGCCCTGCCCTGAGTGTCACTGCGGACACGACAGGCTCGGTGTCTCTGTTGCTCCATCTTTCCACACATTCCTTCCACAATCCGCAGTGATTTCACGAAACTTCACCCTCACTGGGGAGCTTTTCTCTTGTCAGTGACTCCGTGGTACCTGACTGGACAGAGACAGTTCTCAGACAGGTCAGGACAGAAACAGAGAGAAGGCAGCTTCCAGATCTTCCCAACTTGGTTAGAGCAGGTGGCTGCCCACGGTCAGTAAGGGCTGTCCATCCACGGACTCTCTGAATCTCTCCATCGCCAGCACTCAGCTCTAAAACTGGGGCCCAAAATCATGTCCTGGAGGGGTCTGGGTGTTCGAGAAGTAGGGGAAATGGACTGGAAGTCAGCTCTGGTTATCCGACTGCTGGGTTCGAGCCTGGTTGAGGCTTGAGTCCATTGCAGAGCCCCACCGCACAGCTCTTGTGATGTCCTTGGTGCCATCTCCGTTGTTTTCCTGTGAGCTGCAGTCTCCTCCTCCCAGTTTCCTCCCATCACTCATTCTGTGAGGTGCTCAGGGCTCCCGTCTGGGGATGTGAGGATAACTTTGGAGGATTCACAGGATGCCCGGAGCCCAGTGCTCTGCACACTGGAAGCGACACATTTCCAAATTGCTTGTTAACACTCAGTGACCGTGTTCAGCCCAGAGCGGTGGGAGGAATGCGCTTTTACTCTGTCCTTCTCCCCCCTTGTTTTCCTCCCATGCATGGCCTCCTAGAATTGATTCTCAAAATTCAAATTCCTCCCTTTTCGTCTTGCCCCTTTCTCAGGGGGCTCAGAACTTTACAGATGGGAGGTTGCTCAGCCTTGCAAAAGACACTGGGAATTACTGACTATTTAAATATCTGTTTCTCATTATCTCACACAATGCGAAAACTTGGTGGTGAATTAGGGGGTGGAAATGAATGAAACATAGTTACTTGGGAGTGTTTTCCAGAGGAAAAGAGGGAAGGCTCATGAGTAGGTTGTCGGACTCACAGGCAGCAAAGGGATGGCTCAGATCAGCACAGCCCCTGCTTTGGACAGAGCTGACGGTTTGCCTGTCCCCTTCTCCCACATCTGGGGGACCAAGCCCAGAAGCCTTCATTGTAAACCCCCTATGGCCAATAGGACACTGGAGCTAAAATACTAAAATAAAGGTACTCACCAGTTGCATAGGTGCATTGCCCAAAACAGGACTTACCTTTCTTTTCTTTTTATTCTTTCAGTTTTTTTTTGTTTTTGTTTTTTGTTTTTGCAGTTTTATGTAAAGTCAAGATATAAGCTGGAAAAATCTAGAATAAGTGTTTGGCAAAATAGCGTTACATCATGGTCATTTTGCAGGAACTCTAAACGTATCCATGCACCCAGCAGTCCGTCTATCCACATATCCATCCTTCTCTCCCCAGTCACATGCTATGCCCAGGATTGCTGCTGCTTCCTGGAGAGGTGCTGTGCACAGCCTTTCACTGGCTCTTGAGCCAAGCACCTTCTGTTCTCTGGCAGCCCACCGTGAAGGCCGAGTCAAGGTCAACAGAGTCAGGGTCCAACCCAGACATCTCCTCACCCCACCTGTGAGGGTTACCTCTGGGGGACTGCATCATTTTCTAGAGGTGGAGGAGAGTGTTCTGAGAAGTTCCACCCACCGACCCCACAGGCCACCTAGAAATGGCTGGTGGTGGAGGTGTTGTCAACTGCATTCTCGCTTTCCTCACCATTTTCACAGTAGAAGCTCAAACTTAACTTGTATGTTTTCTCATGTCTACAAGCAAATGTCCAAGGGCATTGTCTCAAAAGCCAAATAGCTTATCTCCCAAGTAGCTTTTGTTCCTGGAAATATTTTCCAGGTTGGTCCTTTGGCAGGGAAGCTTTGCTAGGAGGTGGACGAAGGGGCTTTTCCCCAGAGTAGAGTTCCAGAGCAGAGTGTGCTCTGAGACCAGAGGCGAAGGTTTCTGTATCCTCAATATTGCAGAAGCGAAAATAAACTGTGTCTCTGGGAAGAAAAACTTTAGGCATTGCACCAAAGGCTCAGCCTGTCCTCGCCCTGCACTTCAGCCCAATAGTCAGTGTCCCCCCACCACCCCCAGCATTTTGGTGACAGGAAACAAACCACAGAACATATGCATGGCAATGGATGTGTCTGCTGGACACCAACAGGCTGTCACTCTGTGGGCTCACAGCCTTCCTCAGCCTGCGGTGCCAGTTCCTCCTATGGAGCCCAGAGAAAAAAGACAAATGTGAGTTCACCCTGGAGTTGGCGGAGCCATGTCTGGGGGTCTTCCCTGCACACTGGGCTGTTTCTTGCACATTCTTGTGTTCCCCCAGGAAAATCAAAAAGGCAGGGTGGTTGCCAGGCAGCCGATACTCTGGGTGACCTGAATAATGAGTTTACAGTCGCTTACAAGCTGGCCACTTCCAGGAGCCATTTTCAGCGCTTCGCCTTCTCCTTCCCCTGCGTCTGTGCATACATTTTTTGTCCTTGCTCCTGGTGCTTTCTCAGCTGTGGGCAGCGAGATGGTTGGGGTGCAGACAGATATTGTCTGGGTGATCATGAGAAGAGTGTCCAAGGGGCCTTTGTGGGATTCCCGGGATTCTGAGCTGCAGCCCCAGGAGTTGTACATGTGCTACCAGTACGGGTGTGGGGAGGTGCCTTTCATGGCTCAAGAGACACCAATGAGTCCCATTACCTCAGTGGAATACAAGTGGAACCAAGAAAGGTGGTGGGCTCTGTTTCCAGGGAGAACATGCTCACTTCCCTACCACCCCTGCAGCAGTGGCCCGGAGCAAAGAGAGGGAGTGGTTGGTCTGTCCAGGGGAGTTGAGTGCTGCCTTAGGCTCTGGAGCCCCGCTGTCTCTTTAGAGGCTTCTAGTGAAGGCCTTTTCCATGCATACCCTGTAGAAACGGAAACAAGAGTGAGCTCTGCTGAAGGAACTCCCAGCCTCCCTAGGGGAGGCATAAATGGGTGCCCTTGATCTCCAGTCCAGAGACCCCCCCACTGAAGGAACAGAGGGTACCTAAAGAAGACAGAAGCCCCTCCACCCGTGGCTCTGCTCCTGAAGTAGCCCACAGATAGCAAAAGATCCCGCTCTGGCCGCCGCCAGTTGCTGTAAGCAAGCAACAAGGGAGGAATTTTTTCATGGGTTAAGCATACATCATTTTTTTTCAGAAGTAAAGATCATGTCTAGTTTTGGCAAGCTCCGAGGGCTCCCAGTCCCATTCTGGGCCAGATTCTCATCGGATGTAAATCTTGGGGCGAATCAAGTTGTAGTCCTGTTTTTGGCGTCAAGTGGGCCTCCAGCCAGTCTTTCCCCAGAGTTACGCTGGGTTTAAATCTACTCCATCGTCTCCATGGCAACCAGAGGCCGGCCAGTGAGCGTGGCTGCCTTCTAAATCCTCGCCTCGCTTCTCTTCCCTCCTGTCATGCCTGTGATTAAGAATGATCCGCCTCCTTTGCTTTCACTCACTCACTCTTGCTCTCACATACACACTCTCATTTTGTGCCCACATTCTTTGTTGCCATGTCCCTTGGAATCTGCTTTTTTTTTTTAAAAAAATCTTCTATCCAATTAAAAATATAAATAAAATGAAAAAGAGTTAGTCATGACTTGACAGTGGTAATGACCTGTTTAGACAAGACCAGGCTGATTTCAGTGGGCAAGGAAGCCTTGGCAAGTCAAAGTGGAATGTACCGTCAAACATCACCAGCCTGATTAATACATTGTTGGAGAATGCTGGCCAACTAGACCAAATACTGCATTTCCACCCATTTGGAGAACCAGCCTTGCTAAATCCCAGCAGTCGTCTCAGCTTCACTTCTGTGTGTTCTCTTGTGTGCTTGCGTGTGTGGGGGGAGTGGTGGGGGATGCTCCCAGGTATAATTGTCTTGCTTTCACGGAAAGAAACAAGAGCTGAATAACCATACAGCCCTTGGTAGGATTCCATACTTCCAGCTACTGCATAATCACTGCGAATTTAACCTCTCTGAGCCTCTTATGACCTTATCTGTAAAATGGGTTTGAAAGTACTTACCTCATAAGGTGCATAGGACATAATACTGATCATTTGAAAGAGCTTGGCACATGCCAAATCCCCAGTACCATCTGATTCCCCCGCCCTTCTTCCCTATCTACTCCAAAGCATGTATGTGTTTCTTTTTTGTTTTTCTTGATTAATTTTTTTGATTAGTTTGCATGCTCTCAGCCTAGCAACACTCTTCTGTGTCTCTCCACCAGGGGCACCCTCCTACCAGGGACCGAGCCCACAGTGGACACGGTGCCCGTGCAGCCCATCCCAGCCTACTGGTATTACGTTATGGCCGCCGGGGGCGCCGTGCTGGTGCTGGTCTCCGTCGCCCCTGGCCCTGGTGCTCCACTACCACCGGTTCCGCTTATGCGGCCAAGAAGACTGATCACTCCATCACCTACAAAACCTCCCACTACACCAACGGGGCCCCTCTGGCCGTGGAGCCCACCCTAACCATTAAACTAGAGCAAGACCGCAGCTCACACTGCTGAGGCCCGAAGCACGGACAGCACCCAAACAAGAAAGACTGCAAACACGTTGCCTCGATTTTGCACTTTTTCTCCTCGCCTAGTCCCTGTGAACTCGCAGACAGCGCTCTCCTCTCTCTCTCGGGGCCCAAACCCAGTGCGCTCTTATCCATTCCCACCATTCTCCCTTGGTTCATTTTTGTTTGTTTGTTTGTTTTGTTCCTTTTTGTCGATTCCAAAACCAACACCTCCCAACTCTAATGCTGCATCTTGGAATATGAGAAGAGATCCATTCCTAAGTACTTCACAGCTCAAGGCCCGGCCAGCTTCCTTCTCACGTCTGGGTCCCTGTTTCCGTCCCTAGCCTTACCCTGTATCCCCCTTTGGGGGGCACTCTGCCAGGAGACTCGAGGGGAAACGTGGATCTGTGTGTCTGTAAATAATATACATTTGTGTGTGTGTGTGTGTGTGTGTGTGTGTGTGTGTGTGTGTGTGTGCATAGGTGGAGAGAGAGACTGGTTCATTGTCGGGGGATATGTGTGGGTATGTTCAGAGAAGCCCCCTTTAACACTTGTGTTACTTCTCTGGGGAGCACATTTATGAGAAAATAATATACTGTACTAGTTTTGTTTACTTGGAGAAGAGATTGATGCTTTTTGTTGCCTTATCTAGCTCTGGCTGGGTTTCTCTTGGCTACCATTGTCATCTCCAGAAACCTAAAATATAGGGGCCACATGAACTGCAACGTGACCCCTCCTGTCCCTGTCCCTGTCCCCTGCCCCACACCCTGCCCCGAGAGCAGGTTCCCCCATGCACTCCAACATGAACCCTTGACATGTCTCCTGCTGTCCTTGAGGTGACAAGATCACAGCCATTGGGTGCATGTGGGACCCTGTCGCCTTGGAGCCCAGAAGCAAATCTGACTCATGTTGCCTTATAAAAGAGAAGCTTGTTATGAATGTTTAGCTTTTATCGGTTAAGTCCAACCATGGAACAAGTCATAAAGAATAATGGACTGGCTGTTGGAATGGAAGCCTTGGCAAATAACCTGATTAAATTGAGAGGGGGAAGTGGGGGAGAGTAAGGAGGGGGCAAGAAGGATGGAAATACCGTCTCCTCACTGGGGCGGGATTCACGGTGCCTCCGTGAATAAGAAGGTTCAAACCCATATTCTTCAGTATCATCCTGGCCATTGTGATCCCATTGTACATGTGTGTGTGGCGGGGGTGCGTGTGGGGGGAGGCACGGGTCCCCTTTTTTGCGGTGTTTCTGTGTTCGCCTAAACCTCCCCCCCCACTGCCATGAAAGGATGTCCTCCTGACAACTTAAATCCTACGGGAGAATAAAGTCATCTTTTGTTAATGTACCGATGTGCTACCCCTTAAAGCATTTGGCATCTGATAAACGCCATCAGAGGCTGACCTGCCCTCTCCAGATGTCGCTGCATTCAGGAGGAAGACGAGCCACGGCTGCCCACGTGTCCTCTTTCAAACAACGCAGGGAGTGGGATGCGGGCGATACACACCCGATACTCCACAAAGGGTAGATGCCATCCTTGAAGTCAATTCCGTTGATAGAAAACTTGTCTTTTAACGAGTGGCTGGGTGTCCTGGGGCCCAGCCTGATGCTGTTTATCTCTCACCTTCCTGCTATAAATCCCCAGGGGAAGTGTAAGATTCTCTTCAAAGATGGTTGCCTGGCTGAAAACCTCCAGGTACCTTCTGAGAACAAAGTACGAATGTGGTGTTTTTTGTAGGCTTTTTTTTTCATGGCTGCATGGGAGAGAGACTAAGTGTCTTTCCGAAGATGCACCCAGGTCCCTCCAACACATGCTCTGGGGAGCACCTGGTTGGTTTCGTCTCCGGAAACAGTGGTGCTCTCCGGTCCTTACTCCCTGTTTAAAAAGCTGTTCCGTCTGCACCACAGTGGGCCTGCCAAGAAAAGATGAAAGGCAAGAGAATTAAGATTTCAGAAAGGGTCCTACCCCAGCTGAAGATGAAGTGACAAGGAGGGACGGGGAATCTGTGTGATGATTTGCAAACCCACCTGTCCCCAAGGGCTTTTATCTCCACTAAGCATTCTGGCCCTCAGAATGGCTGGCATTGCTCTGGATGGCCCGTGGAGGCACCCTCCAGAACCCTAGCCAGTGTAGCAGCTGGCTGAGCTACCACACCCTTGACGGCTTCCCTTTAAAAGAACACGGTGACTTTGTGACTTTGCTGCATCTTTATCCGATGTCTCCCCGACCCCCCAACCCACCCCTCCCCTGGCATCATCCTCCTGTACACGCCATGACAGACAGCATACGGCTGCTCAGCTCTGTGTGAAACCCATCACGAACTTCAGCTGAGCATAAGCCTCTCCCTCGCGCTCTCCCCTCTCCTTTCTCTCCCTCACTCTCTTCCTCTCTCTCTTATTCCCTTTTCCTCCTCTCTGCTTCAACCCCAGTGACTTTCATAGTATTATTTAGGTTCTCTGCTGAAAGGACAGCTCTTTGGCAAAATGTCATACCTTGCAGTTTTAAAAAACAAAATTCTGTTTCATGGAGGGGAGGACGGGTCACTCTCTTCTAAGAAAAATAGACAGGACAGGTGAATGCTTGCATGTGTTTAGGATGCTTCTCAGAAGACAAAGAGGTGATCACGACTGTTAAGCCAGAAGGGAAGGGATGAAGAGATGAATTGAAGGTCTGGCTCGGGCTGGTAACCTTTTTGCCTTAGAGGTTTCATGTCAGCAGTGCTAGGAAGGAAACCCTATGGGGATGGGGGTGGTGAAAAAAAATCTCTTCCTTGATACCGTGTTACTGTCCCCAAATTGCTGGTGAAGATGGGAAATAAAAGGTGAGGGGCGTTGTGCTGTTGTCGCTCAACAAGCAGGGAGACTGCAAAGACATTAGGTGTTCTTTTCCCTCGCCCCACATTTTGGGGGATCAAATTGAGAATAGGATAGGAAACCCAGTAAGGATCCTGAGGCTGAGAACGCCACCTTTTAAAATACGAAAGACCCTGTCTTTACAATGAAGCGGACAGGCAAGCAAACATTGAAATCACCAAAAATTACCAAAGAACAACAACACAAGAACACACAATCTTCCTACCCTCATCTCCTCGCCTGTCATGTAACTGTGACATCTCTCGCATTGCTCAGTTGCCTGTGTCAAAATCACTCGTGGACGTTGGAAAAACTTTGAAAATGTATTGTGTGGAATGTAATAAAACAATGATATTTTTATACAAACATCTGGGCTTTTTTTCCCCCTGGGCCTCTGAGAACTAAGTTGACACATGGGCATTGACCAAGTGAGTGTTTCTGAAGTGCCCGCTGCCCTCAGCTGTAGGACGACGTTCTCGTGGGAGAAAGGTGGGCTTTTTTCCTTGAGACGGAATGCCAGCTTTTCCTTTGCTTACGTTTATTACTGCTTGTTAGGAGTTTCATCCAATTTGTGCAGCTGAGCCAACTTTTATGATTGGTGTGGGATTTTGCAAAAGTTGCTAAGTGCTAAATTGCTCAATGTGATTCCATAAAATTTCTCTTGATGGCAAATCCCAGGAGATGAGCCTCTACTTTCAAAGAATCCCTGGGGGCGGTGGGGGAAGACCCGTGAAGCTGAATTCTGCACCCGGCTCTACGAGACAGATAATTTCCTCTGGTGAAGAAACAGCTACATGGCCCACGTGCCTGTCAAACTATGACTTCCACAGGGATGCTGGTTTCCAGCAGATGAGAGCTTTCTCAGACAAAATGGGAACTTGTAGCATTTCCAAGGTGCAAAGATAGTCCTTTGCTTTGGAGCAACTAATGAATACAAGTCCATGATTAGTGGAAAACCTATACAAAGCTACAGTCTATGATGAGTAGAAGTCAGAGGAGCTTGGGGAAAGCGGATTCAATAGCCAGATCTTTGTTGACAGATATTTTCCTTTGGATAATTAGTGATCTTGCTACATAGAATAGCCCTGTTAGAGGAGGCTGGGGGTAGTGGTGGGGGCTGGTCTCCAAAACATGACTTCCCTGCTATTCAGTGTTTCTAGAGGGTGGCCAAGAGAAGGTGGAGGAAGGATTTTTCCCTCGTGGAGGGAGGGAGGGGTGTATTCAGAAGGCTTCAGTGGTCCGTGAACTTTCTTTAAAGGTTCTTTGTAAAGGAACACAGAAGACCCTACATTTTCCATTTTCCTACTTTTGTTCCTCTCTCAACCTACATCAGGAGGAAATGTTTTAACAGCTATAAAGTCTAAGTGGTGTTAAAAGGAAACATGCTTCTGATTACCAGATCTTGTAAGCGGCTGGATTGGTACAGATGGCTCAGTACAAATGTGACTGCCTGCCCTCTGCAGGAAAATGACTGCAGCACCCTCTGCAGGAGAATAGACTGCAGCATCCTCTGCAGATTAATAAACTGCGGCGCCCTCTGCAGGAGAATAGACTGCAGTGCCCTCTGCAGAATAGGCAACTATGCCCTCTGCAGAATTGACTGCAGCGCCCTCTGCAGGAGAATAGACTATAGACCCTCTGCAGAATTGACTACGGCTCTCTACAAAAGAGAATGCAGTGCTTTCTGCAGAATAGACTAAAGTGTTCTCTTCAGGAGAACAGACTGCAGTGCCCTTTGTGGGAAAACAAGGCATGTGACGGGAGCATGTTTTTGTAATGTCCTTTGTTAAATAAAATTTCCTGGGGCCAGAGTGATGGTACAGTGGGTAGTGCACTTGTCTTGCAGTCAGCCAACTCAGGTTCTATCCCTGGTATCCCTTATCCCCTGAGCCCACCAGGAGTGATTCCTCAGTGCAGAACCAAAATTACCTCTGACCACCACCAGTTCTGCCAACCTCCCAAAAAAAAAAAAAAAAAAAAGATTTCCTGAGAGCTCTTAGTTCTTATTGTGAAGGCTGGAGTGAAAGATACTTCCAAGTGGTCATTTCAAGCAAAAACCTACCTAGGCTTTATGAACATTTTCTTGATGACCGGGTACCAAGTGTGTCTGGCTGACTTAAATGAGCCCTGTGTGTCTTTAGCATCCCCGTCGTTGGAGGCACCTTTGAGAATTTCCTCACTGCTTTCCTTTCTTTGGCTCAAGTCCCGAGAATCTCCCTTCTACCAGGGCAGAGATGGTGTGGCCCTGAGCCTGAGATGGGGACCCAGTACTGTGATAGACCCCGCCCGAGTGTAAATGTTAGAAGTGTCATGTTTCTATAAATCATAAGCACCAGACATCCAGGCCCAGAAAGTTCTGTTCTGGCACTTATCTGCCCTCATGATGGTTTTGATGTGCATTTCTGCAGTTAAGAAATGTACATCAAAACACCACCCTCCTCCTCCCATTGCCAAAGTCCAACCAAGGTGCTGGGCCTCGTGTGTGTCTTGCCCATCTCTCTTGCCCAGCGCTGTAGTTGTTTTCAGCCAATGTGGCCATTCTGTCATCTCTGATGAAAAGGGCTTCGACTTTCAGTTTGATTTGTCTGCCTGTGGGCGCCGTAGCTGAGTCAGGCTTTGTCTGCTGTGGAGTGCTCAGCGCTGGGCCTGCTACAGCCCTAATTTGCCTTTTATCTACTTATTGATGGCTCAAAGGAGACACAAGTCCAATCAGTGAAAACCAAAGGAGGAAAGAGGGGAGTCTTAGAGGTCATACCCTCCGCGAGGGGAAAGAATCACCTTATAGAAATGCAGGATTTCATGAGATCTGACCTAGGTCCCATGTGCCAGAGCCTGACTAGAGACCAGATGGTCTCACAGACCATTGCACCCTTAGAAGCAGTGAGGTCACATGGACAGAGCAGTGGGCTTCTCTTTGCCCCAAACCATGGCATCAGAATTTGGGCACTTGCCAGAGAGCAAATTCTCCATTTTCCTGCTCTGGTAGAAGAGAATATGCAGGTAGGGTGAGACAACTATATTTGTGAGCAGAGGACAGAGCATCATTCCCTCCTGAGCATCATTCCCAAGCTAAAGTCATTGCTTGGGGGGTTTTGATCTCAGAGAACCCACCTCCTCACCAGCCCCAAGTAAAGTCCCACCAGCATCAGATCATGGAATAGAGAAAAGGTCACTTGAAGGCTTGGCAGCAAGAGTGCAGTAGGCAGGCAGGACGGGGGCTGGGAAGTGTGCATGACTGGGGACATGAGCTGGAAGGAGGTAGGTGGAGGGTATTTGAGTATAATAACTGGCTGCTTTGCCCTTTCTATTTTAACTGACATATGATGCACGACCTTCCTTATTCTCAAAAAAGTACAAATGCAGTGGGAAAGCGGGTCATTTATTTCACTGCCAAGAGTTTTCACCTCTTAGGACTGGGGGCAGCCGGAGAGGGAGTTTGAGGTGTTTCTTTGTAGCCCTTGTTTTCTGCCTGTACAAACTCATCTGTGCGCATGTCGGGATGGGGTTGGTTCGTTCTGCGTTCACGACATCAGCTCCTGAGTTCGGCCAGCTCCTTTCTTTCCATGGGGCAGGATCTCATGCTTCTTGAGTGCAGGCTGGTAGAAGGGCCCAGCCTTTGTGGCTGCTGTCTGCAGTCCCTGGAGTACAGACTAGACACTGTCACTTAGAAGCTGCCCCCTACTGGTAGGTGCTAGGGTTTGCTCTTGCTTTGCCACTATCATGCCCACTGAAAGTGACTCTTGGTACATGTTTCTCTGTACTGTCGCTGTCAGGGGTCAGTGGTGTTTGTTCTGTTTCATTTCAATCACGGCCTCAAAGGGCCAAGCTTTGCCTTTTAAAGTGAACCTGCCCCCTGTTAAAAAGGTCTGCCGCTCCGTAGACACCTTGGTTATCTTCCAGCTCCGCAGGCTCTGCCACACTCTCCTACTGTTTCTACCTCCTTTTCTCTAAAGTGGGCCTCATACTTGCAAGGGAAGATTTGGGGCAATTTTTGCTCAAGGTAATTTTGTGGAGACTTTCTTTAAAGTGCCCATTTTGGAGGAGTCTGAACCTGTGTGGAAGTAGCCGTTCACCAGAACTATGGTTGCAGAAGCCGGGAGTAAATTCTCCACCTGGGTTCAGCGGGCAGATCTCGGCTCTTCGTGATTAACGAGTTCCACTTGGTTTCTTCAAAGAGTGCCGTGCTGTGCCTTGCTGTTATTTATTTATGTTTTCTACTAAAAAATTCATGTGAAAAACATCCCTTAAGGTCAGTGCTCAGTTCCGTGCTGCAGACAAAAATAGTCTCACAGCCACCCTAGGTACACAAGGCACAGAAATTTCCAGTCCTAGGGCCTGGGTCTCCCAGCCTACTCTGCAAGGAATAGGCTTTCCGGGCTGCAGGGAGGTTCCCAGCCCCCTTCAGTGGAGATTCAAAGGAAAATGCCCGAGTAGAGACACAAGATCTGGGGGGTGGGGGGGGCATTTACATGTGCTCACCAAGCTCCTAGCCCAAACGGTCCCAGCAGGGAACTGCTAGTGCAGAGGAAGCCACTTCCCTTCTCCAAGCATGACCCTGATGCCCACTGGGTACTTAGCACCAAGCTCTGGATAATGACACTTTGACTGTGAACATAATCGTGTCTGTGGCTGTACACAGACTATGGGCTTCCCCTGACCTGCCAGAGACCAGCATTGCTAACTCTCAGACATGGAGCTTGGGGAGATGACTTGGGAAGAAAGCAACTGTGTGTGAGGTCTCGGTGAGCTAGAAATATTCGACACACATACTCATGCCTGGTTTTATCTTCACTGTGTACTTGTGCACAGTTTAACCCTTTTTGCACCATTAAAAGATCCTGCCACAGATCCAAGAGAACAGAAGCCCCGACCATGCAGGATTGAGAGGAGACTGTGTCTCGGCTCCAGCATCCGTAGGGAACTTGTCGGCAGCAAGGACACAGAAAGGCCTGGGCTAGTGTCCTCTGTCACTTGTTAGGAAGCAGCTGGTTCCAATTATGAGGGAAGTATGAGCTGGGGATTGGCCTTGACCATGTCTGCTGAGAGGCTTCCCTTTAGTACTGGCTGTTAGAGAAACCTGCTGTTCCTTGTTTCTTACTGCCAGCACACTGGAAGGAGTTTCAGGTTCTCCGTGCTGTGGGCTTCTTCTCTGCTTCACGGGGGTGGCTCCCACAGATAATCACGGCAGGGGAAGGTTGACCTGGATTGTCAAAAGAGCCTCAGGGATGTCCCGCAAACTCATTCAGTCATAGACCAAGAGTGAGAGCTCAGTGATTATTTAATTACTCATGGGAGACCGGGGTCCTCACTTTCCATCACTTTCTTGCCCTTCACCTCCTGCCACGTCTCCTTCCGGTTCCTGTCCCCAAAGAGGACCTGGTGTCACCTGGTCTGCCTAAGTGCCAGGGGTGATTCACCTCCAACTTCTCGCTGCATGCATCTCTCTTAATGGCCCCTTTTTATCTTCTCTTCCATTCTTACACTTACTCTATCCACTTGCCACTAAATCTTCTCCCAGAAAATTTGGGTCCCCTTCCTGGGGGACCCAAAATTTGGGCTCTCTTCATTGATTCCTTCCTCCATAAAGTTGCATTCTTCCTTGAGACCAAGCCTAACAGCAGTGCAATTACCTTATTATGTGCTAATGACGATCCTCTCCTCAGCAAGCTTCTGAGGAAATTTTCTCTTGAATTGGCAAAAAAGAGTACTTTTTGGGAGTCTATAAAATCTTATCACACAACCATTCATTCTTGTGTTCAAAAGAGACCAACTTCTACAGATAGCCCAACATTCTTGGCAAGATGCATATTCAGTAAGCACTTAATGTGTTGCCGGGTCCTTGAAAGTTTCTACCTTAGTGGAAGCAATAACATGTAAGAAAACCAGGCCCTCAAGCAACATAATTATTTTCAACATTGGTCAGGATTGGGTTTTTTTCTCACTGTGTCACAGGAAATGTCATTGAACCAAAAGAGGGTCTTTGAAGACTTGTTGTATACAGAGTTTTTCCTTTAGAGGGCCTACATGAAGGGAACGCCCAAGGAAGCTAACAGCTTTTTCCCCAGGAGAAAGTGACCAGACCAGGCTCTGGGTCTTTGCTTATATTCTCTCACTTGACTGGACATTTCCAGTCAAGTAAGAGAATATATCTCTCACATGTAATTTTTGGTTCTCAGGACTGGAAGAGGAGCTCCCCTAAAGTAAAAAAGGAGATCCTTTTTGGTAACATCTCAAAAAAGAAAAGAAAAGAAAATCATGCAGAACAGTGGAAAACACCTTTTCCTCAGACTGTCCTATTTTATCCACTTCGTAACTCTCAGAGAAGGTATCTAAGAAAAAAGTGGACTTCTTATTCACATATCAATAAAGAATGCTAGAGAATAGCTCCGGTTTTTCAAATACTTAAAGAAGAACATCCAGAATATTCTTCCCTCAGCGTTGCTGTTTTTTTTTTTTTTTTTGGTGTGGTCCTGGGGCCATTATTCGTGGCTCTACACTTATCTGTTCTCATTGTTCACCCCATTCTCTTGGCCATTCTGGCCTGCTGCTCACTCGTCTTCACATTTGAAAATATTCATTGGTCGTTTATCAGCCTTTTCGGTGATGGATATTTCCCATGCTTGCTGATGACTTTCCCTAGCCATTTTGCTGAAAGTAATAGAAAATAGTGACCACATTTAACTTCACACTCTTTCGATATCTCAAACCAAGCCCCCTTTCTTTTCTATGTTGAAAGCATTTGGAAACTCCTCCAAATATTTTTCCCCAAGATTTTTAACAGATTTGGCTCTAGCCCAGGAGATAAAGCCCATGATAAAGATGCTTCTGGTGGTGTTTCCATGCTCAAACCAAACCCAGCATGGGAGGAATGGCTCTCAAGCAGCGTTATTCTGTAATGGAGGCACTTTGGCCAAGTTTAGCTTCCTCTGAGCTTCTGACTCCTAATAGGAACAGAGAACAAACCAACTAAATTGGGGAACATGGTGTGTGGGAAAGAGGGACTTTAAGCCAACACTGAGTGTAGAACGAAATGAGACATTTTGAAGGCCAGGGAGTATCATCTTAGTTCGTTTGCTTTCTCACTTGGGTCTCAGGGGTCTGTCTCTACAGGGATCAAGGCAAAATGGCTTAGGAGGGTTTTTTCCTGAAGGCTGCCCCCCATCTGAACAACCAAATGATTTAGCTGGCTTGGGGGCTGGGAACTTGTAATCAAATTAAACCAGGATTCTCAGTGGCCAAGTGCTCCTCATCAATAAATCATAACCCCCAGAGTGTCGCGCGGAGACTTCCCTTGAGGTCTGCCGCTGGTTTGCCCGATAACTGACTGCATTTCCCCTACCCTCCTTCCTCATTTTCTTCCTCTTTCAAGTAGAAGTCATGACACCTGGCACCTGTGAAAATGAATGTCTTCAATTATTTCCTGTGGGTGAGCCTCTCTTCGATCCTTGCTTTCAGGGCTGGTTGCAGTTTGGTGCTTTAAGTGGATGTGCTAAGGTTGGTTCTCCACGAACACGTCATCAGCCCTGCTGTTAAATGGAGGGCTTAAAACCTGGGGCACAATTTTCCCACTTGTTAGTGTCTGATTGCCCGTTAACAGGACTGGTCCCTAAGCCGTAGCAAGTGTCAGACACACCACACCCCTGGCTCCCCTTTTCCTGTCCTGGTCACGGCTTCTCTTCCTACACCTTCGTCCCCGGACACCTTTAGTTCATGGGTATTCTCTGGACAAGTCAGACCTGGTGGGGACAGACTAAGGTGGGGGACAGAATGGGGCATGGAGCCCTTTGGCTGTCGGATAGCTGCTCTGTCTGCTTCAGCCTGCAGCCCTTTTAAGAGCCCTAAGCCGTAGAATGGCTGATTCTTTAGAATCATTAGAATCATTAGAACCCTGATTGTTTTCTGAGTTTCTTCCCCTAAGAAGGGTAAAAATGTACAACAGGGAAGATGAGCGATTTACGTTGCAGCTCAACAGCTTACCCAGACTTCAATAATTTGGGGGTGTAACAGAGCTCAGGTGAGATGCAACCCACCCCTCTCTCTGCAGTGCTCCCCTGTGTCTGTGCTGTTTCCCTTTAACTCTAGCACAGCTAACTGAACGGTGAGAATATCTGCTCCACGGGCTGCCTGGCAGAGCAGCATCAGCTGCAAGCACGCCTCTTTCTCTGCTGTCGGAGTTAGCCAAAAAGGGACTTCAGAGACAGGCTCGCAACATCTGCCAGTGTCCTGAAATGATCCGCGGGCTGGAGGCCCGGGCAGGCAGGAGGAGAACAGGGTGGGGGCAGGGGGTGTGTAAATCATTCACTTAAAAGTAGCCAGTGGTGGGGCAGGCAATGATCTTCTGAAGCTCTTTTACTGAGAGAAAGTCAACAGGCCTGACGCTCTCACAGTAGGCCCTGCAGAGCAGAAGCGGGGAGACGAAGGCTGCTTTTGCCCTGGGAGCGAGAGCAGGAAAGCAAACTAAGCCCAAAGGCTCCTCTGACACTGGGGAGGAGGGGAGGTAGAATAAGGAATAGGGGAGAGATTAGGAGAGCTTGTCTGTGTGACAGAGAGGGATGTGGGAGGGGGGGCGGCAGAGAGAGCCCTAAACCCCGCTCAGCAGGGAATTTCCTGGTGCAGGTGGGGCGTCGGGGGCGTTTCCCCTGCCGAGCCTGTGTGGTCTTACCCCGCCAGGCAGTGTGCCAGACCCCCCGGAGTTGCTGCTCCCTGGAGGGGCTTCCAGAGAGCCCTGCGGCCCTGTTCCTGTACTGTTGCAAATCGACCCGGCTGCAGCTGGGTCGGGCTCAGGTAGGGCTGCGGGTGTTCCTGCAATAGCCCGTGAGGGGTTTGTGAGTGGGCTCCCACTCCGAGGAATCCGAGTGGAGATTCCTCCGATGTGTTAAGGTTTGCTCTCCACAAACACGTTATCAGCTCTGCTGTTAAACTGAGGCTGTTGCAATGGGAGAAACGGCACAGATCTCTGTAGAGATCCTGCCCTGTCTCTACATGAACATTAGCTGGTTCTGCAGAGCTGGGGGAGCAGAGACCGTGTTAGGGGGTTGGGTTTTTTTGTTTGTTTGTTTGTTTGTTTCCAGTGGCTACTCTGTTCCCTGGAGGCTGAAAACTTCTAGCTCTGTGCGCTCACCGGGAGTCTGCTTATTCTGCTCACTCTGTGGCTCTGCTGCAGCTGCTAAAAGACTCTGATGCTCACATAGGGAAGATTTGTGGTGAGGCAAGGCAATCTCTGTGAATTCCTCAGTGGAGCTGATAAAAAAAATAAATTCAAGGTGAAACCTAGAGATCAGCCTCTGAGGAAAGAGGCGCCCAGTTGGAAAGCACGTCTATCAGTCACACAGATACAGGGGACAGGAACAAAGAACACAAACACACACACACACACACACACAGAACACACACGTGTTACCTATCAGTCACAGATATAGGGGCCAGGATTACACTCTCACACACACATACCTATCAGTCACACAGATATAGGGGGCCAGGACTGCGCGCACACACACACACACACACACACACACAAATACCTATCAGTCACATAGATATAGGGGCCAGGAATGCGCCACACACACACACAACACCACACTATCAGTCACACAGGTACAGGGGCCAGGACTACACACACACACACACAGAGGCACACACCTATCAGTCACACAGATATAGGGACCAGAACTACACATACACACATACCTATCAGTGTCACAGATAAATGGTCCAGGACTCCACCCACACACACACAACACACACACACACATCAGTCACATAGCTATAGGGGCCAGAACTACACACACACATCCCACCTATCAGTGATACAGCTATAGGGCCCAGGACTACACACACACACACCTATTAGTCTTACACAGATATAGGGGCCACAACTACACACACACACACACACACACACACACAACGAGCACATGCCTACATGCCTATCAGTCACAGGGGTACAAGGTCTAGGACTCCACACACACACACACACATGCCTATCAGTCACACAGGTACAGGAGCTAGGACCCCCCACACACACACATGCAATGCAAGACGGAGGGCCACACACACACACACATGCCTAAATCAGTCACACAGGTACAGGAGCTAGGACCCCCCCCCACACACACACATGCCTAATGCCTATCAGTCACACAGGTACAGGAGCTAGGACCCCCCCCCCCACACACACACACACATGCCTAATGCCTATCAGTCACACAGGTACAGGAGCTAGGACCCCCCCCACACACACACACACATGCCTAATGCCTATCAGTCACACAGGTACAGGAGCTAGGACCTCCCCACACACACACACACATGCCTAATGCTTATCAGTAACACAGGTACAGGAGCTAGGGACCCACACACACACACACACACACCTTGTGGCGCCATTCATCCGGGTCTCCCGTGCCCCACTCCTTCTGGCACTGACCCACCTCCTTTGCCACATCCCTGGAACCTGCCAGCCCAGATTCCCCTACAATACCCACCATGCTTTTATGCCATTCTGGCTTGAGTCTCTCTGCTTCCCAACCTCCGAAGGGTCTGGACTATGATCCTCCTGCCCCAGTTCCAACACCACAGAATTGTTGCTGGGCGCCCAGGAAACCGTGAGGCTTAGTTTTTCAGTGGGTGAGTTTGCTCATGAATTCTGCCCGTTGTCAAACAGTCAATAACAGCCTTCCACTTTCAGGGTCAGACCTACCGTGGCAAATACAAAGCCCCCTAAATTCAGATCACCTCATATTCATGTTGTCGAAGAAGCCCTTTCAAGTTCTTGTGAAGGCTTGGAGCCAGCTGGGCAAACAGCCAGAGTGTGTATCCAGTCAAGGGAGCCCCTCTCTCCCCTAGAATGGGGTAGTGATGGAAGGGTGGTAGTTGGAAGGGTGGTATACTCTCTCTATACCCAGGGACGGGGCGGGCAAGACTCTCCCCTGGCCCCAGTGCAGCCCTGAGAGACAGAGTTTAGGCTTTGCCATCGGGATGCCTGAGATGGGGCCATGTGGGGTGCAGAGGCAACGTGAGCACAAGGGCAGGGCAAGGAAGACTTGTGGAGTCTGTTCCTGACCTGTGCTGGAGGTGTGGCACCTCCCTGCCCCTCACCCTGACCACCACTTCTGCCCGCTGACAGAGTCCGAGAATGTCCTCATCAAGTTTTCCCTCAAGTCTCCGCTGCGCCTCTTGCTTGCTGCCTGTATTCTCCAGCTGGGTCTCCAGCTTGTGACTTTATGACCAGCTGCCTCTGCTGACCCCCCAGGTCCTCCTGTCTCCCTGTCATAGCTCCCTCCCACCTTCGCATTTTCTTTGCTAGAATGGGTGGGAGAGCTGGCTTCCACCTACCAGCTTCCCAAGGACACAGATGCAGGGCTGACGGGCCCCGCCCATAAGGAAAGTGGCCTGCAAAGAACAGGCTCTTTTAACAAAACAAACTCTGAACCAGACTCTGAACAAGAATATTAGCAAAGATCAGAGAAAATCGCTACTAAAGTATATTACTCTGTGTGCAAATGTTCCCTTCCTTTGGGTCCCCCCCATGTGCCTTTCTTTTCTTTAAGGCTTGGTGAACAGATGCGCTTTGGAAAACGTTGATTAACTTTTTTTTTTCTTGAATCCTTCCCACTCACCCCAACTCCTGGGAGCAGGGATTATATGAAAAGCCCAGCCAAGCCTCTATAGTGCACGCCTTCACCTTAAGGAGTCTTTGATTCTCCAGATGCTGCAATTTCAGCCACATCTGGGTGATGGATTTCATAGAACTTCAGAAATGGATCCGTTCTTTGAGGTCACCTTCTCCGCCTCCTCTGTCCCCTGAGACTACAGTGTCCTTGTCGTTACCATCCTCTTACTTTTTTGCCTTTCGAGATCAATGCCATATCCCCCCTTTCCAGCCGTGATGACTAGTGTCTAAAGTGCTCTTCCCGAGGGTGTAGGATGGAGCACGATGGCATTCTGACTCCAAGAATGTGTCACATTCTTGGCAAAAAGCTGAATCCCTAAAAGCAAAAAACAGAATTTGGCCCAAAACCCACTGGCGGGAGCCCCACTCTTTTCACCCTACGCTGACTCACTTATTCTTTTCCAGTGTTCTGCATCTTTTAACCATGAAGGTGTTAAGACATAGGACCATCCCATCAAAGCCATTCGTTAGTGGAAATGTCATGGTTTTCTCCATGTTTGTTTGTTTGTTTTCATAAAGTTAGAATAAAGCTCCACATTGACTTTGCCAGGCTCAGTCTGATCCCTAGAGCAGACACCACCTGCCTTTTGTGGATTCTTGTCATCATTCCAAAGCGGCAGCCTGCCTTGTAGGGCCCAGAGAGTATACGAGGTGGGAGCACTGGTGTGGAGGAGCTGGCATGGCCTGCAGGCAACATTTGCTGTGTCATAAACATGCCAGGAATAGGCAGGATTTAAGGAGGATCCATGCAAGCTAGCATCAGTCTTTCAAGGGGGCGTACAGGGGATGTCTTGACAACTTGTTTTGTATATCCCTTCCCAAGGACCCAGGGGATGAGAATGGGATCAGTGCTGGAACATTGTATGTCTAAAACTTAACTATGAAAAACTTTGTAAATCAGGGTGCTTTAACAACATTTAAAATAAATAAAAGCATTTTGGCCGGGAATGAGGATGATTTCTAACATGATTAGCATCACTGCCAGTAGGGGAGAAAGCTGAATTTCAAGCGTGGCCATACTGGATCGATCTTATAAGGTTGTGGTCAAGTCCACCATCTTCTCTGAGATGCTGTGTTGATGAGTCCTGACCAACCTGAAATGAGTTTCTTTTCCCAACTCTTATTTGACCCTTTAGCACTTTAGAATTTGAGGGGTTTGTTTACAGCCTTGATTTTTGGATATCCATGTATGGAGCTGATGTTAAAGTTGTCCACCTCACTTCAGGACGGAGTGAAATTTCTGACAGACTACAGACTACATACCTTTTCTGGTGCCAGATGCTGTCAGCCAGTTAGGACAGAAATAAATAATTTGTGAAACAGGAAGAAATGATAAGACTTAGTTTATATATATATATATATATATATATATATATATATATGTGTATGACTGTTATATATGTATATGTTATATATACTTATGTGCATATGTATATATACATATATATAACTACCATTTACAAGCACATATATATGTTGATATATATGTGTGTGTATATATATATTTCTTACCATATATATACATACATATATGCTTTACCATTTAGACAAGTAACTTTCATTGGCTCTGATTTCTGTAATATGGACAACATAGTGAATAGAGATCTTCTCCCCCCAAAATTATACAAGAGAGAAAAATAGGCAGCAATAATACCAGAAAAAATTCAGAGTAAATTAACTTAGCTCTTTTCAAGTCTGGGCTCGTCAGATCTGATGCCAGTACTTTAGCTTAACTGGTATAAAGCCAATAGGAAAAATAGATGGGGAAGGAAAAGTGATATGAGCACAGATGCATGGAGGTGGACAGGCATTATGACATTCTTTCCACTTCTGCTTATACATTAAAACATGCAATAATGAAATATCACACTCCTAAACTTCAATACATTTATTTGAAATCCAGGGGAGAACAACTCTTGTCGTCAATGCGTGCATCTGCGTATGGAGCAGTGTATCTAAGTGGGCATCACTGTGAGCCAACAGCCAATGGCTTTAAGATGCCATTGAAGTTCTTTCAGTGAAACTCAGACCTCCACTGGTAGTAAATGATGGTCATTAGGAAGACCAGGTGAGGATTTACTTGATGCTAAAGGCCTTTCTTACTCCTTCTGTTCTTCTGGATGTTGGAAGTAAAGACAAATCACTTGAAGGAGGAAGGGTCCACTTAGCTCTGTAGCAAATGATCTGGAGGCAGATGGGACAGCTCCCTGCCCTGCTAGGAACGTGTCCTCAGCAAGGTGACCTCTCTGCATTTTCCCTATTGTGATACAATTTTTTAACTGATTCGTTTTTCTTTTTGTTGCAGTGGACATCCCAGAACTACATGGGAGAGATGGCTATGATGACGACATTGATGGTGAGTATTGTTATGGCTTATCAGATAATCATGAAATTCAAGTTCAGTTACAAAGACATCAACAAAGTATGATGCCCAGTGTATGGGAAGGCCAGAATTTAGAACTCTAGTCAGAAATACAAGTGCAAGGAATCCAGAGAGAACAGAAGAAACTACGAACTGCTCTGTTAGGGTCAAATTTAGAGATTTAGAAAGCTTATTGAGTTGCCTGTGCCTGTAATCTGAAACAGGTTCCCTATTTTGAGTAACTTTCAACATTAATGGACTTCAACTCTGGATAAACCCTGTAGAAGTGAAATGCAGGTTCCTCAGCACGTGCTTGAACCCACTGACCTCCTTCCACAGTGGGCCTGCCCAGATGACCCTCAGGGGGAATATTCTCCCAAAATGCTGTGGTTTCTGGTTCCTGCCCACTTTGCTTCCCTGCCTCAGGGGCTCCTTTCTCACATGACCCAACACTCCAAGCTGGGGCAAGACTTAGGTTTCTTTTCCCCACTGCCCATGTCATGTTTTCATATTTGTTCTAATTTCTCTCCTCCCACATCAAATATCCACATACTTTAAGAGGATGTAGCAGAAGTCCTGACTGGAGGGCCGCTTGAGCAAACACACAGATGCCATTTCTTCCCCCACCTCAGAGCAGCACAGGTCTCTCTAGACTTCCCAGAGGGCCAGGGTTCATCTCCAAGAGACTCAACAGCAAGATTCAACTCAAAGAACAGCTTTAGACCAAGATTGATGTAGTTAAGAAGAGCCGTTTATAGAGCAGCTGCTTTTAACCTGACCTTAATCAAACATTTCAAGTGTCGTTATAGAAACAGAGTGACTAACCCAAACAGTACCTTGTTAACTGAATGCAGACTCTCCCTGCAAAACCCGCTCAAATGCTCCTTTTATGGGCAAAGCTGCACTACTGGCCTCCACAGAGAAGCTGCAGTAGATCAAATGGCAGAAGTGCTATGGTGGAGTAGAAACAGCAGGGACGGGGACCCACAAAGTTTGATTCCCGTTGCTGGCTTCACTGCCTCAGGAACTCCTAGGACCTAGATGATTATCTGGTCACCTAATTTCTTTAAACCTGTTTCTTCCCATATTAAAAAAAAGTGCAGGAGCAGAATGATAGTACACAGGTACTGGTAGGGCTCTTGCCTTGCATGCAGCAGACCAGCATTCAATTTCAACATCCCTCATGGCTCCCCAAGCACCATCAGAAGTGAATCTCAAGTGCAGAGCCAGGTGTAACCCCTAAACATCATCAGTTGTTACCAAAAAAAAAAATATATATATATATATGAGAGAAACAGGAGAGGAGAGAAAGGGGAGAGATAAGAGAGGAAAGAGAGAGAGAGAGAAGAAGAGAGAGAGAGAGAGAGAAGAGCTATGCATATAATCCAGCTTTGGAATCACAGTAGAAATGCATTATTTTACTTGGGTTGCCTTAGAAAAGCTCCATAGATGAGGTGACCTAGAGAGCAGAAATTAATTGACTTAATGTTCTGGAGACTTCAAGTATCAGAGGGTTGATTCCTTCAGAGGATGATGAAGAACATCTCTGTTGCAAGCCCCTCTCGTTGGCCATCTCCACGTTCGCATGACATGCAACATCTGGGTCTGTCTAAACTCCCCTTTCATAAGGACACCAGTCCTATTGGCTCAGGGCCTGCCCTATGACCTCATTCCAATTTGATTCCCTCTGTAAAGACTATCTCCAAATAAAGCCCCATATGGAGGCTTTGGGGATCAGCATGTAAACCCAGGGCAGAGTTGGGCAGGGGAGTGGGCACCAGCCAATGCTAACAGTGAGGGCAAGGATGTAGGATGAAGTCTCGTGGTTACAGACACATCTGCTGCTTGGCTAGTCAGGCACAATGCTAAATTGGGAAATTGGTTACATGGAAATAGTTCTAGCCTTGCTTTGGATGTAACTTGAAGCTGTTGGAAATAGGTAATGAGGCATCCAAGAAAAAAAAGGGTGTCCACAGCACGCACCCCTCAGGTGCTCCAAGAGCACCCGGAGATTGTCTTACCATTTTCCAATGAATCAAATTATTTTGAGATCAAATATCTTAACATGTACCCACTCTGTGCTAGACACCAAGCACTTTACACATATTAAATTCAAGTACCTCACCTCGCCATCCAGGATACCGATTTCTTAGCATGCCTGTTTCTCATATTTGAAGAAGTCAGGCAGAGGTGAACCAGCTTGCCCAGAGTCAACAGTGAGGCTACAGCAGACATGTCTTTCCCCGACCCTCTCCCTGCCCTCCCCTCTGCAGAGAGCCTCTGCCCCAGCCTGCACTGCCCGCACTGCCTCAGGGAGTTAACGGCTGCTACTTCCCCTGTGCTTTGTGTCATAGCCGAGTACGACGTAGACTGGAGCAACACATCAGCCCCGACTTCGGGGCTGGTGCCCCTTCCGCTGACAAGGAGAAGAGCTGGCTCTACACGCTGGACCCTATCCTCATCACCATCATTGCCATGAGCTCGCTGGGAGTTCTTTTGGGAGCCACATGTGCCGGGCTCCTGCTCTACTGCACCTGTTCCTATTCAGGCCTGAGCTCCGCAGCTGCACCACTCTAGAGAATTACAACTTTGAGCTCTACGACGGCCTCAAGCACAAGGTCAAGATGAACCACCAGAAGTGCTGCTCAGAAGCCTGATGGATTACACCCAAATCACATCTGACGCTTCATTCCAGCGAGAGGGTTAGAGAAGATTACACTTTCTTTTCCTTTGGAAACTGAATGCCATAATCTCGATCGAACGGATCCAGAATCACCCCAGGTGAGGACAGGACAGCCAGTGAGCAGAGGGAAGAGGGACAGAGCCACCATATGGGAGGGCTTGGGGAGTTCTGCCCTCCACCCCCAATTGAAATCAGACCATGGTGGCCAAGTCATCGCTGGGACCAAGGCAGGAGCTAATCTCTTTGGGAGTCACGGTTTTATTTTGTGAGTCTGTTGTTATTGTGTCTTTCATTTCTCTGGTCTATGAGTAACTCAGAGAGGCAGAAGGGGAGAAGGTGATTTGCAGAAGCAGGCGCGGACTGTTCATCTCCACTTTCTCTTTCTCATCCACACTTGAAAAGCAGAGTCTTTTCAGACTTCCCACCTTTCAGTTAAACAGTGAAAACAGAAACAAAACAAGAAACAGACTAAAAAGCCTCCCGGCGTATTCCGTCCCTCTGCCTTCTGATCCTCTGAAGAGAGATGAGCTCGCCTCTGCCAGCCCAGCCTACAAGCTGCCGCTTCCAGTCCTAGCATTTACGTAGGATGTTGTTGCCTTTAACTTTTTTTTATCCAGGGGAAAATTGCCATTTTAGGGTCAGCACGAACAGCTCTTTCTTATCTGTGACAAATGTCAAACGTCACAATAAAATGCATAGAAGCACCTCCATGTCAGATCTGGCCAAGCCTTAACATGCTTTGTGAATAGGAGCCATCCGCTAACTTGAGTCCCAGAATTTGTGGCTGTGAAGCCACTGTGTGGGGCCTTTGGTATGGTTTTGGTTTTGCTTTTTCCCTGCCCCTTGTTATTCTAAAATACATACACACACAGGCGTGCATGTACACATAGGCACGTAGAGTAACATGCATATACAACACTTACATACACACAGGCATGCAAATATTCATATGCACACATAACAGTCATGCGCACTCACATATGCTCACATACATGCACATACACCTGCACATTCGTCAGGTCTCTAAGCCCTAGAGGACATTACCTGTTTGCTAGTCTCAGAGATTAGGTGTGGAATAAAGCTCTGGGTATGTTTTCTCTACCTGTAAACTAGCTACAGAGGGTGGAAGAGAGGGAAAGATGTCCACTCTCTGTGATCGTGTGAAGGCAAAGACGAAGCTGAGTCCACCAGTAAACATGGAGTTCTCAGGGTCACAGCTTTTCAGGGGTGCCAGCAGGGATGCATGTGAGTCCCTGCAGAAGTCTGAACACTATGAATCGAAACACTAACACCACCGATTCGCCCCCAGAGACCTGCTCTTACACATACACACACCAATTTCTGTGTTTTTATTAAGTGCCTTGAAAACATGAAGAAAGGTGTATTTCTATGTTGATTATCCTCCGAGTTAAGGCATTACTCCTCCCTCAACCCCTAATGGCTCCTTTGCCAACTCCCGAAACTCACCGCTGATCCTACTAATGGAATGACCCCAGTGCTAGTCATAGCCCTCGGTGACTCTCAGCTCCTCTAGTTGGGGAGGCATCAGGAATAGAACAAAACTGTGTGAAGGATAAGACTGTCCTCATCAAAATCTACATCTCCTAGTAATGCCTAAGCATTGCCTGTGTGCTGAAAATCCATTTGAAACCCCACCAGTATGCCCAGCCCTGTTGTGTATTAGTGGTAAACTCTCAGACCATTTCTGCTGCTACAGTCACCCACAGTTTCATTTGTCTCATACCCAGGTGAAAGGGGCAGGAAGAATGCGACTGGTTCCTCTCAATGTTAACTTATGGAAATGCTAGTTCAGCTGGTAATGTTACAGTGTTCTGTAGGCAGAGGGAGCTATCAAGCCGACAGCTATTTATTCATATGTGTGTGTGTTTGCAGGCCTTTGAGTTCTCTGTATCTACCGTGTATGTGAGTGGTCACGTGGGACTCAGTGGTGTTGTTGTGACTTTGACCTAGGGCCCAAGTGTCCTCGTTGATCTCGGCACTCATTGGCTCAGTGGTAGTTAGAGGTGAAAGCTTTGTCAAGCCCAAGGGCTTGGCTTTCGGCTCCCCTGGGCTGGGCCTGTGGCAGAAGCCAATTTTTAATTAGCCCACCCTCCTCTTCACCTTCCCATGGAGCTCAGTGTTCAAGAAGCTAGCAAGTTCTAGGAATTCCCAGAAGTAGCCTGCAAAAGAAGTTCAAAAGCCTCCTCCAGGGCTCCTGGCCCTCTCAGGCCCAGGGGTCCATTCTTAAATTCCCCAAAGACCAGCCCTGACTTTGGCCTGCAGTTCACCAGAGTTAAGTAAACTCAACGGCCCACCAGTACCTTCTCACATTTGGCTGAGTCGGGGCCCTGAGTGCTGAACAAAGCGGCCTCCCCAGGGCTCAAATGTAAATACCTCACCAACACTGGAGGCTGGTTTGTCATGAAGACAGAAATACAGCCAGCTAGGCCAGTTAGAACTTGGCCAGGGGCCACCTGGGCACCTCTGTTGTCTCTCTGCAGGTAGGCTAGCTGACCCAGCTCCTTGCATCATTCCCGTTGGGAAACCTAGCTCACAGTATTGATCTCCTTTTTTTGCCTTGTACTGAATGACACATTACCTCGCGATCTCCTGGTTGGACTAGGCCATCCACCGCCCTTGGGCTGTTCCTCCCTTAGGCGGGGCTGGGGTGCTGACAGGGATGAGAGTCCGGGGAATGAGCCTGAGTGGCTAGTAAACAAGGGGGAAAAGTTCAACTGTCCACAGGTTAACTTTTCCAGGATTTGCAGTTAAAGGTATTGGACATTCACTGGCTAAGCCAGATCACGGGAACTTGAGAGCTATTACTGTGATTCAATGTAAAAAATAAAAAACAATGTCAAACTGTGTTTATATGATTTGTATAAAGCCTTTTTCAGATTACTATTTAAATAAACATGATACCAGAGATAATCCCGGTGTGTTTTTTATTGAAGACAGAGTCCTGGGATGAGGGTGACCAATGCTGGGTTTTCACCCTGAAAGCTCCTTGTGCCTCCATGTCAGAAGGGTCGCTCAAGCTCATGGCATGGTGCTCGCCAGCATTCACGTGGCTGAATAGGTTGGTTGGCCAGCTGACGTTTTAGAGATCGAAAATGCAATCCAGATAAGTCATAACCTTCCGGCCAGGTTATTACCTTTAAGTCTTCTTGGTGGATATCCACCAAGAAGACATCCTCCGCAGACATCCATCCTCTGCTACTTGAAACTTCCTGCTCAGACACTTGCTGCTCACTCTGGTGAGAGCAAGAGCTCTGATTTTCAAGGTGTGGTCCTGCCTGACCAGTATTATTATCTCTCAGAATCTTGGCTGCCATGCTTGCATTAGACCCAAGATTTCCACAATCAAAAACTTCCGGGAGAAGGGCCCAGGGATCTGTGTTTTAACAGTCCACTCAGAGTATTCTCATACATCTTCAAGGCAGGGAACCTTTGGTCTAGGGAAAAGGCAGAGTTAACTAAAAGAAATTCATCAATTTTAAAAGTGACGAAGAGGGGCTGGAGCCATAGTACAGCAGGTAGGACTTTTGCCTTGCACATGGCCGACCAGGGTTCAATCCCCAGCATCCCACGTATTCTCCTTAGCACTGCCAGGAATAATTCTGAGTGCAGAGCCAGGAGTAACCCCTGAGCATTACTGGGTGTGACCCACACAGCAAAATAAATAAATATAAAGATGATGATGATTGCTTCCACCTGTTGGTTATTGGATTCAAAACAAACTAGATGTTCACCAGGGCATAGTAACAGAGATCAAGGGCATCCCTAGGTTGGACAGTAAGTTCCCCTGGTGAGGAGGAAGGAGAGAAAACACACACCCCCCCCCCCCCCCCCACACACACACACACACACACACACACACACACACACACACCACACACACCCCTATTCCTTGTATATGGGCGCTGAATCTGGCCCCTACAAGCAAATTTTTATTTTTAAATGCCTTATTTACTTTTGTTCTAACAGTAAGACCAGTATTGTTCTTATGAGCATAGTGCAGCCTCTGCATGCCCAGCTCACCCCTCCACCCCCGTAAAGGAAATTTGCTTCAATCATTCATTTCAGAAATGTTTTTAAGCATTTCCTAATTTTGTTAGCTCTCGGAGTCTATACTCCAGGGAAGGGGACAGAAAGCAAACAAATACATAAACTAAGGGCTGGCTTCCGTAAATGCAATGAAGGCACTAAATAAGTCTCTCTCATAGACAATGATTAGATATTAAAGGTGTGCTATTTGGGCTATTTGAGTTCCTGGCTTTGGGGAAATTTGGCTTGGTTTGGTTTGATTTGGGGGCCATATCTGGGAGTGGTGAAAGCATGCTCCTGGCTTTGTGATCAAGGATCACTCTTATCCCCTGATCTCAAGGGACCATATATGGTGCCATGGATGAGATCCAAGCCAGTTGGTTGCAAGGCAGGTGCCCTCCCTCCAGCCCCAATGTGGTTTCATATTTACAAAACATGTCTCTTACTGATGTAGCAGGGCTTGCTTGATTATGGAAAATTTAATGCATCCGTTTTCTAGTCAGCCAAGTTGGGATGAAACAGTGATTCTAATATAGAACCTATCTCTTGGAAATTAAAAAAAAATTACTTAGGCCAATTCCCTCTAAATGAGGGATCTTGGAAGATCTCTCTGGGGAGGTGATACTGATCTGAGAAACTGGGAAAAGCTTTCCACATTAAAGAAATATTATTGAGAGGTGTTTTTGGGGTTAAGGGAGGATGAAATCATTGCGAAGAGCCAGGAGAGACCCTTTAAGGCAACAGGTTGGAAAACGATGCTCTCAGCCTCATGAGGTATGTGTTGGGACCTGACATTTCATCATGGCTTTTCTCTAATCTTGTCGTCCTGGTGACCCTGGTCCTACCATTGCCCAGTCTCATACCCCCCATTTACCTGGTTTGCACTAAGGGCCCTGGAATCCAGGTTGAGTAGTGCTGGTCCAACCCCAGCACCCTCAGTCCTTGTCCTGATGGCCCACAGAACCATACTCACCCCTGGTTAAGGAATGCTGGCCAAACCCCAGCCCTCTTGGGCCTTGCCTAGTTCATGCTAATCACAACTTAATCCTGCCCCAGTCTGCACTGGCCTGTGGGCACCCCTGTGCCTCCTTCCTCTGCTGGCCTCTGCGCTTCAGAACATCAGTCTCCAGAGAGGCTGATTCTGTCCTGCCACTGACCCGAGCAACCATAACAGAGGCTCAATAAAAGCCAGTTTTTGCTTTCAGTGGACCTTCCAGGGATTTTGAAAGTCCTAATGAACTAAGAATAGCTCCTGGTTCCTCGCCATCTCGTGTTTATGGCACCCCTCCCCACACACACACACACACACCACCCCCTTTCTCTTATCTGCATCCTTCTGGAAATGTTTATACAACCCTCAGGGAGTGTAGTGAATTGGAGTTGGAACAGGCCCATTCTTCAGGGAAACATCCCCCCATCTGGATGCTGAGAACTGCCCTTGTGCCCTGTAACTCTAGGGGTGCTGATGGGCGGAAGAGGCTATGGTAGAAGAAGTGAGACATTGACTCACTGCCAGTTTTCACAGGCTTTGGGCTCTCCTCCCACGATGAGCTCTATAAAACTGCAGGGAAAATGTTTCTCTGGGGATTCAGGGTGAAATAAAGGGGTAAAAGGATCGGGATAGGAAATGCCAGCACGGGGCCCCCAGAGCCAGGCCTCCCAGTAAAGTTCACAGCCAGTCCCACAGACACCCATGAGGGGCCATAGGACACCTGAGGATGGAGCAAAGGATGAGATCCAGGTCAGTTGGTTGCAAGGCAAGCGCCCTCCCTCCAGCCCCAACGTGGTTTCATATTTATAAAACATGTCTCTTACTGAGGTGCCAGGGCTTGCTTGATTATGGAAAATTTAATGCATCTGTTTTCAAGTCAGCCAAGTTGGGATGAGAATCCCTACCTTGCAAATTCCTGAGCACCTAGCTCAGGTGCTCCCATGGCATCCTCCAAGCCTGGACCTCCTCATTCCTCTGCTTTAATCCATGGGCCTTGTGTCCTGGTAGAAGGACAAGCTTTCCTGAAGGAGACTGAGGTGTGAGGCGTCTGAAAGAGCTGTGAGCTCCTTGTGCAGCTTCTTCAGAGAGCAACACCTGCTTGCTGTCCACCAGAGTGTGTGTGTGTGTGTGTGTGTGTGTGTGTGTGTGTGTGTGTGTGTGTGTGTGTGTTTGCACATTTGCAGGAGCAGCCTGTGAGAGCTCCATGGGCCCACACTGTACCTGGGCATATTGCTCCCCACCTTATCCTTCCTGCTCCTGGCTCCATGTTACCAGACTACCCTGTGGATGGATTCGAAAACCACTGGGTATGCCCCCCACTCCAAAAAAACCAAGCCAACCAACAAACATAAAAATAGTTTGGTCAGAGGGTTGGGCAGCAGGCTCTGCATGGAGACATCCAGAAAGTCTGCAATGGGCTTAGAAGCTGGGGTGCTTCATTCTGGGCCCCTCACCAGGCCTGGGTAGCTGTAATCAGGTGTGGGCCCTCATCTTCCCTACTTTAAACAATTGTTCCTGGAAGCCTAGATGGCTGCTTCTGAGATGTAGGCTGCAGCGCCCCCCCACCCCCCAGGCCTTGTGGAAGTATGTGCCATCCAAGTGGTTTGGAGCGGCTCTGCTAATAAATCTCCATTCTGAAACCCTTGACTACCTCCACTGGGAATTGAAACACAGCCTTTTGGAGCACACTGGCTGCCTTGCCGCACTGGCAAGCATCAGTCCTGGCAGGCCCTGGTGCTCACAGCCATACGGGCAGCCCTGCTACATGAGCTTTCTTTCTTATCCAGCCTTACCTCTCCTTGAGCATTCACTTCCCTATAATTTACAGAAACCCATTTTAAAAACCTTTCAGGAGTTCAAAGACCTCTTCTGGAGGTTTAGAGATTGACCCGGATTTCTCTCTCTCCCCTTGAACTTGATCAGAGGGTAGAAAAGGCCAGTACTCAGGACACCAGGGTTTTCAGGTCTGCCCATTGCTCTGTGACCTTGGGAAGGTCATTCAGATCTGTCTCGGCTAAGTAATTTTGAGCCACAAGCTATGCAGGAGGGATGCTGACTATCAATCGTGGGTACAATGCAGATGTTCCTGTCTCTAGACTCTCCTAGCAGCCCTTCTGCAGAGAGGCTAGGAATCACAACTTTGGATGGCGCTTGTAGAGCTGTCTCAAGTCTGAATTCCCTTGCAACAGAAGCACTCTTTACCTCAGAGTTCTTTGCTTTTAGGTACTGGTGAAAATAAACAGGTTTGTCTACCTCCCCTGAGCACTTGAGAGAAGAATTTAAGTATGCATTCTCTCATCTAGCCAACATATTTTATAATATAAATGCCTGACTGTTTGCCTTGCTAGGAGCTAATGATCAGTCAAACATACATAATTTCTGCATGCAGGAAGCTTACGATCTAGAGGCATAAGTGAATCAGATCAGTACACAAATTTGTCAGGGCAAGAGCAAGCAAGTAAAGTGTGGACAGCCACTGTGTAAGGGAGGGGACACCATCCCCTCTAGTGGGAGCTGAAACTTCAGGGTAGTCAGATGAGTGGAAATGGGATGAGGGGAGAGCGTGTCCGACACAGGGTCAGCAAGTGCAGACTCAGAAGCAAGGGAACTTGACTCAAGCAAAAGTAGACGTAGGAGAAGCATCTCAGCGACCTTTGTCTAGGAAGCCCAACAGAGCACTTACAGTGGAAGCATACTAAATCTTTGTGGAATGAATTAATGAATGAATGACATGTGTGAATCCCCCTTTCTGCTAGGCATCAAACTGCCCTGTTTGTACAGATTGAAGAGAATGGTTTTAGTTCTACGGCCACCTGTGCTTCTCTAAGGCAGAAAATGTGAAATCACGTTCCTAGAGTAGGCAGAGAAATTATACCCCCAAGTGCCAATGTGAAGATGGGCACTGTTCACTTCTGTTTAAATATGGTAATTTAGGTTAAATATCATATTCAGATTAAAATATTGCTGAAGAGTTTGGAAGGTTGCCAGATTTAACAAATTAAAATATTCCATGCAGCCACAGTGAAAAACCGCACAGCAGTTCCTCAAAATGTTAAACATAGACTTACCATGTGATCCAGCAATTCCACTTTTAGATACACAGACACGAAGGAATGGAAAACAAGGACGCAGAGCAGATTCTTCTGCACACATGTGGTGTTCCTTTCACAGCAGCATTCTTCATGACGGTCCAAAAGGGGGAACAATCCACGTGTCCTCCAACAGATCAATGCACCAACAAAAGGTTTTAAGTGTATACCATGAGCTTATGATACAGACTTAAAAATTAGTGACATTCTCATACTTATAGTATATTATGATAATACTGTGTGAAATGATATCAATGCAAAAGATACAGTTGTGTGATCCCCCTAATATGAGATACTTAGAATAGGCAAATTCAAAGAGAAATGAAGTAGATTCAGTTACCAAGGACTGGGCAGCAAGGGGTGGGGGTTGGTTAGGAGGAATAATGGAGAATTGGTGTTTAATGGTACAGAATTTAGAACTACAAAAAGTTCTAAAATTGGATTATGATGATAATTGCAAAACATTATGGAATAAACTTAATTCTACTGAAGTGTACCTTTTAAAATGGTTGCAATGATAACTTTTATGTATATTTTATCACAATAAAAGAATACATCTTGTCTTAAGAATATGTAATATTTGGCACATAGCTAAACTATAAGTATATTCATTGTTTGTCTGAATTCAGATTGTGTTGCTACCTGTTCTTTATCTGACACATCATTTGAGAGACTTTCTCATTGCCCTGAGCTTCCTAGACTCTTCCCATAATTTAAAGACTAGTTTTCCAAACTCAAAACTGTAGTTGGAGTTCTGATAAGGAAGTTGGGTAAGACTGGGCAGAAAATCAGAACTGCCATAATTATAGTTTCCACTCTTGATAGAGTTCATGAGGTGACTCCCTCAGCACTCCCCTCCCTCCCCACTGAAGAGGTGGGAACTTAACATCTTGGCTGGGTTTCCCATCTGTTCTTTAATCACCATGATCTGCAATGCAGTCAGAGCTAGTTATAAACCCTCTGATGCATGATCACATGACCTGAATTATGGTTGCAGATGGTGACGTTCCTTGTGTTACTCAGGCAATGGCCTTGTCCCTCAACATCAATGTCTCTTCACACCAGAATTGCTAAGAGCTCATGGGGTGCCCAAATGCCTAATTGTACCACCACTGGTGCCCATGTCTTCTCCCCAAGAGGCAAATGCCTGCACAGCTTGTTGTGCAGCAAAAAACAACAGGTGCAGATAAAGCAAAGGCCACTTTGGAACCATTTGGACCCACAAGCGTGGCTCAGTGCAACAGGAACGCCCACAGACTTGGCTTGCCCGTGCAGATCAGCCTGCAAGATGGGCATGGAGTCAAACCACAGACCCCCGAGTCTATGACGGCTGCTCCAGGTGCTCCCACCTACTCTTCTCCCAACCAAGACGAAAGGAGCTGGGAGGGCATCCATGAAGGGATGGGTTGCATCCAGTTCATTATTACTAGGTGCTGACAAGGCACAGCCAATGCCTGGAAATGTGCAGCACAGCAAAACAGGCGGGTCGCAGTGTGCCAGTGAATGATCACCAGAGGAGAAATTCACTCGTGGCTGTTCTCAGCTCCCATCATGTAAGGAAGTGTTACATTAACAAGATGGAAGGCCCCGGTGTCCCCCCGTCACCCCGCCCCAACACAGTCTCCACAGCCACTGTACTATTTTAAGTTGTGTTGCCTGGTGGGAGCACCATTCAAAGGTGGGGGAAGTTAATCCAGTTTTCCACTTCCAGAAGCAGAGTCCGGGGGAGGGGGATGGGAGGGAACCTAGAGCAGAGTGACACAGTTTCTACCCAGCCTGCTCCATGAAATGCTTCTGTCCCAGCTATGGCCACTGCCCTCTCGCATGGAGCTATGTGGTTGACAACCCAGGACATCTACTATCCACAAAATATGCTGGCCACTCTGGAGGCAGGAGTTTCTGTGTGGTCATGCCAGGCCTCACTGCTGTGGGCAGCCAGCTTCACCTGCGGTTTCTCTCCTATAGACCCAGAAGGATCACCAGGAAGATGCCAGCAGGAACCCATATTGGAGACAACGGGACACAATGACCTCACCTGCAGGGGAGGTACTCTGCCCACCACCTGCCCTCATGACAGAGCAGGTGTCAGAGATGAAGGGTCCTTGCTCTTCCTCTTTCTAATTTCTCCATTTACCACTTTCCACTTTCCAGAAACACAGGCTACAATGGAAGGTCACAGAGAGGCAACTGCACCCAGCCGCTGTGTCAATAGTTCTTCTTTAAGGGGATTTCTGTGCCTTCAAACTGTCATTCATAGGCAAGGGGTCAGCTGACTGCATCTGCTTTGAAAGTCAAATGCAAGGGCAAGCCCAACCCAGGGAAGCCTCAGGACAAACAGATTCTGCCTGCTAAGGGGTTTCTGGAAAGCAGCAAACACTGTTGCTAGGGGTCCTGTGCTGGGAGCCTGACTTCTGAAAGGCCAGGTGGGATTACCGCTGCAAAAGTCCAATGAAAGGGGAGGCATGCACCCCAGCCAGCCAGGAGGACATTACCCATGAGCCCCGTTGTGTGAGGCATTCTCCAAGCACCCTGGACACAGTGAATCAGCTTTCCCAGTACTGGGAGACCCTCAGGTCAGAGCCCCGTCACACAGTCTCTGCTCTGCCTCCAGCCCTCACCCCTTTTCAAACAGCCGAAATGCTGCAACTTGCTGCTCTTGGGCTTCAACCCGGCATCCTCTTTCATTCTTCCTGCACCCATATTTTCATCTCCCCAGTCCTGTGTCCCCCTGCCATCTCTGTATTTCCCTCGGTGTCTGTGCTTTTTGTGGCTGCTGCATTTTTTTTTGAAATTCAGATCATAGGAAAGTTTACTATGCATCGAGGTTGACCGGGTGGACATGATAGGCTAACACTCCCAAGTTTCGCAGCTTGTTCTAAAGCTCCTATTGTAGCGCACAGCTCGCTGATCGCAGCCCCTTCTAAGAGGATAGAAAGTTTATGGGGTAGGGGGTGTCAGTCGAGGCTGCTGTGGCAACCTCCTTCAATTCCCTGCAGTTTTGAGCAGCTATAGAGGTAAACATCCCCCTCTCCTGCCTCAGGGTAGCCTATTAGAAACCAGGTCCCCCAAATACATCTGAAGCCCATGAATCCATGCCACACACCCAGCAAATAGTGCCCCTGTACGTGTTTTAAAAAACACAGAGGGGTCGGAGCGATAGCCCAGCAGGTAGGGCATTTGCCTTGCCCGCGGCTGGCCCATGCCAGCCTGGGTTCTATCCCCGGCATCCCATATGGTCCCCCGAGCACAGCCAGGAGTAATTCCTGAGTGCAGCGCCAGGAGTAACCCCTGAGTATCGCCAGGTGTGACCAAAAAAAAGCAAAATAAATAAATAAATAAATAAATGAACAAATAAATAAATAAATAAGCAAATAAGTAAATAAATGAAGCACACAGGCTGGGGCGGGCAGGAGAGAACATGGGAACACCGGCAGAAGCTGACACTGGGAGTGGGACTGGTCTACTACATTATATGTATAGAACTCAACTGTCAGTAACTTTGTAAATAATGGTTCTTTAAGTCCAAAAAAAAATTAATTCTCCAGTCATGAAGGGCAGGCTGCAGGTGAAGACGGTGGCTAAAGGCATCTATGACAGGCCCAGGGTTCACGGAGGAACTAGAGCAGAGGAACTAATTGATTGGTGGGGCGGGGCGTTGTCCCCAGGAAAGACAGAGGCTGGTGATAAGGACTCCATCAGTGTCAGAGCAGTCCCCACACACACAGTGGCAAATCATTTTGAGGATGAAGACTCGGCAAATGGAGACGCTGAGGAGGGAAGAGGCAGAAGCACTCTGCCTTGCGCAAGGCATGTGGACTTGACCTTGGCCATGGCTGGATGAAGAAGCACAGAACCCCTCAGTGCACTTTGTTTCTCCACCTGTCCTCAGCCCCAAGGGAGCTACTGCACTTACAGCTCAACAAAGCCCGTCTAAAACACTATGTTCCACCTGCAGCCCCGGCTCCTGCCCTGGAAAGCTGCTCTCCTCCCTCCCACCACCACAGAAAAGCAGAACTTGGTATGGGGCTTCCAACCCCTGTCCTTGCCCCCCATTCCAGGAGCAAAACTCCAGCAAAAAGGCTGGGCATCGAGGTGAGAAGTTGTTCCTCAAATTCTAGAAAGCCCTGTGACTGCTTTTCAGCATCTCCCATTCCAGAGGTGATGAGCACCAGCCAAACCCATTTGCAGCAGAGCATAGAGTAGGGAGTCCTGGAGTGTGTGGGGGAGGTGGGTCACACCCAGTGATCATCCAGGGTAACTCCTGGCTCTGCACTCAGAATTACTCCTTGCTGGCTGGGGAAACCATGAAGGATGTCCAGGATAGAATCCAAGTTGGCTGTATGCAAGAAAAGCGCCAACCTACTATACTGTCGCTCTAGCCCCTCCCAAACCCATTTTAAAGATTATCTTTCTAGTGTTTTAATTACATTGAAAGACAATCAATCCTATGTTGGTGATCATGAATGGATTAGCGATTAATTAATTGCAGGTGGGGAAGAAGCCATTTATGGCTTTTTAGCACCCCCTTCTCTCTTAAGATCATTCTTTTGTCTTTTTAATTAATTTTTTGCTGCCCCAGCACTTCTCTTATCAAATATTCAAGTAAACTAAACAAGCAGTGCATAATGAGACCCAAGTACTTCATACAGTCTTTAATTGCAGTGGTAGCCTGGTTTCTCTGGGCACAATCTCAGGGTGCCTGCTAGTGCTCTCTGGCAGTGGAACTGGACAGCAAAGATGTAGTTTTAAGCATCTATTTAATCTTCCTTTCAGGGCCTTAAGGGATAGCTTGATGGAAGCAGGCAGCATGAGCCATCAGGCAGTTGATGGTTTCTCTTGTAGAAACCATCATAGGTCTATGAGCCTCCTCCTCCATTCTGCCTGCCTCAACTCTCACTTCTGTAAACCTACTGCTGTGGGCACCACAACTGCTGACCATAGTGTTTCATCCAGCTGTAGGCAAGACTAGACCAAGGCTTGTTGGCAGCTGCCCTTCAACTACCAGCATCTCATGTGGTGATGCAGAAAAGCCACCTACACGGTCTAGAACAGCAAACCTACACCCAAGCTTCCAAACCCAGGGCAAGCCAGGGGAGTGTGGCCAGGCAGGACATGTGCTCATGGACATCTCCCTGCACTAAACTCTCACACATTTCCCTGAATGAGTGAGCCATCATGGGGGAACAAAGGTCAGCGATGGAGTCAGAGCCAGTGGCAGATTCAAAATGAGTTACAAGCGTCAGGACACACCTCTGGAGGCTGCTAGCAGTTTCCTTAGGAAGGAAAGTCTAAGAGCTGCCAACTTTTTTGAGCAATGCCCACAGATCTATTCAATGATGACTCAAGCCTGGAAGAACAAGGACTTAGACTGCAGTCTTGCAAGCACCAAATCCTCAGTATCCTACTTATGTCCAATGCAAGCCCAAAGTTCTACTTTCCAGTGGCACCTCAGCCAATTGTGTGTAAGCACTATAAAGAGTGTAACCTCAGGAATTACCTCAATGAAAAAGTTGTGAGACTGCTACAATCAGGAGGGCAGCTCTGGCGAGCTCTACTTTGCATGCCTCCACTGAAGCATGACCCCAGAACACGCCTATGGAAGCACAAACCTACAGAAGTGCATACTTTGGTGAGCGCTGCAGCCCACTGCACCATCTCTAGCCCACACCATAGCCGGATGCACAGGGAAGCCCCAGTCAACGTGACAATAACACTGACAATAAAAGTTACTTATGAAGATCCTCTGCTTTCGCACCCACCATTCCAGATGAGGTTAATCTTCTGGCTACCATCCCTGGGGCCTTTTGGAAACTGGAAGCAGATTCCCCTTATGTCCCAATTCGGTTCCAGCAGCTTCCATGCTGCAGGCCTGTCTCCACATCTCCTGAACCAAGTGGCTTCAGGCTCTCCTCATCTCACCTCATACAATTCACACTTACACTTCCTGTCACTGGGTCCAGACAAACACAGAAGAGAGAAAGAGAGATACCCAACCTGATCCTTCAGTCTCCCAAGGAACTGATTACAGAGATTTGACTTAGTACAGCAGGAGTACCACAAGCACAACACAGTAGATGCATAGAAGCCCACCAAGGACAATGTATGAAATAAGAAGGCTTGACATGCACCAACCAGCTCTATAGACTCTCAGATAATAATAAGGCTTGCCCTGTACCAACCAGCCCTATAGACTCTCAGATATCTTTAATGATACCATACTAAGGTTGTTAAGACTGCAAAGAAACAATGACACAGGTAATCAACAAAGCACAAGAAAGTATGAGAGGAGAAATGAGAAAGCTACAATCTAAAGGGACAGAAATAAAGAGAATGGCAAGTGATAAGAAAAGCGCAATCGAAGTTCTGAGCATAACAACAGCTGAGGAAAAGATGAGTGGACTCAAAGATAAGATACAGGAAACCTAGAAAACAATGGAAGATGGGGGAAAAAAGAAATGAACAGCACACCAGAGAACTATGGGACAAGTTCAAGAGGAAAGATGTAAGAGTCAGAGTCCCTGAAGAACAGGAAAGTAAATTTGATGAAAATCACTAAAGCAATCATAGCTAAGAATTTCCCAGAGTTAAGAAATATATCCAAATCCAAGAGATCTAAAGGGTCCCAGAGAAAATAGACCCAAATAGAAAACTCTACAAGATATATTATAATCAGAATGCCAAAAGTCAATGACAAAGACAAAATATTGAAAGCAATAAGATCATGAAGGAACTTACATACAAGGGAAAGCCCATAAGGCTCACAGCAGACCAATCTAATCAGACTCAACAAGCAGAAGAGAAGGGAGGGATATAGTACAAAACCTCAATGAAATGACACTCACTGCAAATACTCTCTCCAGCTAGCTTCTCATTCAGATTTCAGGGGATGATACAGAGTTTCATGGACAGGCAACAACTTAGGAGATCCATAGCCTTGAAACCAGTTTTGTAATAAGCATTAAAGGAACTTTTTTAAAAGACAAACTTCTCAGCACTTCTCTTGAGCATGGCATTCACTCACGGTGCTTATGACTGCCCTCTACTACATTAAGAAAGGTCTGTTTATTCCTAGCTTGCTAACGGATTTTATACTTTTTCAATAATAAATTAATGTTTCATTTATATTGAGTGTTCTATGTCTACTTGCATGATTTTTTATATCTAGAGATTTTTATTATGATCTTTTACTTATTAATGGAGATACTTAAGCACTATCTTCTTAATCTAATTTTAACTAAAATCAATATTCTAATTTATAGACAAGACATAGTTGTATAGACCTAATTCATATTTTCCTTAAAATATTCTTAATTTCCCCTTTTCATTCTTGCTAAATAGAATAATTGTGGGATAATCTATTGCATGTAAATTTTAAAATGTATCATCACAAAATCATTCATACTATTACTTTTATTTTTTTATTTTATTTTATTTTATTTTTGCTTTTTGGGTCACACCCAGTGATGCTCAGGAGTTACTCCTGGCTCTGCACTCAGGAATTACTCCCTGGCAGTGCTCGGGGGACCATATGGGATATTGGGGATTAAACCCAGGCCGGCATGGGCCGGCCGCATGCAAGGCAAATGTCCTACCCGCTGGGCTATCACTCCGGCCCCTTAAAATTTATATATATATATTTAAAAGTATGTAGATTTTTTAAATATTATTGCTTTACAATTTTGTGGAATTTGGGTGTTTAGCTTTATTCATCTATATGATTACCTACATAGGTATTACTTCTTCCACAACAATACAAGGGGTCTCTTTTATATATATATTCTCTTACTATATACATAAGTATATATATATGTATATGTATATACATGCTTTATCTTTGTATGTATGTATATATACATATATACATGCTTATATACTTGTATATATATGTATATATGTATATATACATATATACATGTATACATGTATGTATACATGTATATATGTATATATATACATATATATATATACATATATCATATACAGATATAGATATATTAAGAGAATAAAAAGCCCTTAATCAGAACTTACGAGGTGGAGAAAAACAAGCTCTCTGGTGATGGGTGTGGTGTTGGAATGATGTATGCATGAAAAGTATAATTAACAGTCTTGTAAATACAGGTATCTCAATAAAACCGATTAATGTAAAATAAATTAAATTATTTAGACAGGGATCAGAGAGATAATATGGTTTAAGGCACTTGTCTTGCTCATGGTAACCTGGGTTCAATCCCCAGCATAACAATATGCTCCCCTTAAGCCCCTCCGAGAGTGATTCCTGAGCATAGCTCTAAAAATAAGCTCCTGGGCACAGCAAGGTGCACCCCCTCCAATAAAGCCAAAAACATCTATGCATAAGCTAGAAATGCTGATGTGCAGGAATAAAGGATTGGAGCAGGTTGAAGTGGGGCTCTGAACCACTATATGCCTCAGCCACGGAGTTGGCTCTAGGTAGCACCAAGTCTTTTGCTATTTCTGGCAAGTTCAGGAGGATCCCTGTCAAGATTTCCAGTAGAGCGGTGGGGTGACATAGAGGGGGCACCCTGTACCTCGGGAGCCGATGAAAGTCACTGCTGAAGATTTCTGAAACTATGCAGAGGGTATTTCCTCTGTCTGAGCAAACACTTCCCGGAGTTTCTCTTAATCAATCTTTCTCTCTCCCAGGTGTAGAAGCATCAAAAGACTGAAAAATTTAAATGGGGAGCTTTAAATTAGAACTCTTAAAAAAAACCATGTAGCTAGTTGGTTTTGTTATTGTTGCCATTGTTTTTTGATCCTTAGGCATAGATTTCTGAGCAGTAGTTTACAATGATAATGGTGGCAGGGACCAGAGAAATAGTACAGGGGTATAGGTACTTATCTTGCACACAGCTGACCCTGGTTCAACCCAGCACATTTGAGGTCCCCCACTCCCTCCAGGAATGATCCCTAAGAGTCAGGAATAAATTCTGAGCTCGAAAGGGTATTGCAGTCCTCCAAAAAGCACCAAGGAAATATTCCAATAGAATAGGCCTCATTATTTGCATACAGGAGACCCAGTTTGGATCCCCAAAACCTACACAATTCTCTAAATACTGTCGGAAGCAAGCATCTAGGCTGGAGTAGCCCCTGAGCACCCCTGGGTATGGCCCCAAACACCAAAATAAGAATAATAATACAATAATAATAATTATCAAAAAGTTCTTTGTATATAAATGTAAAACTATCTGTGACATTTGGTTACATGGGGAAAAAAACCAGAACAGACTATATATTTGCAGGGCCCCATGCAGAATTAAACACTAGGGTTCAAAAATCATTAAGAATTTCAAGACTGCCTGGTAGAGGGTTAAAGCACAAACTGCAGAGGCCCCAGAAACCGCCGGCATGACTGTGCATTCATTCCACACACACTGCAAAGAGAGCCTGGAAGGAAGCCATGGGAAATGTGAAAGACGACATAAATCACAGGTTTACCTATGGATGGAGGATGGTGGGAGGACGGGAATTCCCATGATACTTCTATTTATGTTCCTGTTTGGACCATGTGCATGAGTTACCCATTTGGAAAAGGAAATTATTAAGAGCAAGTCCCTGGGGCTCCAGAAACCCCACTTAAGCATCCAAGCAATGCAGGGCTCCTGTCCACACATCCCAGAGACTGCAGGTGGCCCATTGGAGGTCCTGGGGATGGGAGAGGCCAAGATCAGGAAAAGCATATGATGGTAAAAACTAAAGTTACAACTCTCCTGTTTTGCACCATTCACTCACATGCTACTTAGATTTCTCTGAGGCAAACAGAGTAGGAAATATTCTCATGTCTGGTGACCTCCGTAAGGTTCTCCTTCCTGTCCTGAATTTTACTGGCCTCAGGAATAAAGGACTAATAAACAAAACATATAAAACACTCTCAAAGCTTACAGGCAACCAAATAACAACCCCATCAGGAAATGGGAAGAGGGAGATGAACAGACTTCCTGAACAAGATAGGAAAGGAAGGCCAGCAGTATGAAACAAAGTGTTCATCTTCATTTATTACCAGAGAAATGCAAATGGAAATAACAATGAGATATCAGTCATAATAGTCAGAATGGCTATGTCAAAAGAACGGAAACAAGTGGTAGAATGTGGTGAAAGGAAACCTATTTTGCCAGCTGCTATATATATATATATATAATATGTGTATATATATTATAGATATTATAGATAAAATACATATATATGCCATAGCACTGTTATGCCATGCTATATATGCTAGCCCAGCATTGGTATATATATACATACATATATATACACACACCAATATATATACCTATATATTGGTATATATATATATATATATATACCAATATATATTGGTATATATATACCAAAATATATATATTGGTATATATATTATATATATTACAATATATATATATACCAATATATAGGTATATATAATATATATATTATATATTATATATAATATATATACCAATATATATATATTACAGTATATATACCAATATATATTATATATACCAATAAGATATATTATATATATTATATATTATATATTATATACATTATATATATTATATATACTGTAATATATATATAGTACCTATATATTGGTATATATATAATACAGCAGCTGACAAAATAGGTTTCCTTTCACCACATTCTACCACTTGTTTCCGTCTTTTGACATAGCCATTCTGACTATTATGACTGATATCTCATTGTTATTTCCATTTGCATTTCTCTGGTAATAAATGAAGATGAACACTTTGTTTCATATACTGCTGGCCTTCCTCCTATCTTGTTCAGGAAGTCTGTTCATCTCCTCTTCCCATTTCCTGATGGGGTTGTTATTTGGTTGCCCTGTGAGCTTTGAGAGTGTTTTATATATATATATATATATGTGTATATATATATATATGTATATATATGTATATATAGCGTGCACACACATATACACACATGTACACACATACACACACATACCCACTCACATACTAGTGCTACTTTAGTCAGCAGGGGACAAAATCTCATTACATGCACAGGTTGAGCAAATGTCTCAGTAATATTAATACTAGTTGGGCCAGAGCAATAGTCCAGTGGGGAGGGCATTTGCCTTGCACACAGTCAACCCAGGTTTGATCCCTGGTATCTCATATGGTCCCCTGAGCACCATCGGAAGTAATTCCTGAGTGCAGAGCCAGAGGTAACCCTGAGCATTTCTGGGTGGGACCCAAAAATGACAAAAATATAATAGTAATAATCATGCAAAACATGATTATTACTAATGGGGAATAATATGGGGTTAAACACTTGAATGCATCTGACCAGAGTTCAATCTTCAGCACCACAAAAATTCCTCTAAGCACCACAAAGGGCCACTCATGAGGACAGAGTCAGAAGAACCCCCCAAATGCAACAAAACCAAAGATGCTTATTAATTTTATGAAATAAGATGTGTTCATTATCTTTAGAATGCTGCAACCTTGAGAAATGGGATACAACACAAGGTGCTTCTGAACTACAGAAAACTGTAATAATTTGCCTGAGTTAATTACCTGAAACAATCTAAGTGAATTATTTCTTTAATCCTCATGGTTCCCCCACAACTTTTTTCATTTATAGATAAACTGAAATCCAAGTGGAAACTGACTTACTCTATATTACCCTGTGAGTAAAAGATGGAACCAAACTGAAAGACATCTTAGCTCCAAAGCCTCTTAACCATTTACAACATAAAATAGAAAGTTCTATGTTTCTATAAATGATCTATATCATTTATATTTGCATCATATCATCATTGTATTTATATTATTCATACCACCTATAAACTGAAATGGAATCTTTTTCTGAGCTGTTTTATGCCAACCAATTTTAACTGTCCAGCACACAGTAGGGCTAACTGGAATGTAAGGACCGCCTATGTTGAAAACTGTGGTAGTCTTTGTACTATTGATGAACTTCTTTGAAATAGAAGATGAATGATAGAGGCACCATTGTCCGGGGCCACATTGGTGCTCAGTATGGTCTGTACATCCTTTTCCTTTTACAATCATTTCTTAAAATTTGAAAACTTGAGAACTGTTGGGAGCAACTCTCTCAAGACTTACCCACAAGCTCTCCAAGTGATGTAAAAGTGGAGGCAGCTAAGAAGAGTGGTGGGGAATTACTTCCAATAATACAGATAAATCAGAAAAGTAATTGAGAATCACAGAAGGTCAAGATCAGAAGCAGATATTGGCATATTTTAGCTCAAGAAAAGAAGATTTCAGAACGCAATTCAAATTGACCATGAAGTAATCATGAAGGTAGAACCAAACCCCACTGTTCCCTTGGATATTTTTCCCTTTCAGAATCATCTGCAACACAAGAAGCAATAATTTATGAACAAGAACTACACACATATATCTCTGTCATCTCTACTGTCTTACACTGATGCACCACAAAATTGTGACTATTTGAAAGAGCCCATTTTAGAGAAATCTTTCTATTTCAATACCTAAAATAATACTTACAATACTGCAGGGCAACAGACAATAAATGCTTGCTGAAATGGTGAAAATAAATGTATGAATGGCATCAGTCAGCTGATATACTACCATAAAATGAATGGCCAAACTATACAAGTAATGCCTCATTATGATCATTTAATCCCTTCCTGCAGCCCACCAATGAAATATTCAGATATTTTTAAATTTATTGATACTTTGTGTTTATGGTTAGAATTTCTATTTCTTCCCAGGAGGCAGGCACTGGAGATGAAAGAGAACCCACATCAAATTTCTTCTTCAAGAATTGGAAAGTGAAAACAAAATGTGACTAATGCAGCAAAAGAGGAACATTTTGCAGATCAGTCTAATATTGCCCTTGAATGCCTAACTGTATTTGTGTGATGTTGTCAAATTACTACTCAATAAGTGCTTTAAAGCTTGTTTGTCTTGTTCAAATTTAAAATATTAAGAGAGATCTCAGAGGTCTGGCTGATTTTTTTTAAGACTCAATATCCAAACTAGTTAGTGGTAAAGGAAAGAAAAACATCTGTGATTTGTATAGTTGCTGATTTAGTTGAATTATCATCCATACAAGCAAAAAAAAATAGAAGAAGAATCATCTCTGCTTCTATTGGAGGAACCAGTTGTAGAGGGAAGATGTGACTTGTTTACCAAAAGGACATTTTCCTTATGGCGGAAAAAAAAAATCTGAATTTATGCAAACAGATCTCTTCTTTTTTTCCCCCCCCCCTTTTTTTTTTTTCCTAGTTCAGAGCAATGAAACAGGAAGAAGGAAAGTTGTTTGGGGACTTTTCTGAGATTAATAAAGTCATGTTTTCTTGGGAGATTAACTGAACCTTGGCCAGGTGATGAGACATTGAAAGGCAGAATATTAAAAGTTTCCAGTGAAAGCTACAAAAGGCAGACAGTTGCCAGCAGCTAAAGAGGAGAGAGAAAGGGATTGGCCTAACATGCTCAGAGTAATTGAAAATGTGAAAGCTCCACAGAAAGTAGAAAATTAAACAGAAAAGCAGAACAAAACAATGATCAATAATCATTGGGGGTTTAGTGGGACAAGGAACCTACTTTCCAACACAGATCTTTGCCGCTTTCTTGTTTTCATTTGATTATCACTTTCTAGACTACTATTTTAAGAATTATATGCAGCCTACAAATGAGTGGAATCATTCTGCTTCAACCTCTTGGGGAAAAGGCAGCTAGGACAGGGAAGGAACCACTATGACATAGAGGCAAATGACCACTGCATAAAAACTGTGTGCAGAATAGGTAAGGGAACAAACATGGTAACCTCTCGTATCTGTTTTGCAAACCATAATGCCCAATGGAGAGATAGAGAGAGGAAGAAGGAAAGTCCCTACCATAGAGACAAGCTGGGGGCGGGGGATGGCAGGAGGGTAAAGGGGCACATTGGTGGCGGGATATGTGTACTGGTAGAGGGATGGGTGTTGAAACACTATGTGACTGAAACCTGATCGTGAACAGCCTTCTAACCATATGGCACAGTGACTCAATAAAATAAACTTTCAAAAAAGATTTATATGCAGATTATTTGCATTTCTAGTCTAAAAATGGGTGATTCTCAAAACTGCAGCAAAATCATTAGGCAGTTTCTTAAAAATGAGGATCCCTGAACCTAAATGGGTGCATCTAAGAGGCTATTAGGTGAACAGAGCCCAGGGTGGGAGGAATGGGGCTTAAAGAGGGAGGGCACTCAGGAATCTGTTTTAGCAATGGAAATAGGGTTCCAGGTAATTTGATACAAGGGATTTACGTCTCATTTTTGAGATGCTGCTCTTATGATTTAGATGTCAAGTCATATCCTGAATCTCTGCAGCTGGAGCGAAGAATCACCACCAGATGGAAATTTGTCAAAATTAGAGATGTAATAGAAAGGAGGTCTCTGAGAGGTTAGGGGGTAGCAATTTTATCATTTAAATGGGAGGTTGTCTACTCACTACTTCATAAATGTTTCAAAGCTTACTTGCTCTGTTCAGATTTAAAACTATTAAGTGAATGAAAGGAACATTAGGTAAATTTCACAAGTTCAACACCAAAAAGTAATGTCAATGAAAAACAATCAGTGGATTTGTATAAGGGTTAATTTATTGCCAAGCTTTGGAATCTAGGACAAGGCACATGGAATCAAGATCCAAGGGACAGGATGAAGAACCACAAAAACACATTTTACTTCTTCATTCTGCCCTTGAGTCTCAAAGTAATGACCTGACAATAGATGGAGCTAATTTGTTAATGCCTGCACTGAGAAGTCCCCATTTGTTTGCAAATAATCAGTTTTGCCCTATTGCCTTTTTCTCCAGGAGATGCATGTCCAATCCTGCCTTTGCAGTTCGAAGGATGTTCTTTAATAACCCTTCCCTCAATTGGGAAGACATTAGAACACTGCACCACTTATTTCAGCCCCCACAATGTATCCTCTCCCTTCTTCAATGGCTATGAGAGTTTCATGAAGCAGTATGGCTCTAATACCATTTCCTTCCCTAGAAGGCCTGGGCCACTTGAGCACAAGAGAGAATAAGAATGGCTTGTTACCTGGATTCTTCCAAGGAAATACAACCTTTCATTGACTCATATTCATTGGGAGAAGTAATACAAATGGAAACATCCTGTGAAACATCTTGGAGCCTTTAGTCCACACAAGTCAATGGAATCAGAGATTGAGAGCCCCCGTTCTCTAAAACTTTCATCATTTTGTAGATTCATCAAGCCCCCTTTTCTCCAATTTTAACTCAGTTACCAACAATTAGCTCTGTGACAACCATCAAGGAGTAAGTGACTGAGAGTGACAGCTCTCCTTGCCCACCACCATTCATCTGTAATAGTAGATGGCACCAGGCATCCAACCTTTGCAGGGAGCCTTTGCCTGACTGCACAATTTCAGACATTAATTTGCATGACCAAGGACAAATTACTTAGTCTTTCTGGGCAATATTTTCCTCCTCTTGTGAGAGAGGTATTCCTACCTTTTGGGCTTCTGAAAATCTGAGATAATGTAATCGAAATGCCTGCAACATAATAGGTGTTCAATAAATGGCAGTTGTTATTTTATGCATGAGCCTTAGGCTAATGTATGTGTGAACATTTAGTTATTAATTAGAAGGTAAATGAAAGCTGGCTGAGGGAATTGCATTTGACCTTTAGCAAATTATTTCATTTAGATGCGCTTGATGCAAAACTATCACATCTGATCAAGAAAGATGAAAATAAATCTAACTGACAAAAGGTATTTTAACAAATCCTCAATCTCCCTCCAAGATCACTCCATCTATGGCCACCCCACTGTCATTTGTATGCCAGTTGGGAGGCTTTTATGTCCTTCTCTCTCTTGTCACAGTCAATTAGGGCCTGATTCAGCCCAGAATAACCTTTTCTAAATACCTACAACTAGACTGTATTCAAAGAAAAGAACTGCAATTACTTTTATCCTTCTAAATAAGCTTGTTATCAAATACACCTGGGTGTCCTAGGCCTGCCAGACTCTGGCTAAAGTATTCCAAAAGAATCTGGAAAATGACTCAAAGAGCTGAAATTTTGCATTCAGGATTCCCAGATTCAATCCCCCAGTACCAAATGGCCACTAGCACTACTTGGAGTGATTCCTGAGCACCGTACAGGGAATGGCCCCCGCACCATGGTGTGGTCCCAAAATAAATAGATAAGTGAAGTCCTCCCGGTCTGCAATCAGCTCAGCTGGTTCAGAGAGGTACAGGAAATGATGTGTTCATTCCTGTCCCCCATTCCAGTGCAGGATGAGCCTGTCCCAGGTGCCACAAAGCACCTCAGAGCACAGGAACTGAACCATGAGAGTTCTTTGGCTGGCATAATTGTGATCTGTTTTATGAAGAAAAGCACATCTGGTTCAGCTGATGAGAGAAAAGAGGAAAATAAGAGCTTACTGTCAGCCCCTAAAGAGAAAAATCACACACCCTGTGATTTTATCTTGGAAAATGCAGAGAGAATGAATGGACTGATGGCAGGAATGGGTGTTAAGAGAAGGAGAAAGATGAGGGTCTGTGAAGATACTTCAGGGGTACAGGACAATGCTCTGGAGAGAGGGAGGATGCACTAAGTTAAGTACGATTACAAGGCTGGACTTGTCCTTCTTTGCAAGGCAGTTGGTGACCAAGAACTGACCAGCAGAGTAAGGGAAGAAAGAATCTAAAGCAACCACACTTTCCCCCTCCCAAATAAACAAAAACTGGCAAAGGAAAGAAAGAAGGGCTGTAAAAAATCAATTGCTGATACTATCCTGTTGAAAAGATTTCAGTTCCCAGGACAAAGAGATTTGTATTTTTTCACAAGGGACTCGCTCATGTTCAATAACACCTGAGTAAATGGTGTGATGGGGGCCAGCTCATCAGGAGTTTCTCTGCTTTGCACTTACCTGGGTTGAGGATGGCTTAGAAAGTTCAACCCAATGAACTTTGCAAAAGGGCTGTGATTAGCTTCCAAAGTTTCCAACTGTGCAAACAGCCAATATAATAAGCTTGCATGTGGTGACTGATTACGCCCATTACCATTCCTGCATATCTCTGCCTCCTAATGCCCACAGAGGAACAGGAAGGAGAATCAGGCAAACATCTTCAGGACTAGTTTATTAAGCTAATATACCAGGCATTGCCCATTTTGCATCCTGAGAAGCCATCAAGCCCTTTGAACTTAGCATTTTCATTAGAAACTATCTATTTTAAATAATAATACAGTAAATCTTTGGAGTGCTTTTTATCCAAGGATTTCAAAATGCATTATTATTACTGCTGATTCTCAGCATTTGGTAGATAGTATTACATTAATTTTCTATACGGTTAATCTAAAGCTTCTAATGGCAAAATGCAAAATCAGCTACAAAGGTAGAGTACACTACCTTAGAGTAGTCTAGGTCAAGTGCTTACATCAATCTAAGCTACTGCATTTATTGGTATATGACAATGATCAGATGTATAATTATGAGCTTTGAGCAGATGAAGACTTGGTAGCAGTCCATTTGTAAGGGGCCCTGGTACTTACAAATAGGCATCTGCACTAGGGCAGATGCCTAGTGCACTATTTAGGGAGGAGCTCGTGCAACAGCACCCTACTTTGTAACCTGGGCTCTGTCATGAACTAATGGGACAGCAGGTCTAGCTCTTGGTGCAGAATTTGCTGCTGAGCAAATGTAGTATCCAATTCATGGTACACAGATGTGTCTCTCAAGCAGAACTGTTTGATGGCATAGTTATAGAAAAGTCTCTGGTAGTTTAACTTCTAATCTAATTCTTCAGCTCTCAAAATGACCTTATGAACTCCCTCTCCTCCCCATTTTTTAAATAGATCCTTCTCTGCCCAATCAACCAGACTCAGTTTCTATAACTTGCAGACGCATGTCTGCAGATATTCCTTAATTAGTACAAGGAAAGGAAAGGTCCACAAGATTCCTTTTGTATTTTTAAAATTATTAATAGCCAATTGTCAGTCCACTTCGGACTTCCTCAATGGATGTTTATAATTTATAAATACCTAGTATCAACTGAGCACTGTATAAAATTATGCTTTATATATAATAGGAAATACAAAGTGCTTACTCTGTGTTATGAATTATACTGAGGGATAAAATATAGAAAATAATCTGCAGACAAGCATGGTCACCCAAAGGGCAGATAGTCTATAGGGAAAGGCAGACAGTAATTGAAAAACATACTAATTCATGATATGAAGGGCTGAGAAAGATCCTCGAGGAAATAGTATGTTAGTAAGAGCTACGCCTTCAAAAGGAGCAGAGTAGAGGTCAGAGAAAAATCAAAGTGCAAGAGCAGAAGCTTTATATGCAAGAGGTCTGTATTTAATCCTTGACACTGTATGGGCTACTCTATGGGCCCCGAGTATGGCAGGCAGACAGTCAGGAGAATCCCCTGAATACCACCAGGTAGGTCTGGACTAAAACCAATAAAACAGAGTCTGTTGGAAAATGAACAGGAGGGATGTCAAAGTGATTGCAGACAGATGCCCAAGAGATAGTCTCTTGTCCTTGCTTGTAGCTGACCCTGGTTCAACCTTGTGTTGGCACCATATGATTCCTAAGCAACACCAAGAATGACCTCTGAGCACAGAACTATTCAGCAATCACTGGGTAACACTGGGTGGGACCCAACCACACCTGCCCACAAAATAGATACAGACAGACCTGTTGGGATGTAATTTTAGTAATTCAAGAGGAAGGTGATGGTAGCTTTGTCAGGCATAGGAAAGATAAAGATAGAGAAAAAGTACAGGTGATTGATAGGGTGTTGGAATTATGTGCATGAGAAACCATCGCACTGTAAATCACAGAACGATCACGATCTTCCCGTTGATCATCTATTTCCTAGAGCGGGCACCAGTAATATCTCCATATGTCCTGTCTCATGCCAGTAGAGCCAGGGGCATCAGCTTGCTACAGGAACATAAAGAGATATCACAGAATATCAATAAAAAAATTTTTTAAAGAGTGGGGAAAGGGTAGATACAAGTGATAATTAAGAGAGAAAATCAAGTGGATTTTGAAAAGTATGGCATATGGGGGAAATGAGGTGGCATTAAGACTGACAGGATGATGATGCCCTTGGGAGAACATTGGGAGAAAACTTGGCTTGGTAGGGTCATTATAGTTCCATCTAAGAGGCTAAAATGAGTTCCCTTATAAGAATCCATGAGACTTAAAGCTCAGAGTTGGAAGACTAGATTGAAAACATGAAATACCATATTTTACCACATAATCATCACACCCTGATTTAAGTAATTTTAACACATAAGTCTTAAAACATAAATTATAGTTCAGGTAATATGATTATGATAGTGTTAACTTTGGGGTTTTGGTGTATAAAACTACTGTACCTTCACTACCATCAAAGTGCCCAAGAGCCACTTATGTCTCTTCTAGTCTGCCTATTTCTCTCCCTCCTTCTCCCACTGCCTGATTATCTCGTTTTGGAATCAAAAGCCAAGAGTATATCATCACTTGATAGTGTCTATTCCTGTTTTTCTCTAGATCCCACAGACAAGTGAGGTCATCTGGAACTTGTCCTCTCTCTGACTTATTTCACTTAGCATAATGCCCTCTAGTTACAAGTTGCATCAAATTGCAAAATTTCATCTTTTCTAATGGCTGCAGATTTTACCATTATGTAGGCATGCCACAACTTCCCTATTCATTCTTCCACCATTGGATATATCGGCTGTTTCTATATCTTGGCTATTATGCTAAGCATGGCAATGAACACCCACAAAAATAAAGATACGCAAATATCTTTTGAATTCATGTTTTTGTGTCATTGGTGTAGACACCAACAAGTAGAATCACTGGGTCATATGGAAGATTATTCTTACTTTTTTTTAAAGTCTACAGTCTACACATTCTTTCCAATAGAAGCTATGACAACGTTCCCATCAACAGTGAATGAGGGTTCCATTTTCACCATGTCCAGCCGACACTAGTTGGTTTCTGTCTTTCTGATGTATTACATTCCCACTGATGTGAGATGTTATCTCATTGCCATTCTAATTTGCATTTCCCTGATAGTAACTGACAATGAACACTTCATTTCATATGCCTATTGACCTTCCACAACTCTTCTTCGGGAAAATGTCTGTTCATCTCCTCTTCCCATTTTCCCATAGGGTTAAAGCTGCTTTGCTGTTCTTAAGCTTCTGATTGCTTAATGTATCTTGGATACTAGCCCTTTATCTGATATGTAGTATGCAAATATAGCCCACTCTCTAGTGTGTCCTTTTATTTTAGTCTTAGTTTCTTTGGGTATACAAAACCTTTTTAATTTGATGCACAGCCATTTGTTTATTTTTATGTCTTATTTTGCCAACAGAATTAAATCGATGAAAATACTTGTGAGATGGGTCCAGAGAGATAGTTCAGGGGTTAAAGCACTTATCTTACATATGACTAACCCTGGTTCAGCCCCTTGTGCCACATATGGTCACCCAAGCACTGCCAGGAGTGACTAATGAGCACATAGCCGAGTAGCTCTAGAGCACTGCCAGTTGTGGCCCCAAAACACTCCCCCCAAAATAAATTAATCACCATGTGAAAAATTAAGTGTAATTTTAAGAAAAGAAAGACAGCTCAAAGGTCCATCATCTATATTTTCCTCAATGCTTTCTGGATTTTGGCCTAATTTGAGCTCTTTAATCCACTTTGAATTACGTTTTGTATTTTTCATGGCCTGGAGGATAATCAAGCAACTACATCAAAGGAGTGTCACCTCCTGGCACCATAAAATAGCTTCACTTTAGGGACCAGAAAAATTACATTTATTGGAGTAAAGAGAAACACTTCAGAAGACTGAAGGCAGCAAAATTCTGGGGAACTTGAAGATGGCTTTGGGCTGGGGAAAGAAAGAAAAACTAGGGACTAACAAATGGTAGGTACTTGCATTCAAAGTTAATTAATTCTAGCCTCTGATTTTTTCTTTCCACTCAGCACCAGTATATTTGCCTGCAGGTTTGGAAGATATTTTCCATTTCTATGCATTCTGATTGTTTTCCTTCTCAATATTCCTTTGCAGTAATGCATTGCTTGTACTAATTATAACTGCCAGCTATTGACTAACCTGATACGGAGCTGAACTGAATTTATTTCTTAATTTAGTACTAATACATACATAAAATCAAATTCTTCCTCCCCACTTTTACCCCCTTCAATGCCAAGCTATAATTAAGAAATAAAGAGACATGAAACAAAGCTTACCAAGAGGGTACCTGTGTAGCTTCAAAGGCAAAGATCGGTATTGTTCCACTGCAGATTAGACCTCATGAGTCAATTGCACACCTTGCCTTGTTTCACACTTCCAAGATAAACAATTCCTGCAGCCTGCGGGAGATATTACACAGCACCTGAAACTAAGATCACTGTTGGTATTTCCCACAAGAGCTGGTCAGTGCAGGTAAGGGTTTACCATGCCCCTCCCAACCCCCTGCCTCTTGACATTTGTCAGGACTTATGTTGACACAAATTACATCAACGAACACCTCACAGAATTTCTGGCACACAAGCAAATACTCTAAACTGAAAAAAAAATCACTGGAGAAAATCAAACGACAATGAGCCATGTCTAATCCAATAATGAGGTAATATAGTAAGTACCCAGCAAATAGAAATGCTATATAAATATTAGCTATTCCTGGAATTACTATTATCTCAAGTCATTGTTGCACCTTGTTCACTTTCTGAGAACTTGGAAGAGTTTCTCTCATTTTCCTCTCCATCCCCTTCTTTTTAAAATGTTGTCATAAATAACAAAGACATTTAGACCACTGCCAAACCTCTTTCAGAGAGAGAAACATGGTCTCAGGCATGGCTGAGCTGATGGGAATGTAAACAGCACATCTCCTACACAGGGAAATTGAACACAGCTAGCAAAGATATAAATAGAAATTCTTTTCTACCCACCAGGTCACTCTGGAGTATTTATCCTATAGATTAACTCACACTCATGTGGGTACACAATATGCTACAAGCTTATTCATGGTAGACTTACTTGAAATGGGAAAATGGCAACAAATCTAATATCCATCATTAGAAAGCTAATTAAATAAACATTGAATAAGCATAGGGCTTGAATAACATACAGCAAAGAACAATTCTAATAAGGAAGATTTATGTGTGCTTTCACAAGAACAGTATTAAGGAAATTAAAAGGTGTATGGGGAGTATAAAGGTTAAGGCAAGTACTTGCCTTGCACATCATCAAGACCTATCCATACCCTGCACCATGTATGGTTCCCTAGGCAAAGAGCCTGGTCTAAGCCCTTAGCACCACTGGGTATGGCCCAAAAAACAGAAATAAAGCACAGAAGAACAGTATATAAAATGTTCCAAAATTTTAGTGCAATTGGATTGCTTTACATTAAGAAACTGTGGAAGGAAAGATACGAAGAAACTAAGGAGAATGAGTGTCAGGCAGAGCTGGGAGAATTAGGCTGGGGATGGTATATGGAATGAAAGCCCTTATATTATAACAGCCTTGTCTGTCTATTCAAGATAGATAGGGAGAGAGAGAAAGGGAGAAAGAGAGAAAGAGAGAGAGAAACTCAGCTTTATTTCAAATAAAACAAAAACCAAAACCATCTTGTCGTATGACTGTCCAAGGGAATACATTTACCTGACAATATTTAAAGCAGATAGCCTAAAAGTTGAACACCTTTAACAGTCCGTCCTCTGTATTCCAAGCTTCTTCCCCACCCCCTGAGGTTTCTTTTTTTTTTTTTTTTTTTTGCTTTTTTGTGTCACACCCGGCGATGCTCAGGGGTTACTCCTGGCTCTGCACTCAGGAATCACTCCTGGCAGTGCTCGGGGACCATATGGGATGCCAGGGATCGAACCTGGGCCAGCGCAGGCCGGCCGCGGCAAGGCAAACGCCCTACCTGCTGGGCTATTGCTCCGCCCCTCCCTGAGGTTTCTGACCACCTACAAGAAAGATAAGCAACTAGCAAGCTAGGTCTCCTTATTGACTGGCTTAATACAGTGTGTGGAGTTCCGCTCTATTCTCACATCTAGGTATTCTTTCTCCAAGAGAACAAATTAAGAAAAAATCTCTTAGGTCACAGACTTGTTATCATAACTCTCCATTTCTTTGCTTTCATCGTTTAAATTCAGACTTTTAATGTGATTTGCAAATAGCTTTGTGTGATATGATATTAGAGGTCAGAGGACTCCTCAATCCATCTAAAAAATACATAAACACACTGCAACAAAACCCATTAAAAGTAGAAATAGCTAATCCCTTTATATGGGGAGAATAAATAATTCACCTCCAGGCTCTCCCACCATAAATCAGTGGTGCCGTTATCAGATGCCAGCACTGGAATAGGAAACCAAAGCAGCAATATTAAACTTTGACAATAAAAAAAAGAAATGGAAAAATTGGGGATGAACCATTCATCTCCTCTCCAAGCAGGCCTCTAAATAGACTCTGTAATGAATGAGTGGGGAGAAATTGGTGACTTAATTCCATTTATCTATGGCTTTTGTAAGGCTACAGAGAAATTGGACCCCTCTTCTATTGCTGTAGGAAAGGACAATGGTGTAGCCATTGTGGAAACCATTTTGGCAGATCTTCAAAAGTTTAATAAAGTCTTACCATAGGATCCAGTAATTGCACTTGAAGGTATATAAACCAAATCATTGGAAAGAGTTAATTGTATGCATATGTTCCTATCGGCATTATGACAGCCCAATGATGAACCCAAATATCAATTGGCAGGAAAGAAGAGGCAATATTCCAATGGAATATTATCCTGTCATAAAAAGGAGAGCAGTGCTATGCATCCAACATGAATAAATGTCAAAAGCATTGTGCTAAATGGCACAAAAAGATGTAGGCTTTCCTTTTCCCTTTGTGAGAAATATCCAGATCAGGCAGATCCATAGAGAAAGTAAACCAATAGAGTCTGGAGGTAGAGAGAGGAATTAGGAGGATCAATGCCCCTGGAATCTCCTTTTGAAGTGATCAAAATGTTCTGGAACTAGGCAGTGGCTGCCTGATGCTGTGAGTTCTAAAATGTCACTGAACAGTCAAGTATAAAATGGTTTAAAGGAAGACTTGGGAGGGGTAGTTTGGCCACATCCAGCAGTGCTCAGGGGTTTTTCCTGACTGTGCTTAGGAGAAACTTCTGGTGGTGCTCAGGAGATAATGTGTGCCAGGATCACAGCTGTCTGCAAGGCTAGGGCCTTTATTCCTGTACTATCTCTCTGGCTAAATGGGAACTTGTATGTGAATCCTACCTTAAAAACCTCAATGGCTCAGTATAAAGCTATTCCCAGTCACTTATCTGTGATGTGAGCGATCTTGTGCCAGCTGGACTTGGTTCAGGCCCCGCCCAGGTCAGCCTCACCTGTGTCTCATTCTCTTGTATCAGAGGGGAGACAGGACACATTCTTCTCAGGGTGATGATCCTGGAGGATGTCCCCAGTCTGCAAACACATTCAAAGCCTTGACCTTGGGTCTGCTGGACACCAGTGGCAACATAAGTCACTCAACTGAGCATCAGGACAGAAGGTGGGAAGCCAGTCCACCACTAGTACAAGGAGTTGCAGGGTTGATGGACAGCACAGACAAGTCCGACACATCCCATTAAATTTACTAAGACGTAGCAAGATAGGACACTGCACGATCTCATTGAGAGGTGGAGTCTGAAAAATCAAACTCAGAGAGAGTCACAGGAACATGGTGGGAGAAACGGGAGGTGCTCAGCCAAGGCACAGGCCTGCAGTGAGAAGAGCGTGTGCTTGGTTCTAAGGCAAATTAGAGTTAATGTTTGATTTTATTTGATACTTAATAAGAAAGTCGATTTTATGTATTCTTTGCATATGCAAAATTATGATCACAAGGTTAAGGGATAAAAAATTATAATTAATTGGACCTCATTTGATGTGATCATTTCACAATATAATAATGTATACACATATTAAGAGACTACCTTTTATGTGGGGCACCACAAGGTGCTCAGGCTTACTCCTGACTACACTCAGGGGTCAATTCTGGTAGTGCTTGGGGAACCATATGGGGGATCAAACTCAGCTCAGCCACCTACAAGGTAAGCATATTACCCACTTTACTACCAGTCCCTTTGTTCGCCTTCTAAAATCATAAATTGGGAGCCTTGGGATAGCACAGACATTTATATAGGCATACAGTCAACCTGGGCTCAATTCCTGGCACCACCTGGCCTTCCAAGCACCATCTAATGTAGTCCTGGAGGTTCTGCACACAGGGTATATCCTGAGCGACTTTGGCTCTGTAAGATACATTAGAATCCCTGGGGCATATAATAAGGAGCAGGACCTGGCCCCCCGCCCAAGTCACCCCCTGAACACCACTTTGGAGACCTTCCTGAAATAACACAGCACAAATTTCAATTTTATTTTAAATTTAAATTTAATTCTATCTCAATAGAAGTAGAAATAAATAGAAGAGATAAATGCTAGATAAGAATTTTTTAACTGAATGGCAAAACATGCAATAAAGAATTGAGAGCCGCAGCTCTTCCTAGCAGGGGGATTCTGCATTCTCTCCCCAAATGGCAAGCATTCCCCAGGTCTTTTTCATGGGCTTTCATAATTTTTAGGAGTAAAGGGTCTCCTAAGGAATGCCATCCAATTCATTCAAGGTAACTCATTAAGTTGTAGAAAACACAGATCAAAGTGAATGTTTATAAACTTAGCTGGGCTTCCCCTAATGCTTAGCAGATGGAAGGAATCGGCTCCAAGGCCCACTGTAAGGCCCTCATATCACCACTTTGCTTGGGTGTATTGGTCTCCCCACCATACTGGGGTAGGTTTTAAATGCAAGCATCAGTCAAGGGACAGATCAGACATGGAGAATTGTAGAATTTCACTGGCCAGTCCTAGAAGCAGCATACTTTAACTCCTGCCTGCATCCCATTGATCAAAACACAGTCATCTGGCTGCCGATTTCACGGCTGTGAGGGAAACTGGGATAGACTCTGGCTGAGTGTGCCGATGCAGAAAAACCATGTGAACAGCTGGCCAGTCTCCACCAGGAGCTAAAGGAAGCTGCCTTAATTTGAATGTCAAATCAACTAGAGTTGACTTTCAAAGCACATGCTAATGACTTGGGAAAGTTCAGGAGACCACTTCTCTTGGGTTGCAGTAATTAAAGAACGAGCAAACAGAAAATAAAATAGAGATAACCAGAAGTGAACAAAGATAGCCCAAAGGAAAGAAAAACTACACCCAAAGACTGAAGAAAAAACATGGGAGGCATCAGAGACCCATAGGATCCCAAGGTCTGGAACCTAGAAAAGAAGATGGAGTGAATTCTCAGAGACAAGGACTCTCACTTAGTCCACCCAGGGAGTGAGACTTCACACATGCTGGAGACACGTTCCTTTGTGGTAGGACTTGCTCCCTAGCTTTCCGCTGTCATCCTGAATAAAGTTAAGTTTGAGCAAGCAATGTCATCAATGAGATTTGGCACAAAAAGTCCTTCTTCCATATCTTTTTTTTTCTTTTTTTTCTTTTCTTTCTTTTCTTTTTTTTTTAAACTCTTCCCACTCTTGGTCACTGGCCAGAGTAGGAGTAAAGAAAAAAGCAGGACCAAAGGTGCTGTGAATGCCTCCAAGGCCAATAAAAGACAAAATGAATTCAGAAATCATACTTCTAAAGCTCTCATTGTGCTCCTCGCAAGCAAGCTTCTCTTTTTCTCTGCGATGACCTCGTCCTCTCCCCTGAAATTTCCAGCCGGTTGCCATTTCCACCTCTCACAACTGGGGGCTTTATTATCTTAAGGTGAGAAAAGTTTCTTCGACTGAAGTCTGCCAAGGAGAGAAATCGGAGTGATTTAAGCAGTGCCCATGTGCGCTGGAGATGGAAGAGAATCCCCAGCTGACACATCTGAGAGAGAAAATGTAAGCTCACATGCATTTATGAAGGAAGGTTGACTATCTGTTCATCCAACCCCCCCCACTTTTTTTTCTGCTCTCAGATACAATTTTAATGAAAGGCACCAGAAGTCCTGAGCAAATCACAGCATTGAAGGAAAATGTCAACCGCTACCAAACCCCAAAGAACTGAAGGAGCTGATGGAAATCTAAATTCATCCACTGGCTTCTCCGTTTCCCTCTGCACCCCCTCCAATTCACCCTCCTGCTCGAACTCACCCTAGAATGTGAGGATGGTGCTGTAAATCAAGCCAGGGGACATCCCATCAGACAACGGGAAGGTCTAAAGAAAGGTTAAAGCAGAGAGGAAGCTAAATTTATAGACTTAGCATTAAAATCTTAAAGGACCTTAGGAATGGCAATGAATCTGATGTTAGAAAAGGCAGGGGGCTGTCAGAGGCCATGGCAGGAAGGTTTGACAGGGGCCATAAATCTAAGCGAGGAGCAGAAAAAAAGCAGGCGTCCTCCCAGGCTGAAGCAGCGTGATAAAAAGATTCCACTCTGGACTTAAAAGAGACGCAAGGCCACAGAGACATGGGGGAAAAGAAACGGACTAGGGACTGCAAATAGCAAATGAAAAGAGGACAGATTATGGGGGGGTGGGGTAGGGGAGCAGGCTGAGCCAACAACAAAGACACACGCTAGCCACACACTGTTAGCTCTGGGCAGACTTTGAAACTGATCTCCAAAGGAAGGAACCGGGAGAAAAGTGGTTGCTTCTTGCTGCAACTAGGAGATGAAATGCAAAGCAGCCCAGAAAGCGGAGAGATCAATATGGAAAGCCAGGCAGAGGGGAGGAGATGGGGGCGGCAAAGGAACCTGCGATAGGAGGCCCAAAAAATTGGGGCAGGGACAGAGACTGGGGGTGGGGAGCTTGAGAAAAGCACAGCAGCCAATGGTTAGGACACATCAGGAAGCCAACCATCCCTGGGTTTGCTCATGATCATTTACTGTTTCTGTCACAGGGAGAGGGGGGAGACATTGTTTTTTTTTGGTTTCTTTTGTTTCTTCAGTGATGGCCTTTGTGTCACCCTAAAACACATTAAGAGTCAATTAAAATACACAAATATATTGCAATGAAAACTAACCTATCATGAATTATAATTCCTAGCTCAAGAGACCTCTCCTGGTGAGTGGCAGGGGGAGGCACTGAGGGAGGCACTGAGCTGAAAGGTGGAAAAGGGACCCCTTCAATTGCCAGGGCTCATGCCAGTTTCCCTTATGTCCTAGTTTTACCTTCCAGAGTGAAATATTTTGTGCTTTATCTCAGCTCCCACGCCCCACCTTCCCCTGTCGCTACCCAGATGGGGAAAAAAGTGGACAGATCTGTCGCAGCTATTAGAATAGATTAACGAAATGAGTATCCTTGTGCTGTAGATGTATTACACTATCAACAATTAGTCCGACATTATATAACTGAAACCCAACCATGCACAAAAAATCTTGTAACTGTGTATATCACTGTGATTCAATTAAAAAAAAGAATTAGTTCAAGGAGATGGAGAGATGAGGTGCTTACCTTGCATGAGTTGCCATGTCTTGGAACCCAGCACTGCAATATGGTTCCCCAAGCACTGCCCACAATAATCCCTGAACATAGAACCAAGAACACAGGTGGGTATGGCCCAAACCCATCCATCCCCAAAATGGAATTAGTTCAACTGTTAATGCATGATATAATACATATATGTACATGTATGTATATGTATATTATTATACATATATTATTTATATCCGTCGAACTGGTTACTTATGAATTACATCTTTTTCCACATTTTGAAATTTGAAAATTGACACCCACGTCCTACAACCAGCACCGTGTAAGCTCATCTATTGGCCCAGCTTTATAGACTCATGATTAAATCTCAGACAAGATCAACTGGCCACAACAATTCACAGAACACCAGTCTCGGGCTGAAAACTTCGGGTACCCTTGAAAGAGAGGTAGGCTAAGTCCTGTCCTGTCAAAGCCCGAGCACTTGCATCCATTCTCCAACAGCTGTCGCCATGCCAACAGCTGGAATCCAGCATCTCATGACAGAGGTCTGAGGAAATCAAACTGCCGAAAATTTCAAGTACACCATTTTTTTTTGTGTCTGAGAACTCTTGGTCTTCTTGAGGGAGTTAGAGGGGGAGGAGAGTGGACAACCTCCTCGCAGCCCCTATACTTCTGGAAGTCCAGAAATCACATCCATATCCTATAACCACTGCCATGTAAGATCAATGCCCAGTTAAATATTCTGGAGTTTCTGAAGTGTACCAACACATTCATAGCTAGGGGACATCTCCAAACTCTGTAGTACTGACATCCCAGTAGGAGCACACCAACTTAAATGTGAAAGTAACATAGAAGCCAACTTAGCTCTTAATGAAACAAAAGCATTACCACAAAAAGCTCAACTAGCAACAACTGCTTAGTAAATCCTCAGACAAGGACTTAATGTCCCCATGGTAAGATACAACAATTTTCTTTTATGAATTTTTTTTAAATAATTCCACTTGCCATTTAGTTATAGCAAGCAATATAAAACAAATTATTTGGGTCTGCTAAGGGGGGTCAGGCTTGGCTGGGAAAATGAGAATATTGGAGGGAAGGTCACACTGGTGGTGGGATGGTGTTGGAAAATTGAATGCCTGTAACAAATCCAGCATGTAAACTAAGTTGTTTAAATAAAGTGAAAAAAAATTTTTAGGAAATCTGAAAATCAAGAAGCTTGCTCGCTTTTTGCTTTCTTCCTCACTCCATTTGCTTTTCTTCTGTTTCCTAGTAACCTTTCTCTTTTCGTCAGATTATGTTCCTCTTTTCTTTTCTAGCTTCTACCTTCTCTCACTTTTCCCCTTTGCATGAAAGCTAGTGTGCCTCTCACCAGCAATGTCATTTCATAGGTGAGCACATATGGTCATTAATATTCATCAGTTTTCTTAATCTCCAGCAAAAAAATAAATATAGAAAAAAGAATGCTACCTTTCCCAGCATCAGAATGGTTGATTAGCAGACAGTACTTTTATAGCATAAAATGATACTCCTATAGAAAATTTGGAAGGTTGACTGTTCTGAAACAGTTGATACTTTCCCTTAGAAACCAAGAAGAGACAAAATCAGCAAGGTTGATTGCTGATCTTTGGAAAGATATATAAGCTTCAAAGTGATAAGTAGAATTACAACCTTCAGAAGTGAATTCACTGAAGTGTGCCTCCTTCAACAAAATGGCAATCTCCTCTCTCATCCTCAATTTACTCACAAATCAAAGGGATAATACTTGCTCCCCAACACACACACCAAATTTAAAAATCTTAGATTTTGGCTCCTGTGATACAGACATAGCACGTACTGTCTTAAGAACACAGAAATTGACTGGCCTGTGCTGAGAACTCTGGGGCCTTCTCTGAAAAGAGTAAGCAGATTTCTCTTTCTGTCTGAAAGCATAGCAGCCTACGGCCACACCCAATACCCTATGACATAGAAAAGGTCCAACTCCACAACTGAATCTCATCAAAATTCCAAGCCACTAAATTGTTCCAGATTTATAGCTTCTGGACACCTCAAAAGTTTCATAGTACTTTCAGCCCAGTAGATCACAGGAAATCTGATGGAAAAGTTGCAGAGATGTCCACCCACCTCAGTAAGCCTAGGCCAGAACACAAAAGACTCAATCAGCACTAACCAGCACAAGCAGATCCTCAATGACTTTAGTAACATCATTGTGAGATATAACAATGATCACAAATTAACTCTTATTGATCTAAGTTTTAATAATTCAATTTGCCTTTGTGTTGTAACAAACAATATGAAGTAAATTTGTGTCTGCAAGGGGCAAGCTGGGGTGGTGGGTAGGATACTTGGGACATTGGTGGAGGGAAGATCACACTGGTGGTGGGATTAGTGTCGGAATGTTTAAAACCTGAAACTATATTGTGAACAACTTGGTAAAACATGGTGCTATAATTTAAAAAAGATTAAAAGAATATAGAAGTGAACCAAAAGTGTCTGCATAAGTAATAGAAGGAGTATGAAGAGCAAAAATAATAAGATGAAAAGCATATGTCAGCCCAGAAATAAGAACATTCTAATAGAATCACCAATAAGGATTTTTTTCTTTTGCTTAAGTCAGTGGATCCATAAATAAATGAACTTAATCTGACTTCCAACTAACTCATTTGGTAAAAAGCTTGTGGATTAGAAGTTTATTTGCAGAACCAGGGTCTTTCAGCAACTCAATCATCTGCTTCCTGTTTGACTTTGGGGAAATTATTTAACTACTTGATATCTAAAGTTACTCATCTGTAACATGAGTAAAACAATATGATAGCCATGTTATTTTTTGGCTCTTGGACTGCTACCCACCTTGACTGTGTAATTGAATCTCATAGAGGAATTTCACAGAATTAATGAATATCACCCAACACTGAAGGATTTCAGGTCGAATGTTGAGTTCATGGCATTATCATTATAGAGTAGCCATTCAGAGCTGGGTCCCATTACCTCTTCTGTAGAATATATGAAAAGTCTGTTAGCCTTTGGCTTATTTCCTTTTCCTCAGTCCTAACACCTTGCAGTCTGACTTCTATTCATTACCCTATATGGTTATATTCATATCAAACTCCACTGCTTTCGGGTGTACAAATCTTTCTATAAAACTATAATCTCACCACCTTTTCTAGTCCTGTGATTATTTATGTATCAACTTCAAGATGCCTCCATATATCAGGTCATCTCCAACCTCTTCCACATCTCCTTGGAACACTTCTTTCTCTCTTGCTGCCCAATGACCATCCCTTCCAACTCATCTAAAAATGCACTCTTCCTATCAACTGTATGTGCCTCGCTAGCTTCTACTCTCTATTTTATTTATTTACTTATTTTTTGTTTTTTGGGTCACACTGGCAATGCTCAGGGGTTACTCCTGGTTGTGCTTTGGGGACCATATGGGATGCCAGGGATTGAACCCAGGTCAGGTGCGTGCAAGGCAAATGGCCTCCCTGCTGTGATATGCTCCAGTCCCTACCATCTTTCTTTATATCTACCACATTCCTTCTGTCCAAGATAAATATGACAATTTTCATAAAAATGTTGCATAACAGCCAACTTAACCCTTAACAAATCAGTGTAAAATACTAATGAATTTTTTGGAAGAAAATTGTTTTTTCAACTGAGGGAACATTGATTTATAACATTATACATTTGAGGTTTTTCTTAAGATATCTTTAAAAGTAAAGTTGTTTATAAATCACAGTGCCTTGATAAAATTAGTTCTTTTAAAAAGTAAGTAAAGTTATCACAACACACCCATCACTAGTGTTGACGGCCCTCCACTATTTATTAGTCCCGTGCCCTCTATGTCCCTACACACTCCCACTCTGTTCTGTGGTCCAAATCCAAGGGTTGGTTTTAGATGTATTTAGTGTGCAATGAACGAAGGACTGATACAGTCTTTTGTATGAACACTGACCAATTTTTATTATTCAAGAATATATAAGTGTGCTCATAGTGTCATAGGAGCCTGAGTTGACATATCTTCATATATGTTCCTGCCAAACAGGTATTCTCTCCATCAGACTACCACCACACTGGCTTAACTATTATGCCATCATATAAAGTCCAGGGAAAAAAAGGAAAAAAAAGCTATCATATTTGCTTATTTGGCAGTACTAACAGCATAGCAAGATTCTATACTCCATATACATGGAACTTTAAAACCACCATACCGCTTACCTTAAAAATTTCAAAATTGGGCCACAGAGATGGCTAAATGGCCCGAGTGCATGCTTCGTAGGCAGGATGCCGAGATTTCATCTCTGAGCACAATAAGGAACAAAGTCTGAACCATGAGCCAGACTAGCTTCTGAGTATTGACAAGACTGACCCCAAAACAAAACAGATTTGCAATATTATCTGAATGTTTTCTATATTATATCCAACCTAGATTTTTGTAACCATTTTCTTTTTTTTTTTTTTTTCTTTTTTGGGTCACACCCCCGGGCGCTCAGGGGTTACTCCTGGCTCTGCACTCAGGGGTTACTCCTGGCTCTGCACTCAGGAATTACTCCTGGCAGTGCTCGGGGAACCATATGGGATGCCGGGATCGAACCCGGCCGGCAGAGGCCGGCCAAGTGCAAGGCAAACGCCCTACCCGCTGGGCTATCGCTCCGGCCCCTGTAACCATTTTCTTTTTTTTTTATTTTATTTATTATTTTTTTTTTTTTTGCTTTTTTTTGGGTCACACCCGGCAATGCTCAGGGCTACTCCTGGCTCTGCACTCAGGAATTACTCCTGGCGGTGCTCGGGGACCATATGGGATGCCGGGGATCGAACCCAGGCCGGCATGAGCCGGCCGCGTGCAAGGCAAACGCCCTACCCGCTGGGCTATCGCTCCGGCCCCCTGTAACCATTTTCTTAAACACACACACACACACACACACACACACACACACACACTGGTGGGGCCAGAACAATAATACAGTGGGTAGGACATTTACCCTTACCCATGGCCAACCTGGGTTTGATTCCTGGCGTCCCATATGGTCCCTCTGAGCACTGCCAGGTGTGATTCACCCAATCAAAAAAAAAAAAACCATATTTTCAGCAATTGGTCAGTCCCTACAACTCATTTTAATGAAAATTACATTCTTCAGATTAGTATTGTTTTGACCCTCTCACCCTCTTGTAAACAGTCTCTATAGTCATGTCCTTCCACAAACATTTGCACATAGATAAACAGGTTGGTGTGCCATGTCTGAAAAAATTAAAAGCAGGGGATAATAATAGAATGTTTTTAAATTGAAAAGGAATAAAATTTAAATGACATATTAGCTGAAATGAAATCCAGTTACTTATTCTAATTGAGCCAAATCTTAGAAAACTGTGAAAATGACATTTATCATCCTCAGTTCATTCACTCATGTTGTATATCCTACTCTGACTACTCCTAATAAGCAGCATAATTATTGGAAAACTCATTAATCCAGATTGCTGATATGGCTGCTGTCAAAATTAATCATCTCTTCTCAAGCAAGACAGTTTTCTTTTTGTTAAATTCATTAGAGCACATGAATAAAATAAAATGTGCCTAGATTTTCAAAGGTGTATCTAAAACCTATAACAAGGCTAAACTCAATAATTTTTTAGAACTAAATCCTATATTGAGGTATAGGTCCCATTTGGGTCTTAAAAAATAGAACCACTTTTCATGAATTTTCTAATTTTCAGTCCTAGCCGGTTGCTTGTTCTGCTAAAAAAAAAGCCTGTGTTTCTGCCTTATTATGTCTTATACCCCTTTCTAGAGGACAAAGGCTTGAGCCCCATCTTTTTTTTCTTCAACAACCTTCCCCCACATTGCTTAGTGTATAACTGGAACTTAGTATGTATTTATTCTTCATGATGGTGGTATGTGGCCCATTTAAAATGAACCACCCTTTTGTCAGTAGTCTTAAAGGAAGGTAAACAATTCCAATCACTGTCTTACTGTCTTCCCGTTCATCACCGATTTGCTCAAACGGGCCCCAGTAACATCTCATATGTCCTGTCTCATGCTAGTAGAGCCCAAAAGCATCTGCTTGCTCCAGGAACATAAAGAGCCTCGATCCATTCCGGAATGAGGTCAATAATTGTTACTGGTATTTGGCATATCAAATACAACATGGGTAGCTTGCCAGGCTCTGCCGTGTGGGTAGCATACTCTTGTAGTCATCTCCAAATACAGCATTTATTGATGAACCTTGCCAAAATCAGCTGTGCGAGGTGGGCTGTGATAGGCTGGTCTGCTGGGTGGAGTTCTGATGAGGGGGGAAGTCCAGATGTAGAAAATGGAGGCCCTCATGGAGTTGGGGGTCGTCTGGCTTGTTGCAAGGCTCTGCTGGGGTGGCGAGCCAGGGCTAGAACCTGCCATTCCTCCTGGGCGCCTTGTGAGCAGCTGGGCACAGGGAGAGCCAGTAGCAGCTCTGCCCCATGTCTGTGAGTCTCTGAGCACAAAAAAGGAGCAATTCCAATGGAAAAGTAAAAATTTTACTCTAAATATTTCAGATGTCTTTGAGGGTTTTTGTAATTGTGTGTACGCAGCTATAGCTACTGTTCTTGGAAAAGTCAATGTCTGGTCCGTTTCCTTTGGATTTTTAAACTCATAGCCTCAAATAAACTTTTAGCCATTAACAGTTTCCCTTCCCTCCCCCAAGCCCAAGGTTTTGTCTTTATGTTTTTTTCTCATAATATGACTTCTAAAAAAATCTGGCCTGAGTGGGGGTCTGCTGTATCTTTCCAGGCGCTTCCTGAAGGCTCCAGAGAACAACGTGGGCAGCTGCCCTGTTTGATGCTGCGTCTGCAGGAGACTGTCTTCCCTGGGCCCTGGCTACAGAAGAGGAGTGTGGACTGTTTAGAAGGTTCTAGGGGAGGCTGCCAGAGGGCCACTCTCGTACTTGACCACGCCCAAGCTCTCACGGCTGCAGCCCTTCTCCACGTGCTCCGCGTCACTCAGCACCTCGGCCACCTTCTGCTTGTGAGCAGTGTCGAGGCCCTGCTTCTGTGACTGCATGGCCGCTCCCTCCAAGGTCTCAGCAGCTTCAAATTTGCCCTGGCGTCTGTAGAGAGCCCCAAAGTTTTTTAAAGTGTTCGTAACAGTTGGGCTGTCCACCTTACACACTTTGTACCAGCCGCCGTACTCTCCAAACGAGGCCCCGTCTGGAGACTCACAGACATGGGGCAGAGCTGCTACTGACTCTCCCTGTGCCCAGCCACTCACTAGGCACCCGGAAGGGATGGCGGGTTCTAGCTCTGGCCTGGCAAGCCAGCAGAGCCTTGTAACAAGCCAGACGAACCCCCACTCCATGAGGGCCTCCATTTTCCACATCCGACTTCCCCCTCATCAGAACTCCACCCAGCAGACCAGCCTATTACAGCCCAGCTTCACTGCCACGCGGTTCATCAATAAATGCTGTATTTGGAGATGACTACAAGAGTATGCTACCCACACGGCAGAGCCTGGCAAGCTACCTGTGTCTTATTTGATATGCCAAATACCAGTAACAATTATAGACCTCATTCCCATGACCTGATGGAATGGTTTGAGGCTCTTTATGTTCCTTTAGCAAGCAGATGCCCTTGGGCTCTACTAGCATGAGACAGAACATATGGAGATGTTACTGGGGCCTGCTTCGAGCAAATCGATGATGAACGGAAGACAGTGATACAGTGAAAAAAAAATCACTGGTGGACTCACACCTACTTGTACTCAATAGTTATTCCTCTCTGTGCTAGAGACTGACCCTGGCAGTGCCCCTATGTGGTGCCAGGGATTTGCATCAGAGTTGCAGCTGCTAAAGCCCTGTGCAAGGTAAGTGCCTTGCCTCCTGTACAATCTCTCTGACCCATACTGTGCCTTTTAGAGACTTTAAATTTAGTTCTCAGGACCAACATTTCCCAGAAGATCTTTAGAGTCAGGAGCACCCCCAGCATCATTTTATTTAGCATAAGCCTAGCCTCTTGCATTCTCAGTTTTCCTAGACACAGTCAATATTAGCCACCAAATGTAATCACAAACTCTGCTATTATCTATCTACTTTTAGAAACCCAGTTTGCAATCTTAGGGGGACCATGCTTCTCTTTGACTTTCATTGATCATTGAATCTTGCCATTAACTTCCAGTTTCCATTTCTATCTTCATTAGGTCACCAATCAGATCACAGAATCATATTAACTGAGGACCCAGGTTAAAGAGAGCTAAAGTGGTCAGGTTATTTTCTCTTATGTGTCTAATCGGCAAGGGATTTTTTCCTAATGGGTTGACTTCAAGCCCCATATTTTACAAAGCTCCCTCTGATGCAGTTCACATCAACCTTTCCCTTTTCCCTTTCCCACAAACTCTTAAGGCCCTGGTAAGTCTTCTCTCCATCCACACAGAAGAGCAGGTCCACTTATTAGTTTGATTCAATGCCAAGTTACTTTTCTGAAACACATTATCAACTAACAATCCCAAAAGAGCTGGCCTGCTTCCTTCCCACACTGATGGTGTGAGAGGGGAGACACCCACACCTCCAAGAACAATCCCATCAGGTCTGATTGGCTGCAAGACAAAGCAGGGGAAGGTCGGGGTCAGCTGTTTAACTCTTCTACCCATCCTCTTTAACCCACAAAATGGAATAAATGATCAACAGGAAAATTAAGCAACTCAAATAAGACACATTAAATGAGCTTGTCTGTCCATATACTAATCCACCTAGTAGTAGGGAGTAAATTCAAATCAAGATGTGAGCAGTAGCCAAAACTATTAGTAGGTTGGGAAATGGGGTCCATCAAGGGTCAGAATTATTAAACACTGCTCTTTCGCCAAACCCCTGAATTTCTAAACAAAAACAACACTCAGATACATTGAAAAGACCAACCCAAAGCATCTGGTTTCCTTAGCTAGTGCACATAGCAGGAGAAATCTTGGCAGAACATTTGATTACCATAAAAGAGAGAGCTATGCAGAGACCACATTAGAGTAAACTCAACCAAAACAAAGTCAAATGTTTGAACTGTTTTGAATCGATTATGGTAGAGACTTGAAAAAAAAGGTTAGCCTGGATTAATGAGAAATGCAAATGAACTGGCTCTGAAGCAAACCTGCTCCCCTGTGATGTGACCCTTTGGCCCTCGGATTTGGGGTGAAGTAAATACCTGTCATCTCCAGAATGGCTCAGAGACTCACCATATCCACATGACGGCTAGTTGGAGCCAGGCACGTTAACCATTTCCAGAGAAGTGATAAGTCAGCCTAATGCTGAAGCGTGTCTGCAGATCCGACTTCACTGCCAGCTCCAGCCTTCCTTCCCTTTCAGTGAGGAACTACATGCAACAGCTGGTTTTGATCACTGTATCTATGGCAAAGACTGTGAGAAACACATTTATTTTGGTAACACGCAGCAACATATATACATTTACCCACATACATTTGCACATGCTTTTTCTCTCGGTTGTATACACGCCTATTTATTGTCTAGAGTTGGCAACAGTTCTCAATCAGTCTTTCAGAGTGTCCTCTTATGAGTTGTCAACAGGGGAAACAAAAAAAAAGCCTTCCTTAATTTGGGTTCTTGGCAGCTAAATTCAACCATCATTGGAAAGCAAACTGCTGGGCTTTGGAAAGCCAGACTCATCCATCTGGGCAGACCATTTTCTTAGGGACCATAACACCCCCCCATACATACTCCCGCTAAGACCCACTTAATATTATTGTGCAGAAACCAACATTATTTTGAGAAAATAAGAATGGTTCTCATCGGAGTCTCCAGACCCCATCCAGAGTCAGAGCTGTTCAATGGTTTGTCGGCTTAGAGGTTCAATGAATTAAGAAAAATTTCCCCAAACTAATGTTAATGAAAGGAACGAAGGTGAGGTATGACGTGAGTTGACAAGATGACTGCTCATTGTGGTTATGTTCTGCTCTGCTGTCAGGGGAACAAACCCTGAGTAATAAATCTGCTGATAGCGAGTTATTTCCATGAGGGCACTTTATTGAGCTTCTTCCTCTCCGCAGATAGCCAAAACGCTCATGCCAGGGAGCCAGCACCACCCCCACTTCTGCTGCCCGGTGCCTGGGGTGGGCAATGTGAGAGCTGTGGGAGATGAGAGCCAGGCATCCTTCTATTTATTTAACTGTATTGCTGGCCTGTGTGCAATCACACAATTTTCTATTTATGTCATCTGCTAATTGTTATCTTTACCTGCTCAGTCTTGGTCTGGTCTTAGAAGTCTAAGATACTGGCCACAGTGGCCGGAGAGATAGTACAGTGGGTAGGGCATTTGCCTTGCATGCAGCAGACCCAGATTCGATCCCTGTAATCCCATATGGTTCCCTAAGCACAGCCAGGAGTAATTCCTGAGTGCAGAGCCAGAAGTAACCCCTGAGCTTTGCTGGGTGTCAGACAGACAGACAGACAGACACACACACACACGTACGTGTTGACCTTAGGTTTTTTTTTTTTTTTTTTTTGCTTTTCGGGTCACACCCAGCAATGCTCAGGGACTACTCCTGGCTCTGCACTCAGGAATTACTCCTGGCGGTGCTCGGGGGACCATATGGGATGCCGGGATCGAACCCGTGCCAGCATGGGCCGGCTGCATGCAAGGCAAATGCCCTACCCGCTGGGCTATCCCTCCGGCCCCCGACCTTAGGTGTTTTACCCCAAATATACCCAGGATGCGAACAGTGACCAAGAGACATCAATCTTTGGCATGCTTAAGGACGCCTTGGCAAACTTTATTAGGTCCAGATTATCAGCCCACCCTAGAAGATTTTACTTCAGTAAGGCTTGGTTAAGGGCTAACGAGCTACATTTTAAACAAGATAATGCTGATGGTGTTGATTTGCTGGATTCACTTTTAAGTAAAAACACTGCCTTTGAAAGAACTGTTAGCTGAAAAGCAACAGTCCTTACTTTTTTCTTCAATCATCTTAACAACAGATGTTAAATAAAAACTAGTTTCTCCAAGCAAGAAGGAAGCGTCTTTGAGAGAAGAAATTCACCTTCCCTTCAAACTGCTTATCTTCAGGGTCTATCATGAGTCTAAGACACATACTCTGAATGAATACTTCCAACTTTCACTTACATATCCCTTTCAAAACTTCTGTGGCACAACAACACAGGGTAGCCTGATTTTATTTGTAATTAGTAACTAGTTGCTCCTTGCATGCCAATTCTATCGTATTTCTAAACTTCTGTGCAATTGGACAAAGGCCCATTCAATACTTAGAGCAAGGAGTAGACACAGAATGCTATTTAAAATGAATTTCCAAGATCAAAGCAGAGCTAATTTAGTGTTCCTCTGAATGTAAGAACAGGTAACATTGGAGAGCTGTGATCATAAAGGAGTCATAAGATCAATCCATCACCATGACATTTTGGCTGCACTTCTAAATTTTTTTCGTTTGAAGTGGCTGGCACAGGATAAAGAGAGACTATCCTGTGTGGAACAGTAAATTACCTTTACTGGTGTTTTTCTGGACAGAGGTCTAATTTAAACTGTCCCAAAATGTTCCCAGATTAGAAGATGCTTCATAAAACAGATTAAAAAGTAATACATGGAAACTGACTATAGAATGGCAACATGAAAAGGTGACAATGACCCTCTACCCAGGTAAAGACCATTTGACTACTGAAAGTTATAAAGTAGCAAACATTTAAAGTCTATAATTTTTTCCCCTAGGATATTCATCAATTGGAGAAAAGTTCCACTTTTTAAATAAAATTAATTTTAAAGAGTTAGTATGTCGATTTTAAGTCATAGAGCAATGATTTATTTAGTGAAAATAATTTCAGAAACAGTTAAATATTGGCAAATTAGTGAAAATGTTAAACAGAAGATACACACTTAATACAAAATAAAGTATCAAAAGTGGAATAAAATATATCAGAAATGAAGACATAAGTCCAACCATCTCAACAGAAACACTAAATACTCGTGGACTATACAATTATAGTCCATTATTGTTAGACTCAGTAACAAAAGCACTCAGATGTTGTCACAGGAAGCACATAGTAAATTAAAAGATACAAAAATATTGACAATAAGAGGACTGAAATAGATATCATGTAAATAGAAACCATGATAACTGTAGCATTAGACAACAGCAACATGACAACAAATAATAATATTGATTATAGGACTAAAATACATTTTTATAAGAATAAATGTATAATTATGAATAACAAAAATATTAACTGGGCTTATTATAGTAACTATTTTATAATGTATACAAACTATTACCTTTTACACCTAAAGTTAATCTCAAATATCAGTTACACATCACTAAAAGTGGACATTATTATATAGTGATTTTTTTTAAATTTAGGACTGAGATAAAATACAGCAGGTAAGGTACTTGCACATGATCAATCTAGGTTTGAGTTCCAGCACCCATATATTTGTGTAGTCACAGAGCTAGAAATAAGTCCTAACCACCACCATTGTTGGATGACAGGTTTAGCTAGTTTGGGAATTTTGCTGTTTTGACCATTCACAGTTAAATATACTTAAGCCAAGGTTCATTCTAATGAGATCTCTCTTCTATGTAAACACTGCTAGAGGATGTGGCAGTTACAGAAGTCACCTTGACTCTGAATAACTTCTGACTTATACATCTACTAAGACTTCTATGTTTTCTAGATTGGGCACAGCTCCTCTTTATACCCACTGCACCCAGAGTGGGGACAGTTAGGAATTTACCAGGAGTCTACCACCCTGGCTACGTTGAGACTATCGGAAGATTATAGGAAGGATCATACTAGTTTGCTCTCAAGCAGGCGAGTATGACCCTTTCAATATACAGAAAACAAGATACTCAGAATCACCCTGGTGCAGATAATAAATAAGAAGGACCTTGTGGGTACCATCTAGATTACATGAAGCTCATGAAATTAAGATGTATTACTTTATACCAGCTCTTTCTCTTTCTCCAGTGTTTTACATAAGAGATAATCTCGGTAGAAGGGATTAGTCCTTGGCTAACATTTGTTTATACCTGTAATAGGGGGTGGCACTGCCCTTCTACAATCTGTTTAGGGTTCTTTGCTGACACGACCCTCCCTAGATTGACCACTTGACTTCCTGTAGATCAGTGATTACTCGAGTGGGCACCAGTAACATCTCAATATGTCCTGTCACATGCGAGATAGCCCAAGGGCATCTGCCCACTCCAGGAACATAAAGAGCCTCAAACCATTCCATCAAGTCATGGGAATGAGGTCTATAATTGTTACTGGTATTTGGCATGTCAAATACGACACGGGTGGCTTGCCAGGCTTTGCCGTGTGGGTGGGATAATCTTCTAGTCACCTCAAGACTCGAGCATTTATTGATGAACCACATGGCTGAGCCGGGCTGCAATCAGCTCTTCTGCTGGGTGGAGTTCTGACGAGAAGGGAGTCTAGATGTGGAAAATGGCGGCCCTCATGGTGTGGGGGTTCCTCTGGCTTCTTGCGAGGCTCTGCTGGGGTGGTGGGCTAGGGCTAGAACCCGCCATCCCTCCCGGATGCCTCGTGATCAGCTGGGCACAGGGAGAGCAAGTAGCAGCTCTGCCCCGTGTGTGTGAGTCTCTCATAATTCCTCATTCCCCATAAACTCTCCAGTTTGATGCAAATAGAATGATCGTTGAAGTGTATGAATGAGAAAGATCCTGAAAGGACCTGGTGCTAAAATACATTGAGTCTAAGATTAAACCACTGCGGCAGAGCCCGCTGCGCCTGCGCAGCCATGGATCTGGAGTCTCTGTCTTGCAGCGGTTGGCTGTGGTGGCTGGAGCTCAGGCTCACACCCACTGAGCCCGGAGGCTGGGGACTGGGTGGAGGCCCCCAATCCTTGCTCCAAGTCCAGCAGGCGCAGCCGCCTGCATGGCGAGCAGGTCCTAGGAGCTATGTAGGACACGACCAGGAGCTGGCCGAGCCTTTTGCTTTTCCCCCCCCCCCAGGAACTCCAGAGGGCCACTCACCATGAGGCTGAGCTGCGCAGCCATGGATCTGGAGTCTCTGTCTTGCAGCAGTTGGCTGTGGTGGCTGGAGCTCAGGCTCACACCCAGTGAGCCCAGAGGCTGGGGACTGGGTGGAGGCCCCAATCCTTGCCCGAGTCTAGCAGGCACTGGATTTGTCACTAGGATATTTGCATATTTAATTGAAGTGTATTAAGTTAAATATTAATTTTGAGTAATAAACTTTTGAGTTAATTCTCCTTGGATTACTCTGGTGTATATAAGGGGACTGACTTGAGGCCCCTGGGCCTTTTGCACCTTCTTTTGGGTAGGACTCTCCTCGAAGTGAGATCCTCTCTCTTTTGGTGGGAGACTTAGGCTCTTTTGTATGGTCTAAGTTCGGACCAGAACTAGAGTTCTTTCATTATATTGGGATTGCTGTGGAAAAGCCTTTTTGGAACTGCGCCCGAACTCGTGAGTTTTCATCCGTTCCCCCAGCATTCTCGGAGGTAGAAGAGAATTTCTGTCCTGACACTGTCAGGGATCCCAGCAGCATCCCCGACACACCATAGTTCAAAAACAAACCAAAAAAGGCATAGAAGTTATAAACCTATGTATTTATGTCACTGTCACTGTCTATCACTGTCTTCCCGTTCATCATCGATTTGCTCGAGCGGGCCCCAGTAACATCTCCATATGTCCTGTCTCATGCTAGTAGAGCCCAAGGCATCTGCTTGCTCCAGGAACATAAAGAGTCTCAATCCATTCCGGAATGAGGTCTATAATTGTTACTGGTATTTGGCATATATATCAAATACAACACGGGTAGCTTGCCAGGTTCTGCCTTGCAGGTAGCATACTCTTGTAGGCATCTCTAAGTCCAGCATTTATTGATGAACCGCGCGGCCACTTGCGGCCACTGATAGGCTGGTCTGCTGGGTGGAGTTCTGACGAGAGAGAGTTCCGATGTGGAAAATGGAGGCCCTCATGGAGTGGGGGGTCGTCTGGCTTGTTGCGAGGCTCTACTGGAGTGGTGGGCCAGGGCTAGAACCCACCATCCCTCCCAGGCGCCTCGTGAGCGGCTGGTCACAGGGAGAACCAGTAGCAGCTCTGCCCCATGTCTGCGAATCTCTCTCCCATTGTTATAAATAGAAATATAAATGGAAATCCATCAATAGTATCTTGAATGACTCCAAGACAACCTTAATATTAATTTAATAATAATATGCCATTCCATTATTATTCTAGAAAATCAAAGAGTATCACTGTCACTGTCTTCCCTTCATCGTTGATTTGCTCTAGTGGGCACCAGTAACATCTCCATATGACCTGTCTCATGCAAGTAGAGCCCAAGGGCACCTAGCTTGCTCCAGGAACATAAAGAGCCTCAAACCATTCCATCAGGTCATGGGAATGAGGTCTATAATTGTTACTGGTATCTGGCATATCAAATACAACACAGGTAGCTTGCCAGGCTCTCCCGCATTCGAGTAGCATACTCTTGTAGTCATCTCAAAATCCAGCATTTATTGATGAACCACGCTGTGATAGGCTGGTCTTCTGGGTGGAGTTCTGACAAGGGGGAAGTTCAGATGTGGAAAATGGAGGTCCTCATGGAGGGGGGGGTCGTCTGGCTTGTTGTGAGGCTCTGCTGGGGTGGCGGGCCAGGGTTAGAACCTGCCATCCCTCCCGGGCACCTCATGAGCGGCTGGGCACAGTGAGAGCCAGTAGCAGCTCTGCCCCATGTCTGTCTCTGGATCAGCATACCTGGGCCAGATTAAAAAAGACTGCAGCAGGGTGGATCTCAATGAGCCAGGCTGTGATAGGCTGGTCTGCTGGGTGGAGTTCTGACGAGGGGGAAGTCCGGATGTGGAAAATGGAGGTCCTCATGGAGTGGGGGTCGTCAAAGAGTAATACCTCTGCATCATCCATGCAGTATCCTTGAAGTTTAGGGAAATGTCAAATAATCCCAATGATCTCAACAGCTCCCTTTCTGCTTCTGGACTTAGTGGCGGATGCTGTTGTCCTGTGAGCATTTCATGTCGATACCGTTGTTCTCTCTTAACTCATCCACTTCCTCTCTTTGCACCAGCTTCTACATTGTTCTCTTCTAGTCATTGGTTTCCTGGGATACCCAAGATGCATGAGGCGCTTCCAGTCAGTGAACCTGGCCATCAGAAGTGGAACCTGTTTTTCATATCTTTCAGTTTATCATATTTTTCTTTTGTCTTAGCTATCTCTAGTGTGTGTTCTGCAGGGTTTCTTAGTCCTGGTATGATCAGTAGAATGACTCTAATAGTATCTCAAGTTATTATGCCTTTCCTTCCTTTATTCCCTTTTCTTTTCAACGGAGCAGGTCAAAACTCCGGTGCTGATCAGTAGTGGGATCGCGCCTGTGTTTATGTCATTATCCCAAAAACATGAAGCAAAAGTTAATAAAATTGAAGAGAGATTCTTCCAATAATAGTAAGTGAAAAACTAAATATTCCAATCTCAATAATCAATATGAGGGGGCCGGAGTGATAGCCCAGCGGGTAGGGCATTTGCCTTGCACGTGGCTGGCCCATGCCGGCCCGGGTTCGATCCCCGCATCCCATATGGTCACCCGAGCACCGCTTAGAGTGATTCCCTGAGTGCAGAGCCAGGAGAAATCCCTGAGCAATGCCAGGTGTGATCCAAAACAGCAATAATAATAATAATAATAATAAAAAATAAATATGAGAACTGGAGGGAACATTGACAAGAATACATAAAACTTTAACAAATTTCCTAATCACAGAGGGATTAAATTAGAAGCCAATCATAAGGGAACTTGGAAATTTTCTAAATATGTAGAAATTAAGACCACTCTCCAAAACAACATATTAAATAAATCATAAGAGAAATAAGGATATTTTTTATGAGTGAAAATGAAAGCATAACATTCCAAAATTCTCAGATACATCGGAAAGTAGTGCTGAGGATAAGTTTATGGTTGCAAATTCCAATTGTTTGGGAGTCACTGGGGTCCCCCAACAATATTAAGGAATGGGTTCCCTTTTTATCTCAAGGACCAGCGTCAGATGGACAAACCATGAGTTCAGCACTACTTCCAAAAGGTTTTTACTAATCACCAATAATTAAACAAGCTCTGCTACTACAGTCCAAGACAATGGGATTTCCCCAACCTCTAGCCACCATTTTCGTGGTCCAGACCTGGTACATCAAACTAGTGGAACCAATCATGTTCTAGAATATATTACAATCTATAATGTGTAAGAAAGGGAAGCGAGAAGGAGAAAGAGAGAAAGAGAGAAAGAAGATAAAGAACCTGTCATGGAGGCAGGCCGGGGGAAGGGGGAGGGAGGTAGTAACATTGGTGATGGGAGATCAGCAGGGGTGGAGGGATGGGAGTTAGAACACTGAAGATCCAAAAATTCAAACATGAACATCTTGTAATTGTATATCTAATGGTGGTATAATAAAATATTTTTTTTTTAAAATCAGGTTCTGAGATATTACTATCACTATCACTATCTTCCCGTCATCATCAATTTGCCAAGCGGGCTCCAGTAACATCTCCATATGTCCTGTCTCATGCTGTATCATTGTATCACTGTCTTCCCGTTCATCGTTGATTTGCTCGAGCGGCACTAGTAACATCTCCATATGACCTGTCTCATGCTAGTAGAGCCAAAGGGCATCTGCTCGGCTCCAGGAACATAAAGAGCCTCAAACCATTATATTAGGTCATGGGAATGACCTAACATAATTGTTACTGGTATTTGGCATATCAAATATGACACGGGTAGCTTGCCAGGCTCTGCTGTGCGGGTGGCATACTGTTGTAGTCACCTCTGATCTCCAGCATTTATTGATGAACTGTGAGGCCCGCATCGGTCGTGGCGAGCCGGGCTGTGATAGGCTCGCCTGCTGGATGGAGTTCTGATGAGAGGGAGGTCCGTATGTGGAAAATGGCGGCCCTCATGGAGTGGGGGTTCATCTGGCTTGTTGGGAGGCTCTTCTGGGGTGGCGGGCCAGGGCTAGAACCGGCCATGCCTCCCAGGTGCCTCATGAGCGACTGAGCATATGGAGAGCTGGTAGCAGCTCTGCCCCATGTCTGTGAGTCTGTGGATCGGCAGACTTGGGCAGGATTGAAAATAAAAACTGCTGCAGGGTGGGTGTCAATGATCCAGGCTGTGATAGGCTCATCTGCTGGATGGAGTTCTGATGAGAGGGAAGTCTGGATGTGGAAAATGGTGGCCCTCATGGAGTGGGGGTGTTATCTGGCTTTGTTGCAAGGCTCTGCTAGGGTGGCAGGCCAAGGCTAGAACCCGCCATCCCTTCCGGGCGCCTTGTGAGTGGCTGGGCACAGGGAGAGCTGGTAGCAGCTCTGCTCCATGTCTGTGAGTCTCTGGATCAGCATACCTGGGCCGGATTGAAAACAAAAACTGCTGCAGGGTGGGTCGAGGTCAAGTATATACGAGTAGCTGCATATATACTCCAAACAACCTGCTAGAACCTCCAAACAACCAACCATATGTGAAACAAATAGGTGTATGAAGCCTCTACTGGAAGATTTTGTTGAGCTGAAAGGATGTATTTGAACAATTTTTGTAGTATTATTTCCATATACTAACATAAATTTAAAATTTCTAAAAAAATTATAAAGGAAACTGTTGCATTATTAGGAATGTGTCACATTCTCTAATATTCTACCATCTTTTAAAATTCATTTTGTCTTTGTTTTTCAGCTTTAGAAGTTTCTGTTTTTGACCTTGCTAGATTTAATTTTACCTATGTATAGTCTACTGATAATATTATTAAAGGCATTCTTTATTTCTATTGTGGTGGGTATGACTACAATAGTATGCTACCCGTACGGCAGAGCCTGGCAAGCTACCCGTGTCGTATTTGATATGCCAAATACCAGTAATAATTTTAGACCTCATTCCCATGACCTGAATGAATGGTTTGAGGCTCTTTATGTTCCTGGAGCAAGCATGTGCCCTTTGGGCTCTACCAGCATGAGACAGGACATATGGAGATGTTACTGGTGCCCACTCAAGCAAATCGATGATGAACGGGAAGACAGTGATACAGTGATACAGTAATTTTTCCCTACCATGTTCTTTGATTTGTTTCTAGAGTCCCCATCTTTCTGTTCCTGTTACCCTCAATCTATTCTTGCATGTTGATCACTTTTTCCATTAAGAGCTCTTAGTATATCAATCAGCTATTTAATTTCCCAATCTGATCATTCCACTGCCTCTGGAATATCTGAGCATCATTCTAATGTTTGCTTTTTCTTCTATTTTTTCACTTTTAATTTTTTATTATTTTTTTAAAGTTTTATTTATTTTAATGTAGAAAAAGCCACAATTGTTGATAGAATTATAAAATTAAAATTGATTAGATAGCAGAGCTCCAATATTGAAATCAGTAATGTATAAGTAATCAATTTAAGTGAAAATTGTTCTGATTGCAGGGTTCTTAAGTCCTTGTCTAAGAATTTATTAAGCTGTATATTGCTTTGGGAGGTGTATGCATCTACTTGGTTCAGGATGTATAGTCTGGGTCAATGAGTCAACAGGGCAATTGGGAGAGGTAAGTGTAGCTGTCAGGGCCTAGAAGTATGGGGGCTTAGGGAGGAAGCTACCCACCCTGACTCCAAAACCAGCAAAGTTCTCAGCTGGGCACCAGGTACCTGAAATTATTCACAGATTGGCATCTCTGAAGAGAGTATTCATGGGACAGTAGAGTTGAAACATTGGCCTGG
>JAJIBD010001464.1:0-169808 GCA_021461705.1 Cryptotis parvus | reverse complement strand
GAAAGAATGGCCTTGCCCACAGAACACAAAGACAGGAACCAGAGGGTAACTGATAAAATGCAGGTAACTGATAAAATGATGGCTCAACTGAAAGTAACTGATAAAATGATAGTTCGACAAGAGCACAGCAGGAAGGGCCTTAAGCAAATAATTCCAGGGAGGGCTACAAGGCAAACATTCCCGAGGAGGTCAGGTCTGATGTCCCCCTCTGTATTTGGTACGATACACCTGACTGGTGGGTGATGGTTACCTGGTGCAGAGTGATTGGCTGCTGCGCGGCGACCTTGATGTAATATTTTAAACCTATTGGATAGTTAGGCGCGGGCTTTTCTGTAGCGCGGGAATTATTCCTTAAAAGATCGTCCCTGGAAGGGCTCGGGACTCTTAGCCACTGACCGTTTGGGGTCACGCTATGAGCCCGAGTATACTCGCTTATTAATAAAACCCTTGCTTTTGCATAGGACTTGGTCTCTCAGAGTTTTCCTTGGTAGGTGCGGCGTTCCTAGGCTCCCAGCCACCCCATCGGGTGGCCAACCCTTACATTTGGGGGCTCGTCCGGGATCCGGGAGCCAAGGACCCCACCTGCCTCGAGCACCCTGACAAGACCATCCTGGGTAAGTGGACGTCCTAAGTCTGATTCTGGATGCCGGCTTCTGTAGTGACTGTCGGGGGATCGAGGGGTCGGTAGGGCGTGAGCCTCGCCCTCTCTCCCGACTGTGGTGGATAGACGTGTCCTAAAACCACAGGTCACAGCCCTGGGGGACGCCCCAGTGGTGGTGGAGATCGGGGGGACACCCGGACTTCTCCGTCTGGCGGGAGGAAAGTGCTGCAGCGTCCTCCCAGGTCTGGCGGGAGGGAAAACGGTACCGTTCCTCCCAGGTCTGGCGGGAGGAAATCGGTGTCGTTTCCTCCCAGGTCTGGCGGGAGGAAAAACGGTGCTCGTTTCCTCCCAGGTCTGGCGGGAGGAAAAACGGTGTCGTTTCCTCCCAGGTCTGGCGGGAGGAAAACGGTGTCTTTCCTCCCAGGTTGTTAGTGAAACTCAGGATTTTACCAAGCTCAAATCAACCCCTAGAGCTCTTGCCTCTGTCGTGTCTGTGGAAAACTCATTTAGGTGTGTTATTGTAGTTCAGTGTTCTTCTATCTCTTCTGACTTTCTTACTGTACCCTGAATTTCTCTCTCCTGCCTCACTGGCCATGGGGCAGACTCCTTCTACTCCTCTTTCTCTGACCTTTTATTCCAGCAGAATGGCCGACTCCGTCTGGGGAAGGAGACACGAACGCCCCCTTCCTCCTTCCAAGTCGAGAGTGAAAAAGTCGGGTTCGAGTCCCGGCCTCAGGGTGAGTCCTGAGAAGACCTAGGTTTGTAACCCAGAAACAGCAGGTTGGCGCCCAACACCGAGAATTCTCTTGAGCTCATCACAACAGTCTAAGAAAACCTGTTCGAACAAAAATTCCAAATCCGGATTGTGAGAGTGGTGAGTGTGGGGGTGAGTCTGAGTGAAAGGAGGACCGGTCCGCTTGATTGAAGAGAGTGTGAAACTGTGTGAAGTAATCTCTGTCCTATTTGTAATTGTGACCTGTGTATGTTTGGTTATTGACATCATGTACCCCAAGAATTGCATTTCTCTCCCCTTCCCGCCTCACATAAGCTACCAGTGAGCCAGTGAGGTATTTTGGCTACTGCAGCAGGACATTGCAGTGAGTGGCTGCGAGGAGTTCCACCAGAAGAAGATAATCAGTGAAAATCTGCAAAGAAGGTATGCTGCTCCCTCGGAAATCTCTAGGGGAACAGGGGAGGAATGTTATAACCTCTCTGTGAGTGAGTGTGTGTATGAGCACCCTGGGGGCTGAGGCGTGAGTCTGTGGCTCCACGACCTGTACCCTTAAGGTCCCACAAAGGTTCTGGAGCCCAAGTGGGCTGTCTGCTAGGAAGAACATATGGTCTATGGTGGCGCTGACCTAGTGGTCGGCCGCAAGTCACAACTGCTGAGTCCACTACGGCTAAGTTCTTCACTGGTAGACAAGCAACTGAATGGTCCCTGTAAATTGGTACCCCCTCCTTTGTCTGTCTCGCGTCACCTGTGAAGCTTGCATGGGAGAAACGGGGAGAAAACTCACTAGTGAAAGATTCTAGGAGACCATATTTCAGCAGTCCTTTTTCCTTTCTCCCCTTACTAGTGAGAGAAATGGCTAAAGCACACCTGGAGGTCATTTAAAATGTAAACGAGATCTCTAGCAGCTTTTGCCCCAGGCAAAGAAAAAAAAAAAAGGGTAAAAGACTAGGAAGGAAAACCTCTCACCAAGACAGAAAGTCACATAATCTAGTAAGAGATGCAGCAAATATCAGCAAGGCCACAGAAGGTAGCAAGCAAGCAAGACAGAACTTTTCTTCTCCCGATCTCTTGGAAGCCCATGGCAGGTTAGGTCCAGCTCCACACACAGTTTGTGGTCCTGGTGGATGCCCGGAGGGCCCCAGGGACGCCTGTAGTAATGCAGAGATCACTGATCAAGAGGTCCACAGCATGATAATTCTCTGAATTAGTGGCCAGCATGTGAGGGGTTAGAGTCCCCTCTGGGTGGCCAGTATGGGAGGGGTTAGAGTCCCCCTTGGGTTGCTTGTTAAAACAGTGAACCTCCAAAGCGTCTTAAGGATCTTTGTAATAACACGTGGCCTGAGTATATATCTAACATCCAGGCCTTCATGGTATTGTACCAAGCTTTGCAAAGAAAAGAAAAATGTCAGATTTGCTGTACGTGTGTCTTGGAATTAAAGGAACCAGAACAGGACCCCACACCAACTGCACAGGCAGGAACAGAGACTGGTGCAGGTGAAAAACTGGACAAGGCGAGGTCAAACTGGTGGAGCAGGGCTATTTGCCCTGGGGGGACTGCCCTTCCTTTCTCAGTCTCTCAGTTTCCTCTACCTTTCCAAAAAGGGTCAAATCATAACTAAAGATCAATCGATCAACTGTATATGTGTGTGTGTGCACGTGCGTGTGTGGTGGCCATCAATTGTTTGCAGTTGTCTTGTCTGTGTGAAACGTTGAAGTGCTAAATAAAACCAACTTGAAATCAAGAGCAAATTGCTGAGCCAGGGATAGGCAATGTGTTCCAAACTGAGTGTTGAGCAGAAAAAAAAAAATGACATGTTCAATCTAAATCTTATGGTAAAAAATAAAAGGTCTAATTGTAAAATCTTTTAAGTGTTCCTGATCCCTGAAATTCTCTCTGCTCCCGAACTTGTGCTGTTTAAAAAGGGTGGGAGCTAGAGCCAGAGTCAGCAAAAGATAAAAACTTTGTAAGAAAGTGCAGAGCTTTACCTCATAAGTTTTGGTTAAATTCTAATGAAAAATTAGGCCGTTTTTGAAAATTAACTAAGGTACAAAAACTGTTGCAATTAAATCAAAGAAGGTCTTGTGTTTCATGAAAAATTGGTAGTTCAAATGTTGTTTATGTTGGTACATATTCGTTTTATTTCTGCAATAGGGTAATCACCTCAGCCTAATAAATCTGGTAGAATTCCAGAGCAGCCCTTGCTGGAAAAAAAAAAAAAAAAAAGGGAATCTCTTTAACATTCAAGGAGCTAAAAATGTTTGTTTAAATTTAGTGGCCTCTGAACATAAAAAATTAAAATAGAAAAAGTAAATAACAGCAATCAGTATTTCTTTTTTTCAGGCTTTGTTTCTAATCTGCCCAGTATGTGTTATTATTGAGATAGCTTTAATATATGTAAGCTTTGTCATCAGGTATCGACCTAGTCTTAAATTGAAAGTCTTAGTTATTCACAAGTGTAAAATCTTTATTGTTACTAGGTAGTAATCTTTTGGGTATTTTAACTTTGCATTGTTTGTGATCCTAAAAACTGGAATTCTAAAAATAAAATTTTAAATGTTTTCTGGATAATTTCTAATATGAAGTGAACCTTTGCCAAGCATAAATTTAAAAAAACTTTGTAAGTGTGTCAGCCTCTTGAATATGTATGGAACTGATTTAATGTTTTAAAGTAGTTTTTGCTATGCTAGATGAAATAATAATTAGCAACCTGTTTCCAAATTTGGGAGATTAATTTGTATTAAGCTCTGTAAAATAAGGAAGCTAATACCTTTAGGGTGTAACTATAAGAAGTCTAGATAATGCATTTTAAATAACAGAAAGATAATGAATGGAAATGTCTGTGGGAAAAAGAAAGGAATTCTGTTAAAGTGAAGGCTTGTTTTTACAGGGAAAGTTACAGGACAGAATGAATGTAAAGAAATGTGTAGAAGGTCGGAGAATGTTAAGTAAACAAACTATAAAACTCTTTTCTGAAAAATTGTTCTAGTACCTTTTTGGTAAGATCTATGGAAAAAAACATTAGACAAACGGTATGGACTCCTGTTACAGTGCTCCTAAAAAATTTGGTAATTAGGGTTTTGACATAGAATCAAATAAGTTAGGATACTGTTAAACTGTATGCTCTATTTCAACAGGACTTTATGCTTCTTTTAAGCAGTTCCAACAGCAAATTGGGTGTATTGCACTTCGTTGTAAGTAAAATGTAATATATGCTTTTCTCCCTTTACACCTTTAGTATGTTTTTAATGGTTTACGGCACTGTGTTGGTTTGCATAAACTCAAACAAAATATTTCCTCTCTCTGTAATAGGGCCTAGCCCTCTTGCAGACAGGAAAGGCAGTATGGGGACCCAAGGCCCTCTTCCAGGGAAAATAAAAGTCAAAGGGATTGGTCTAAATGACAGAAGCATGTAGTTAACAGGTACAGCTGCAAGTACCCTACAAACCTCAGGGGAGACCCTAAAGGCAGGCCGGCTGAAGAAAGAACCGAAAATCATCTCTGCTGTGAAGAACAAGGAATCTGCCAATCTGTGGTGACTGACAACTGCCTGGGCCATGCAACAAGGGACAGCTGCTGCAGAAGGGAATGGCTTCAGCCCCAAAGAGGGATGTTGTCACGCTCTGCTCAACCCAGTGAAAGAGGCCCGGAGGTCACCTGTAGCTCATCATGGAACCTGATCTTCATGGCCAAGCCTGGAGTAGCCCTGACATGACAGGTAGAGACATTAAAATACCATGATTGGTGTTGGCCTGCTCTGTCTCAGCCAATTCCCAGGACTTCTTAGTAGTAATGGGGTACCCCTAAGTGGAGAGTTCTCCAGTCTTGCTGTGTTTATGCAAAAGAACCAGTCAGGTTTATTAAGTCATTTGACAAATTTAAAAGTAAAGGTGGAGAGAAAACCATATTTCTATAACTTTTGTAAAAATCAGATTCTAAATCTACAGAAAGGTAATTGAATAAATGTGTCCAAATAGGCTTAATTTAAAAAGGTAACCCCATGGCTAATCCAGTTGCTTAAGTTTGCTAATAGGCCAAGGGTTTTCAAGTTAGCATCCAAATTGGTTGGATGTTTATTCTTAGTTCTATAAGTACACAGTCATTTAAAAATTCTAAGATTCATAAGAATTTTAAAAGTTTTTAATTCTTAAGCCATCATGGTACCAATACCTCATCCAGTAACATTAGGAAATAACAATTGTCCATGGGAAGGGACAAAACAGGGCAGTTTAGAGAAACTCAGAACTGTGTTTTATGTGTCATAAATCTTAAGAATCGACAGTTTGACTTTTGTGCAAAAATTCAGATGATCAGCATATAGTCATCTATTGGTTCTAACACATTCAGTGAGAGGGGCAAGCCTTTTCTATGTTGTACAAAAAAGCCAGAAAGGTGACTTGGTGTTTCTATAAGAAAAATCTGGACACAAAATGTTTGCTTCAATTTTGTGTTACCTTAACTTACTGTGTTTTCTAAAACAGCAAAGTATTCTGCCCCCCCACTAGGGCAAAGAGGGACTTTTTACTCCTCCGGGGCCTAATCATTTCTAAGTAATGTTCTTAGCCTAATTGATCTGATCTTTTCTTGCAGATAATAATAACTTCAGAAAATCTGATCCATTCATTGCATTGCATGGGACCCATTTGAAGATTTCACCCCTTGGACAGGCAGGGTCTACAGTCCCTTTGTCAGCATGAAGCAGCTCCAGAAGATGGACCTTCACCCATTTTCCCTTAAAAATATAAGGTGGTGAAATCTCTTAAAAAAATATATGATGTGATAGATTGACAGGAAAGGGCCCCGTGGCAGTGAAGCAACCTAGTCTAGGAAAAGTGCTGCTTCTACGCGAGACCACTCTGGGATAGTGAAGAAAGTGCGGAGGAGTGTGGTTGGAGTCTTGGTTTTGCGCAGTCCCCTGACTAACTACCTTGCTTTCAGCCCTAGCCGGGCCCCTCATCATATTCTTATTAATTTTGACAGTTGGGCCTTGCCTTCTTAATAGGCTACTTTGCGTTCATCAGAGACCGGGTGGGTGAAGTCAAGTTGTTAGTACTCCAGGCAACAGCATCAGGCCCTACGGAGTAAAGGGCCTCTAATGGTCTCTAGGATTAGAGAACCCCCCCATAAGAAAAGGGGGAATGAAAGAATGGCCCCTTGCCCACAGAACACAAAAGACAGGAACCAGAGGTAACTGATAAAATGCAGGTAACTGATAAAATGATGGCTCAACTGAAAGTAACTGATAAAATGATAGTTCGAGCAAGAGCACAGCAGGAAGGGCCTTAAGCAAATAATTCCAGGGAGGGCTACAAGGCAAACATTCCCGAGGAGGTCGCGTCTGATGTCCCCCTCTGTATTTGGTAATGCGATACCTGACTGGTGGGTGATGGTTACCTGGTGCAGAGTGATTGGCTGCCCTGCGCAGACCTTGATGTAATATTTTAAACCTATTGGATAGTTAGGCGCGGGCTTTTCTGTAGCGCGGGAATTATTCCTTAAAAAGATCGTCCCTGGAAGGGCTCGGGGCTCTTAGCCACTGACCGTTTGGGGTCACGCTATGAGCCCAGTATACTCGCTTATTAATAAAACCCTTGCTTTTGCATAGGACTTGGTCTCTCAGAGTTTTCCTTGGTAGGTGCGGCGCCCTAGGCTCCCAGCCAGTCACCCCATCGGGTGGCCAACCCTTACACTATCAGTGCTTAGGGGTCACTCCCTACAATATTCAGGGGACTATGTACTCAGTTCATTGAGTTATCTCTCTGGCACACAATTTATTTATTTATTTATCTATTAATAGGCATTGATTTGTTTTCAAATTTTTTAGCTATAACAAATAAATTTACTATGATTAGGTATACTTATATATTTTATAGGCATACATTTTTATTTGTCTTGAATAATAACCTAGGAAACAAAGAACAGAATCTTATTTATTTGTTTTTAATGACAGAATCTTAGATATGTGCTTATCTTTCTAAGGAATGAACAAAATCACTATTTTCCAAGATAACTATGTCCTTTTATAGTCTTACTAGTAGTGTCTGAGAGGTGTGGATTCTCTATAACTTTATTAATACTTGGGGTGGTCAATATTTTACCTATTAAAATGGGTTTGTTGTAGTATTTCACTGAAATTTTGATTTAATTTCTTTTTAAAATTTTATTGAATTTTAATTAATTATTTCTTCATTCATTTTTTGGGTCACATCCTGAAATTCTCAGGGTTTACTCCTACTTCTGTACTCAGGAATCACTTCTGATGGTGCTTGAGGAATCACATGGGATGCCAGAGATTGAACCTGGATTGGCCATGTACAAGGCAAGTGTCTTACCCAATGTCTATCTTTCCGGCTTGTGATTTAATTTCTTAATGACCAGTAATATCTTTTCATGTGTTCTTGCTATACAGATATCTTTGATAAAGTCAATACAAATGTTTTGCACATTTAAAAAAGGTTGTACTTTATTATTATGTTTGAATATTCTTTACATATTCTAGTTATGTCTTTAGCATTATAAGATTTGTGATTATTTTATCACACTCTGATTTGTCTTTGCATTTTCTTTTCAGAAATTTTGAATAACAGATCTTTCTTGAGATAAGCTCTAGCTTTATCAGCTTGTTCTTCTGGTGTAGAATTTAAGATCTTGTTTCCTACCCTGGCTATCAAAATTTCTTTTTAGTTTTGATTCTAGAAATTTTACATTGTTAGGCTTTACATTTGGGTCTATTATACCCTTTGATTAATATTATATTAGAATTAGGTGTTCATCAATAAATGCTGGATTTACAGGTGACTACGAGTATGCCAACCGCACGGTAGAGCCTGGCAAGCTATCCGTGTCGTATTTGATATGCCAAATACCAATAACAATTATAGACCTCATTCCCATGACCTGATGGAATGGTTTGAGGCTCTTTATGTTCCTGGAGCAAGCAGATGCCCTTGGGCTCTCCTAGCATGAGACAGGACATATAGAGATGTTACTGGTGCCCACTCAAGCAAATCAATGATGAACAGGAAGACAGTGATACAGTGATACAGTGATAGAGTTAGGTGTATATCAAAGTTAAACTTTTCTTAAATGGATATTCAATTGTCTGCTACCCTCAGTTGCGAAGACTATCCTTTCTTCACCAATTGCTTTTGCATTTCTATCAAAAAATAAGTTGTCCATATACCATATTAGTACACGAGCTCTATGCTATCTCATTGACCTATTCATTTATCTTTTCGTCATTTGCTAAATTATCTTAGTTACTGTAGCTTTTAATAAATATGTGATTCAGGTAGTCCTCCAACTTCGTTCCTTTTCAAAATTAATTTGATCTAGTTTTTTAAAAATATGTTGTTTTGAGATCTTGTTTTTACAGACCTCTATGTTAATCAAGTTGTCAATGTTTAATTCTATCTCATCCATCAATCTCATGTTTTACTGTATACATTAACTACTTGGGTGTTCTTTTTCCCTCTAGTGATTTTATCTGGTTTACATTTTTCTGATGGACTTAGAAATGTTCCACTTTACCCACTCTCTCTGGCACTCGCTCTTCCTGTTTGCCGTCTTTTCTGAGAAGTGTGACAGTTTTCGCCAACTTCAGTTAATCATACACAAAGAGCTCCACACTGAAAATCCAGCCTTTCTCCATGTCAGGAGGCCTGCTTTTCCCATAGAAGGAGAATAAAGAGACATAAAAAAGCCACACACATTAGTGCACAATGCTGCAGAAGGTGTTTTTTCTGAACTCTAGACAATGGATGCTAATGGATCATTTGTGCTGTGTGCTGAAGCCTTTTGAATCCACAACAAGAGAAATCATCGCTGATGATGCTTTGCTCAGCCAAGTTCTCTGATCAGCTAAATTACAAAAACTAAAGCTTTAGGAATGAGACCATCTTTGGAAGGACAGAGAGTCTGTTTGGCAGCTTGACAACTAAATAACATGTGGAGCAAACTGGGAAATTTTGTAGGAAGGTGCAAATGTGCACAGGTTCATTATTCTGTGCTACTATTGTCTAATCTTTAACCTTTAATGAATGGTCTGAATGCTTCCTTTGTGGAGACGGTGAACTAGGATCCATACATCCTGATGGAGCCATTCAGAGTCTAGATACAACTCTGAAGTGTAGTGATAAAAGCCTTTCTAGAGACTTGCTGGAGTTAACTTATCTTTTCATTGTTCCAGTCAGCTACTCTGGCCACTGAACTGGGCTGAATTTTACCCTTAATTCAAGGAAGTGAATTGGGGATAAAAAGAAAATTCCCCTATGTAATAGGAACTATTACATGTAGAGAAATGTAATAGTTAGGAAACATCGTTTTGTTCAGAACCTAGGCAAGGATGGGTGAATAGTCTTTCCCATTAATTCAGCTACTTAAAGATTGTGGTGGGCACTTTTTGAAGCGTATTCAAAAGGTATATGTTGCACGTATTTGGTACAGTAGAGACACTTGTTCTGTCTTTATTCTTTTATCTACCTGCGAAATGAGTGTTCAATATAAAGGAACTCAAAAGTTCTTTTGAGTTTTGAAAAACTATAATTCTCTATTTATGAGCCTATCAGCCAAGTTAAGCTTTAGAAGATGCTAGAATGGAGGGGAGGGTTTAAGAAGCCCAATTGTAGGTTTTGTTTTCTGTGATGGCAGAGTTTGAGACAAACACTAGGGTGTCGGTCATTTTAGATCCTGATTCCTGGAAGCAGGGCTGTGTCAATAGAGAGAATGGGATAGGGGAAATAAGAAAACAGAGTTTCCTGAACTGTGTACTTCTGAGTACTTCTAACAACAACGAGACCTCTTTCCTCTGGGGCCTCTCCAAACGACCATCTAGACCAAATAATTTTGGCGGTCTCAGTTGTACAGAGAGATATTCCAGGAGGAAAGAAGACATTTGCTTAAACTTTTCTGATGACATTTTTTAACCTCAGTTGCTAACGTAGTTCTAGAAAATCTTATTGAGAGGTTGCATTTTGTTTTGTTTAAATAACATTAGTTTTGGTAATTGAAAATGATGTACCTATTAAAAGATGCAATATATTAAATAATTTAATTTGTCTGTGTTTTGCAATGTGCAAAGCATTGCTACGGATCCCAGAACACTAACAGGTGTGATTCTGATTGCTCTGGTGCATTGCTTTGGCCTGCCCAGCTTGACCATGCATGACCCAACAGCGTGAAATATTAGACAACTTGACTAACAATGCCTCACTCTCTGCTTTCATCTAATAAGATGAATTAGCCCCAAAGAAAAGTAGGTGAAATCCTGTACTTGGATTCTTGCCATTCCTGAAACATACAGAATTTGTAATGGAAGACAGTGGGAAGACACTGACTTTCAATAATGCCAGTGGAAAAAAAGATAGTAATTTTGTTTTATTGAAAGTGCAATATTAATAAAGATTATAAAGTAAAAAATGCATGAGGGTCTTAGTTGTTCTCAGTGTTCACATAAATGACATTTTATTCAAAGAAGATGCTAATTCCATTTTTCTCTGTCCATCAGAAAATAAAGAAAGCTCTGGGAATTTGTATTCACATTTAGTTACCAACTTCCAAAGATAAATGAAAGCTATTTTGGAAGAAAGTGATTTAAAAAAAAGTAAAGAACAAAGAATCATGAGTTTAGAAAAATATCTGGAAAAATTATTTGTTTAGCTAAGATTCTTATTCTTTTATTTTTACTTTTTTTGGTTTTTGGGTGCTTAGGGCTCTCTGACTGGCACTCAGGAATCACTCCTGGAGGGCTTTGGGGTGCAAGTATTGAATGCTGGCTAGTACCCTACCACTGTACTATCTCTCTAGCTCCCTGGTTGGTGGTTATATTTGTAGTCTGATTAGTTGGTTTATGGACTCAATCCGACTAATCAGTTTTCAAAATCCCATTCACTAAGGAGTAATCAATTGAACAACAGAAACAATTAAGGGGTGGGGATATGTACAGGTCATGGGTGTGGCTGGGTTAATTTCTTGGGGTTTCATCCTGGGCATGTTAAATATAGCACTGAAACTCTGAATACGTCTGATGTTTGGTTCCTGCTCTTCCTAAAATCCAGAAACTAGCCCTAGTCTATGTAACATACCTGGCAATTTTTTTTTGAGGAAATTTTTTTTAAAAATTTTATTTTATTGGGGTTGGAGCGATAGTCCAGCGGGTAGGGCGTTTGCCTTGCATGCGGCCAGCCCATGCCAGCCGGGTTCGATTCCGGCATCCCATATGGTCCCCGAGCACCGCCAGGAGTAATTCCTGAGTGCAGAGCCAGGAGAAACGCCTGAGCATTGCTGGGTGTGACCCCAAAAAGCAAATATATAAATGAATAAATTTTATTTTATTGAGTCACTGTGAGATGGACCATTACAAAACTGTTATGATTGGGTTGGTTGGGTTTCAGCCATACAGTGTTTCCAACACCCATCCCTCCACCAGTGCACATTTTCCAACACCAATGTGCCCCACTCCCCTCCCCACCACCATAAACTGCCTCTATGAGAGACATCTCTCTCTCTGTTTCTCTCTGTCTGTTTCTCTGTCTCTCTTTCTGTCTGTCTGTTTCTCTCTCTCTGTCTGTCTGTCTGTCTCTCTTTCTCTCTGTCTCTTTGTTTCTGTCTCTGTCTGTCTGTCTGTCTGTCTCTCTTTCTCTCTGTCTCTTTGTTTCTGTCTCTGTCTGTATGTCTGTCTGTCTGTCTCTCTCTCTCTCTCTCTCTCTCTCTCTCCACATTCTGGTTTGCAATTCAGACACTGAACGGTTTTCATGTATATCCCTTGATGTACTTTCAATACTCAGTTCTAGTTTAGCATTACTACTTCCAACTCTTATTGTCACACTGGTCCCTCTCTACTTTACCTACCATCTGGCCCCACATATATGTGGTAAAATTTAACCATTGACACATCTGTCCTGGTCCCTATTTGCCCTGGTCTTGGATATTAGCTTATACAATTTCTCTTTAAAGTCCACCGATGAATGCAGTCATTCTGTATCTGTCCTTCTTCATAAAGTGGATCAAGGAAAGTCTCTTTAACAAGTGGTACTGGGAAAACTGGGCAGTTACATGTAAAAAAAAATAGCTCAAACCTTTTTGAGGAAAAATTAAAAAAAAAAAAAGATTTCCATCTGCCAGAGATAGAAATTACTGACTGAGGTTCTTTGAGTGTTTTTCTTATATCTATAAATATTTGAAGACACTGAGTGATTCTTTAATGAGGATCTTATAAAGAGAATGGAAAGGGTTATAGAACCAAATGATCTCTGAGTTCTTGGTAATTCTAGATTCCACAAAGTCTTCCTTGTGCTCTGTCAAAAGTGCCTACCATGCAGACCATTGATTTTTGCTATGAATCTTGCTCTCTGAACCCTCCCTTTGTTCAAGCTTTAAGCATTTTGAAAACAAAACTTCTTCAAGATAAAATCACAAATGTTATTATTATTTTCTTATATCTGATTCTAAAGAATGGTCACTAGAAAATTAACCTTTTAAAGTATGTTTTGTCTTTTCGGGCCGAGCAATAGCCCAGCAGGTAGGCGCTTGCCTTGTCGTGGCCAGCCATGCTGGCTCAGGTTCGATCCCCGGCATCCCATATGGTCCGCTGAGCAACTCCAGGAGTAATTTCTGGAGTGCAGAGCCAGGAGGGTACCCCTGAGCATCGCCGGGTGTGACCCAAAAGAAAAAAAAAACTTTCAAGGCTGCCCACTCTCACCACTTCTATTCAATATAGTACCGGAAGTACTTGCCATAGCAATCAGGGAAGAAAAAGACATTATGGGAATTCAGATAGGAAGGAAAGAAGCCAAGTTATCACTATTTGCAGTTGACATGATATTATACCTGGAAAACCCGAAACTCTTTACCAAGAGAGAAGAAATAATACATTTTTCTAGGAAGAAATAATACATTCCTATAGTAGAGTGGCAGGGTACAAAATCAATACCCAAAAGTCAATGGCCTTCCTATATACAAACAGCGAAAAGAGAAGAAAAGGGACATTAAAGAAACTATCTCATTCACAATTGTGCCGCAGAAAATCAAATACCTAGGAATCAGTTTGACAAAGAATGTAAAGGATCTCTACAAAGAAAACTACAAAACGTTACTTCAGGAAATAAAAAGAAGACCTGAGGGAAATGTAGACACATTCCTTGCTCATGGATTGGAAGGATTAACATTATCAAAATGGTAATACTCCCTAGAGCTTTATACAGATTCAATGCGGTCCCTATAAAGATACCCATGATGTTCTTCAAAGAAATTGAGCAAACACTCCTGAAATTTGTATGGAATAATAAAACCCCACGAGTACCTAAAGCAATCCTTGGGAAAAAGAAGATGGGAGGTATCACTTTCCCCAACCTCAAGCTTTACTACAGAGCAGTTGTAATTAAGACAGTGTGGCATTGGTATAGAGACAGACCTGTAGACCTATAGGATAGAACTGAGTATCCTGAAACACACTCTCAAATATACAACCACTTAATCTTCGATAAAGGAGCAAAAAATATTAAGTGGATCAAAGAAAGCCTCTTCAACAAATGTTGCTGGGAAAACTGGGCAGCTACATGTAAAAAAAATGAACTTAGACCTCCTACTAACGCCATGCACAAAAGTCAGATCAAAATGGATTCTAGATCTCAACATCAGACATGACTCTATAAGATACATCAAAGAAAACATAGAAGAAGCGGCTCTCTGACATCAAAACAAAAAGTATCTTTAAAGGCGACACACCACTGACCAAGCAAATGGAAGCAAAGATAAACAAATGGGATTATATCAAATTGAAAAGCCTCTGCACCTCAAAAGAAACAGTAACCAAGATACAAAGACAATCCACAGAGTGGGAAAAGGATATTCACCCAATACCCATCTGACAAGGGGTTAATATCCAGGATATTTCCAGGCACTGGTAGCACTCCACAAGCAAAAAACCAGCCAACCCCATCAAAAAATGTGGAGAAGAAATGAACAGAAGCTTCCAAAAAGAAGAAATTCGAATGGCCAAAAAAGGCATATGAAAAAGTGCTCTTCATCTTTAATCATCAGAGAGATGCAAATCAAAACAACAATGAGGTACCATCTCACACCACAGAGACTGGCACACATCCAAAACAGCAAGAACAACCGGTGCTGGCATGGATGTGGGGAAAAAAGGGACTCTGATCCACTGTTGGTGGGAGTTCCGACTGGTCCAGCCCTTTTGGAAAACAATATGGGCATTCCTCCGAAAACTAGATATTGAGCTCCCATTTGATCCAGCAATAGCACTCCTGGGAATATACCCGAGAGACTGAAAAACACAGAGCAGAAACACTATCTGTACTTATTTATTCATCTCTGCACTATTCACTATAGCTAGAATCTGGAAACAACCTAAATGCCTGAGAACAGAGGACTGGCTAAAGAAACTGTGGTTCATCTACACTATGGAATACTATGCAGCTGTCAGAAAGGGATGAAATTATGAAATTTACCTGCAAATGAATGGACATGGGGACTCTCATGCTGAGTGAAATTAGTCAGAAGGAAAAGGACAGATATAGAATGAGTGCATTCATTAATAGGATATAAATAGATACCAGTGTTTTACTAAATATGGAAAATGGTAATGGCAGATTAAAACTCACCATTGAATATACACAAAGAGACTTAAGTGATAAACTCTAAATATCTGCAGGGCTAGCCACAATGTGTAAAATAAGAGGAAGAGAGATGCAGAGACAGAGAGAGAGACAGAGAGAGAAAGAGAGGAAACAGAACTACCTGCTATTGAGGCAGCCTGGGGGTGGGCGGGAGGGGGTAGGGTACATTGGTGGTGGAAATGGGGCACTGGTGGAGGGATGGGTGCTGGTATACTGTATTACCAAGATCCAATTATGAACACCTTTGTAATTGTATGTTTCACGGTGGTATAATAAAATTTTTTTTAAAAAGTATTTTTTGTCTTTAGAATAAATTCAGTTTCACTTTACAAACATTTGCATCAATGAAACAAATCAATCTTGAGCAGCTTATTTTATATTATTGCTATTTTTAGTAATAATCAATACATCTAAAGGTACATGACCCACTGCTTAGACTCTAGGAGGAGAGTGACTAGACCAAAACGTCCATTCCTGTTCTTCCTCTACACGGGGGCCCAATTGAGCCTGGGTTTGCTCCACTGATATTTTGTCAAAAAAACTACTTCCTGGTGTAGCTGTGACGTTTCTAAGACAGTAAAGAGTGTATGGATGCCTTCATGGTTCTATGTGCAAAGCACTGCAGGTTCATTCTCATATTTTCCCACAACTTAATTTTCAGTGTTTAGTATAGTCTTTATCACATATCAGTGTATTTAGTAAGTATTGAACCATATAATCACACTTCAAAAATTTAGGTATTTCCTGAGATCTTAAATACAAGGGAAGAAGCAGACTGATCAGAGAAGTTCAATGTTTTGGCATGTGCTCATTGAACAAAATGTCAGTCTATCATTATGAACTTGTTCTGACATTTATTTTTAGATTTTTTTATTAAGATTTATTGGTGAAAATCTTTGACATAAAGCTATGTTTGGGAGCTCAGTGTCAATCTTTGAGTGCACAGAGTAAAGTGATTGCGCTTTAATTTTTTTCAGTGCTGAAATTTTTTATTAAAGTATTTTTTTATTATGAATCAATTTGACTATAACTGTTGCTCAACCTAATGGTATTTGTCAATCAATTGTTGAAATCTTGGACCTTATTTTAGATGCTGTGTTGGGAAAGAAAAAGCCAAAGCTCTTACTTGAGCATTTTTCATCTGGAGATGAATCATAGGCAATTAACAGGAACAATTCTAATTAACTGACATAATTAAAAAACTAATAATGTTTAACATTATTGTTTTATACAATGACATTAGCTTTAACAGCGGAGTAACACATCAAGGTCCCATTTCCATAGTCACGGAGTATATTATTTATCCTAGGTTTCTCTGGTAACCAGTTTGACAATAGTAACAGCAATGTGGGTTCCTAAATTGTTTTGCCATACAGCTTCATAATTTATGCCATTGGCAGTAATTGTAATGTCTGTATAATTTCCTTTTAATTATCAACTAATGAAATTTACATTCATTTGGGTAAAACAAATATTCACATTCAACTTCCAATCACCTGTCCGTGCTTCCATTTAATTTACTCAAGTTCGGTTCCTTTTATTTATATTTTTAATATCAAACTGTGAAAGGAATATTAACATTTATTTTCTGATTAGTGTTTAGGGAAAATTGATTATGTATTCTTTTCCCCTTTTTGCCTTTATATTTTCAGTGTTTCAATTTTTAATCCAAGAAGATGCACACTTCCTAAGCTTTTTTTCACATTAAACTCCAAGGAGTTTAAGTGGAATTAATTTAGTAAACTTTAATTGCAGAATAATCTCTGCCTGTTCCCTTTATCTCTTGATTTATTACAGGCATTTATTTCTACTTTGAAAAATTCTCATCAGTTTCCCAGGGAATTAATTTAGATTTCTAAAAAGAAAAAAACCAAATTGCATCTAAATTCAAATTAAGACGCTAATTACAATAATTATTTCATCACATTATATAGAAACTTTGTACATATGAGTATAGCAATTTTGAGGCAAAAGAGTTCTTTTTTTCACAATCCTAATTCTTGCAACTTTGAGCAGAGGAGTTCCTTACTTTAATTCAGTGCATACAAAGACTTTGTTCCTCAAAAACAGATACACAGAATGCCAATAAACTGCCAATTTGAAACACTGGCAATATATATTCTTTATAGGTGAGTTAAGTGTCAATATTAACCCACCAAAATGAGACGAGCTTGTGATTCGTGGAGGAGGATCATTCAGACATGAACTGCATGATATGTGGTCCAGAGAGACCCAAGAGCATGGCCTATGTTTATCCAGGTGGGGTAAAACTTACTGAAAGGTGATTGGAAATTTTTCATTATTATTGAAGAGGCAAATGTTTGGTAGAGCATTAGCCAATACTGCACCTGGGCCAAGATCACCGTGACAGCTTCCCTAAACACAGTGTCATTGGATGCCACCAGCTCCACACACAGGCTTTAATTCTAGGATGGAAAATGTTTGAAGAGTTTGTGAGAGTCAAAATGTCCTTGGTATTTGGGCAAAGAAGATTTTTTGAAAGTTCTTTCAATTTATGCTGAAAATCAAGATGTTTACTTTTTATTTTTTCGTAAATGCAATATATTATTCTTAGCACCTCCTAAAGAAAATAATATGGGGCAGGAGCAATAGTCCAGAGGGTAGGGTGTGTCCCTTGCATGCATCCAACCCAGGTTCTATTCCCTGGCATCCCATAGAGCTCCCCAAGCACTGCCAGGAGTAATTCCTGAGTGCAGAGCCAGGAATAATCCCTGAACATTGCTGGGTGTGACCCAAAAAGCAAAAGATAAAGGGAAAAAAAAGAAAATATGTACTATTGGCCAACCCACTGACTGTCCATGTACTGTGGTTTATATATGTAGATATTTATTTATTTTGTAGGCTTGTGAAAAGTAAATTTTAATACTTATTTTATACTAATATTTTGTTGATATATTTAATATATTTTTCATATCTCACTTGAACTCCTTGGATAGCAAGCTCAGATGCTGAACTTGAAGTTTGCTACTTGTAAAGATTTATGCCAAGATTTTGAAACATGATGGCTTATGAAGACCATTCAAATTGGATCCAGAATAAGTATGTCAACTACTTACTGTCTATATGACTGTGGACAGCCACAGTCCCCCTGATTCTTAGCTTCCGAGCTATGGAAAATGAGAATCCAAATAATATTTGCTGCCTAAAAATTGATAAAAGAATTAAATGATATAGTAATGACCAAAGTCTTTTACTGATTGTAAAGTCCTAATTCAATTATAAGACCCATCATGGTTATTATGGTTTTCATGTTAGAAGTGGAGCTAAGTTCACTACAAAATTTTATTTCTTAGAACTTTTCCATCTGCAAATCAGAACATAAAACAAATATTTTCCTAGAAAAAAAATCTGTGATTTATCTTTGAATATTGAAGATTATTTTATATTTATAAATCCTGATTTCCTAGTTTTACTTCTCTCTAATTTCAGATTTTTTAATAACCTAAAATACGCACATTTTTAGTAACAAGTCATTGCTATATTTTAACACTAACAGTACTAAACATGATTTTCCCTCTCAATTTTACTACAGACTGAGATGATTTTATTGCCATTTAAACAGTGATTAATAAGTAGTTCTATCTTACCTCCTTGAATCACTAAAATATGGATGTAAGTATCACTTGATCACTTGACATCCCGTTATTCATCGATTTGCTCAAGTGGGTGCCATTTCCATTTGACCCTATCATGTGCCAGTGTAGCCCAATGGCATCTGGCTGCTTCAGGAACACGAAGAGCCTCAAACCATTCATTCATACTTAGGATGTAAGTATACCTAAAATAATTCCTACATAAATTTCCTGTATCTCACTAAAATTTTACTTTTTTAATATTCAATCTAAGAAGTTATCTCCTAATTTACTGAAGGAAATATAATTCATTTAAGGTAACAAATTCACTCCCATGGAGTGAAGGTAGATGGTTGGCAACTACAACACCTCCGTTCCGCTGATGACATCATTCTAATAACACCAAACATTAGCCAGTCTGCACAAATGCTGGCTGACTTAGACCGAGAATGTGGAAAGATAGGTCTACAGCTGAATCTGAAGAAAACTATGTTCATGAAAACTGAACCAGTTCCAGAGGCCCCATTCACTCTCAATGGAACAAACATCTCTGAATGCAGCAGTTATGTGTACCTAGGTCGAGAAGTCAACATGATGAACGACCTAAAACCTGAGCTGCGCCAGGAGGAAGAGAGCGGCATGGAATGCCTTCAAAGACATTGAAGAAATAGCTAAAAGGACAAAGAACCTCCGGTTCGGGCACATCTCTTTGACTCCACCGTTCTCCCTGCATTAACATACGCCTCAGAGACCTGGGCCCTATGAAAGCAGGATGAGAATGCTATTCGGGTCTCCCAGAGAGGAATCAAAAGAGCTATGCTTGGAATATCACACCTCACTCAAGTGAGAGAAGGAATCGGAGTTCCGACCTCGTCACTATTCCAGAATCAGGGGACGCTGTCTCGTTTGCCAAGGCATCGAAAATCAGATGGGCTGGACATGTAATGCGATTTGCAGATGACCGCTGGACTAGAGCTGTTACTGACCGGATCCCACGGGATGTCAAAAGATCTCGTGGCGCCCACCTACAAGATGGTCAGACTTCCTTGTCAAGACCCTGAAGGAACGGTTTGAGGCTCTTCATATTACTGAATCAACCAGATGCCATTGGGCTACATTGACACGTGATAGGGTCCAATGGAAATGTTACTGGCGCCCGCTCGAGCAAATCGATGAATAATGGGATTCAAGTGATCAAGTGATCAAGTGAAGGTAACAAATGAACCACTTCTTATGAAAAATGAGCATAATCTTGACTTGATGAATTTGTGAATTATTGCTTGACTATTTTGAATGTTATTGGCAAGTTGTATCAGTCAATATATATTTTTAGGTTTTCTAGTTAGATCTGACATTAGTTATGCCATCTCTTCCGTTAATCACAGGAAGGCCTTATATATACATACATACAGTTAGACCCTGAACAACGTACAGTTAGACCCTATACAACATACAGTTAGAACCAGGGCCCATTTTACTCTCCACGATTTGCAATAGCCTAAATACAACAGTGACAACAATATCAACACAACACTGTTTTGATGGTATGAAGTTCTTACCATCAAAACCTTTTAGTTTGGTTGGTTTTGCTTCCCAAGAAGTGCTCAGGAGGCTCTAGGACACCTCTCAGAGAGTCTTTGACAAACCAGCAGATCATTCAATGCAAACTCCTGGCGATGTGGTGCTGCTCGGGCTGTGGGGCCAAGATTATCCAGGCCAGGATGGTTGTGCTTCGGGCTCTCCAGATTGCATCTGGTGATGCTCAATGAACCTGTGATGCTGGGGATTCAACCAGGGTTAATAACATGCCGACAATCCATCTTCACTTTTATGCTATCTTTCCAGTCATCCTTAATTTTGTGTGTGTTGGGGGGTCATACCTGGTGATGCTCAGGAGTTACTCCTGACTTTGTTCTCAGGAATTACTCTTGGCAGTGCTCAGGGGACCATATGGGGTGGCAGGGATTGAACCCGGGTCTGCTGCGTGCAAGGCTAACTCCCTACCCACTGTATTATGGATTCAGCCCCACCCAAAAAAGTTTGTATTAGGCTTGGAAAAGCACCCTAAAACATGCTTAAAATTATACAAAGAATTATGCAAGTTTAGATTGAATGGCAGAGTAGCACATCTTAGAGGTGTACATAGTAATTAGTTGGGGTCAAAAATATCAGAGTGGGTGTTGCAAGATCAGCAAGAAAGCTGTGGCTTCCGTGTGAAGGACACCAGCTTGGGGATGTCACTGTAGCCTCCTTCTTCCTCTAGAACTCATTCTTGTGCAAATGTGACCATCTCCTCAAATATTACTTAATATTATTTTTGCTCTATTACTGATATTATTATTATTATTATTATTATTATTTTTATCTTCAAGCTGAGGAAGCAGCTCAGTAAGAGTGATAACTCACTTTTTTAATGTGTCTATGATTTTAGTCCTGGGAAATTGCATCAGTCAACTCAGATCTGTGATATTTTTAGGTAGGCTCTGCATCCCTACGGTGGATAAAGCTCATAATTCCATGTTCCTCTGTTTTTATCAGCCCTCTGTGTACAAATGTACGAAGCATCTCTGAATGAAAAAGTACATTTTAGATTGTAACACAGATGGTAAATGTATCCCCTAAGTTATCAGTGAGACTTTAGTATTTGGAAATCATGAGTAAAACCCAACAATGAAAGCAGCTCCCAATTTAGTTGGAAATAAATCACATCAAGATACAGGAAAATATGCAAGTTGGACTGTAATTAATGCTATAAATATGAGTATAATACAGTGAGAACAAGAACTGCCCCAAAATGGTTCTTGATAAATTGCCAATTAAGTGATCTGGCTAATAATTACCAGACTAGCAACTATTTAGAGAAAAAGGAGAAAGACGCTTCCCCTCTTGATTGAGGAGCACATTAAAATACTCTAATGTTGTTTCAGTTTCTGTTGGTTCAGTTATGAGATATAAAATTATCCAGACTGGTGACTGGACCATATGACTTTCCAGGGCCGGTATGACAGGACATGGTGTCAAAAGTCTTTACGCCTTGTTCTTCCATCTGTAGCTTTCATTTATAGCAGTCCTTATAGTTCAAAATACTGTTTCCTAGTAGTTCTTTTTCTAGTCATCAGAGAAGGATCTGCTTCTTATTATGAAGGATGCCCCCTGGAGGTTGTACATTCAACTTCAGACTCTCTTGCATCTGTCAGAGGGAACTAACTGCCTTAGTCAATTGATTACACGGGAGGTTGGGAAGTCGTCTCTTTTATGTTTGACTGCATGGTCAGAGAGAAGTATTTCTAGCGCAGCAGGAGGTGGTCTATACCTTAGCACCTCATAAATGACAATTTATTGGTACTATCCCACCTACTTTGCATCAGACCAACTATGAAGGATTTAGGGACAAGAAAATGAAGAAAAACAAAGTGATGTCTATTTTCATTTTCCTGCTATAACTTTTTCTTGTCCAACTATCTGAGTGGCTGCAAAGTTTTGTGCTGCTAAGTTACCATTGTGCAGTGTGCTACCTGCACGGCAGAGCCTGGCAAGCTACCCGTGTTGTATTTGATATATATGCCAAATACCAGTAACAATTATAGACCTCATTCCAGAATGGATTGAGGCTCTTTATGTTCCTGGAGCAAGCAGATGCCTTGGGCTCTACTAGAATGAGACAGGACATATGGAGATATTACTGGGGCCCGCTCGAGCAAACCGATGATGAACGGGAAGACAGTGATACAGACAGTGAAGTTACCATTACCATGTTCTTACTTTTCTGTCAGTTGTATGTACCAGGCACTTGCAAGAGGTTCCAAGTGCCAATGAAGTAAACTTAAACAAAAGATATATGAAAGATATACAGTGGTTTCCAGAGTTTTGAAGAGTGAGCTATAGAATAATGAATTAATGATTCTCATTGAACCAATTTCCTTAGAAAACACTAATTACAAAAGGAAATGTGTGGATGTAAAGATGTGCATGAAATTGTAGTATTTGCTAAGGGAAATATCTAGTTCATGTTTAAATAATTGTGGCTGATTATAAAAGCAGACCCTGGACTGAAATGGCATCCTTGATCCAAACGTTAGCTGCTCTTTTGTTTTAGTGGTGTTCTACATGATCTTGAAAAGATTTATTTAAGTTCTCTAAGTGTCATTTTCCGTCTGTGCAAATGAGAGACTGAAATTACTATCCTATTCCTTTCCTCGCAAGGGAGAAAACTAATTAGAACAAAGCTGGGGCAATTATTTAGGCTCTGTGGAGAAAGGTATAAGCAATTTCTTATAAATTCCTACCGGGAGATCATTATTATTAATCTGTGTACATTTTTTCTACTTGAAAACTCTTATAATCCATCTCTGCTAGTTCATCCTTCAAGGTAACTGCCAACACCCCCTTGGTTAAATGTTGATATGTTGTTCTTTCCCTGATGCTTTTTTGTTTTCTGTTCTTTTAGGATGTACTTATATCTTTAATATGGATTTTTATGATCCTTTCTTGGTCATCAACTGGCCAGGTGGTGTCACTGGTTCAGTGCTCAGGCTTTGCAAACAAAAATAATCATATTCAAAATCTGTCTTTTTTCAAAAAAAAAAAAAAGAGGACACAAGGAAATGGAAACACATTCCCTGTTCCTGGATAGGGAGAATCAATATTGTCAAAATGGTAATACTCCCTAGAGCTTTATATAGATTCAGTGTAGTTCCCTATAAGGATACCCATGACATTCTTCAAAGAAATTCGTATGGAACAATAAACGCCCACGGATAGCTAAAGCAATCCTTGGGAAAAAGAAGATGGGAGGCATCACCTTTCCCAACTTCAAACTGTACTTCAAAGCTGTAGTAATTAAAACAGCATGGTATTGGAATAAAAACAGACCTGTGGACATATGGAATACAGTTGAGTATCCAGACACCCATCCACAAATACATAATCAATTAATATTCTATAAAGGAGCAAAAAGTGCAAAATGGAGCAAGCAAAGCCTCTTCAACAAGTGGTGCTGGGAAAACTGGACAGCTACATGTAAAAATATGAATTTGGACCTCTGTCTAACATCTTGAACAAAAATCAGGTCAAAATGGATTAAATATCTTAATTTCAGACCTCAATCCATAAAAGTACATTGAAGAAAATATAGGAAAAACCCTCTACAACATTGAAGCTAAAGGCATCTTGAAAGGTGAAACACCACTAATGAAGCAACTTGAAGCAAAGATAAACATATGGGGACTACATGAAACTAAAAAGTTTCTGCACCTCAAAAGAAACAGTGACCAAGACACAAAGACAGCCCACAGAATTGGAAAGAATATTCACCCAATACCCATCTGATAATATATCAGGCATTGGTAGAACTTTACAAGAAGAAAACAGCCAACCCCATCAAAATGTGGGGTGAAGAAATCAACAGAAACTCCATCAAGGAAGAAATTTGAATGGCCAAAAGACATATAAAAAATTCTCAGCATCATTAATGATCAGAGAGATTCAAATCAAAACAGCAATGAGATATCTTACAATACAGAGACTGGCACATATCCAAAAGAGCAAGAACAACAAGCATGGGTGGGGGCAAAGGGGACTCTCATCCATTGTTGGTGGGAATGTCGACTGATACAGCCTTTTGGGAAAACAATATGGACATTCCTCCAAAGACTAGAAATCGAGTTTGCATTTGAACTGGCCATACCAATCCTGGGAATACACCCTGGGAAGCCAAAAAAAAAAAAACATGCACACAGTGGAAACACCATCTGCACTTTTATTTTCATAGCAGCACTATTCACAATAGCCAGAATCTGGAAACAACCAGAGTGCCCGAGAACTGATGACTGGATAAAGAAACTTGGTACATCTACAAAATGGAATACTATGCAGCTGTTAGGAAAAATGAAGTCATGAAATTTGCCTATAAATGGATGGACACAGAGAGGAACATGTTAAGTGTAATTAACCAGAAGGAAAAAGAAATATATAGAGTGACTGCATTTATTTGTATGATCACTATATCACTGTATCACTGCCTTCCTGTTGTTCATTCATTTGCTTTAGCGGGCACCAGTAACATCTCTATATGTCCTGTCGGTCCTATCGAAAAGCAAGTATAGCCCAAGGGCATCTGCTTGCTCCAGGGACAGGAAGAGCCTCAAACCATTCTTCAGGTCATGGAATTGAGATCCATAATTGTTACTAGTTTATATGTATATATATACATATATACATATATATACACATATATATATTTATATATAGTATGATACTAATATCCAAGGTCAGGAAAAACATGGATTAGGAGGTCTTGTCAAGGTGGAATCTACCACAAACGTGTGGGAATCAGAGGTTAGGAAAGACAGAGAAGGGAACAGTGTGCTAATAATTGTCAAAAGTGATAATACCAGCCTAGACTGAGCATTGAATATAAGCAAAAATATACACAGGATAACCTCTAAATGTATGTATTACAATCCACAATGTGTATGAGAAGGAAGAGAGAAAAAGAGAGAGAGAGTAAAAGAGAAAAGAGATAAAGAACCTGCCATGGAGGCAGGCTAGGGGGAGGGTAGGGATTTGGGAACATTGGTGGTGGGAAATGGGCACTGATGGAGGGATAGGTGCTGGAACACTGTATGACCAAAACCCAAACACGAACTTTGTTGTAATTGTATATCTCACTGTGGTATAATAAAATATTAAAAACAAATAAATTAATAAATAGATGAATTTTATCGCACACACACAAATCTGTCTCTGACACTCATTAATTTTATAAACTGTAATCATTTCATCTTTTAAGCCCCAATTTTTTCAACTGCTAACATCGGTGTAATTAATATCCATGCCATAAGACTGTTACAACAATTAATAAGATGATATATGTAAAGCAACTGATGAGAACCTGTCACAGAATTGAATACATAAATGATTTTGACATTCTAGTAAAGTTATCGAAGACAAAAATTTTTATTCACTGGTGTGTCCTCCAAAAAACAAGTATTTATTGGATAAGTGGTTAATTTGAAGGGGTTCGAATTTATTTGGGGGAGTTTAGGGTTATACCAACTATACTCAAGTTTTACTCTTGACTCTGCTTAAGGATCACTCTTGGAATTCTGGGAGAGCTAAATGACTATATTTTTAAAAAATATTAGTTGGGTCAAGTAGGTAAAATCAGATGATCAGAATAACAATGGCAGGGCTAAGTCTTGATCCTGGCTGGCTGATGGAAGATTTTCTTCCTCACACTCTCTCCTAAGATGACTAGCACACACAGTTATCTCAAGGCTGTCAGAGTTGTGTCTCTGCTGATGCTTCTCTGTCAGTATTGGTGAGTCATTTCAGATTGCTCATAAACAGCTCTATGCTCTGATCAACAGACTTCAACTGACTCTGGGTCCTTCTGTGTGGAAGGTGAAGGGGAAGGTGATGGGGGGGCATGTTTAGGTAGAGCTGTGCTTTCCACAGCACAAGGCAACACCTCAGCCTCCAGCACATGGTGGCTGAAAGTTTCCATTGTCCTGGATCATGCTCCATAAAATTGCTCCTCAGCAGTCGTCATTAGGCAGTGCTGGCTTGGGAAAATAGTTCCCTCATCCCACTATCACTATCACTATCTTCCCCGTTCATCATCTATTTGCTAGAGCGGGCACCAGTAATATCTCCATATGTCCTGTCTCATGCTAGTAGATCCCAAAGGCATCCACTTGCTCCAGGAACATAAAGAGCCTGAAACCATTATATTTAGGTCATGGGAATTACCAAATATAAATGTTACTGGTATTTGGCATATCAAATACGACACAAGCAGCTTGCCAGGCTTGCCGTGCGGGTGGCATACTCTTGTAGTCACTTCTAAATAAAGCATTTATTGATGAACCGCGTGGTTGCTAGCGGCCGAGAGAGCCAGACTGTGATAGTCTGGTCTGCTGGGTGGAGGTGTGACGAGAGGGAAGTCCAGATGTGGAAAATGGTGGCCCCCATGGAGTAGGGGGGTCGTCTGGCTTGTTGTGAGGCTCTGCTGGGGTGGCAGGCCAGGGTTAGAACCCACCATGCCTCCCGGGCGCCTCATGAGCGGCTGGGCACAGGGAGAGCAAGTAGCAGCTCTGCCCCTGAGAGTCTCTGGTTCTGATATAAAGTAATACATCTTAATTTCATCCCACGGATTGGAAACTAAAATCCAGCAGCTAATTCTCAAATATATATGTTACTAGAGAGGGAACAGGCATATTTATGGAAAACATAAGTGCAGGAATAAGACACTAAAAATTGAGCTGGTATCATTAGAAACATACCTCGACACCTCGACACAGTTGAGCAAGTACACGCATGGCTTTATTCATAGTGGACTCCTCTGGAATTCACTGGAGGGAGCTCACTGCCCTCTTCTGGGGGGCTCAGATAGAAGGCACTGGGAGGGGCCGGAGCAATAGTCCAGCAGGTAGGGCTTTTGCCTTGCATGCAGACAACTCGGGTTCAATCCCCAGCATCCCATATGGTCCCTCATGCAGTGCCAGGAGTGATTTCTGAGAGCAGAGCCAGGAGTAACCCTGAGCATCGCTGGGTTTGACCCCCAAAAAAAAAAAAAGAAGGCACCAGGATAGCCACATGAAGGTGAAGAGACTGAGAAAAGTTTCAAGAGTTCACAGTGACATTAATCATAGGACACAGAATTACCTATAATACACTGCGAGGTCTGCCTAATCACTGAATGAAAAATCTTTACAAAAACTAACCAGAAATTCTACACAAACTTAAGTACTTCCTGTTCTTCTGAACATGTTTAATTTCACAAAGAAAAGATTCATCATTTTGCTCTTTGCAACCAGTGTTTAAGAATGTCTTACATGAAATAACGAAGCTGGAGATAAACTTCCAAATAACTAATTGATGGGATTTTATGGACAAACTTTTCTTTAGGTTCGGTTCTCAATTTTAGACAAGTAGTACGTGACCATTGGAAGCTCACTTTGGTAGATAAGATGGGTCGGTCTTCAGGCTGGGTAACGATACTTGAAACAAAAAGAACCAGTGAGGTCAAAATAGCATTTTTTGGGTGGTGATTTTCATAAAGTCATCAGTAAAATTAGATGAATATTTGGGCAGCATTCAATAATGAAAACAACTATTTTGGGGGATGCCATCACTCTGGATAACAAGTGTGGCCTCTTAAAATTATTAATTTGAAGTGGATCGAATTAAAATTGGGTGCACCAAACATGAGATTGGTAGAAAATGAAACACTTTTCATTTCGTGACACTTTTCTCTTTTCATTTTTTCTGCATTCTACTTGCTTCTTTGAATTCTCAAGCTAGTAGATGACTCTTCCATGGACGAGACTTCTAAATTTTAATTTGAAGTTAAAAAGTAACAAACAGAAATATCATAGCAAGGGATGGATACCAGAGCTTTTTCCTGTGGTGTTGAGTGAGTCTCCAGAGAGTTAAAACTACTAAGATTTTACTCACCCTAATTCAAGGCCCTAGTTTAAAGTAATATGTCATTTAGGCAACAGTAGATACAAGGTGTTTTTCTGACCCTTTTGACCTCCAAAGAGGCAGGAATGTTTTACTTCTGTGAAAAACAGAATAGACCATTGTGGAAGGCAAGGAGGTCACAAGGACCCTCTATAACTCAACAACATCAAAGTCTGTTAGCATAGCTTTTAGGGATTTCTAAAAGTAACAAGATTTCTTAAATGATTTCTTAAAGCAATTTGGTAATTGTTACATGTCGTGCTTGTTACAAAATCTAAATTTATTTAGGGAGGGGAATTCCAAAATTTTCTAGAATCATTTTATATAATACCATGGCTTATTAATTATATTTTATTTCTGAAGCAGAGGCAGGAGCTTATTGATTATAAAAATGCAACAATGTGGGCTAAATTCTGGAAAAGGAAACTTTACCTAAGGTCTCTCAGATTTCAGTGGTTCTCAAAAACTTTAACGAGCACAGGAGTAGCCTGAGGAGCTGATTAAAATGCAGGTTCACAGTCAGGTAGTTGAACGGGGCCTCCAGGTCTTTCTAACAAAATACTACGGGGGTGCTCTAATTGTTGACCTGAGTCTGGTCTTTGAGTCCCAAAGAGCTCAGAAGACCTTCTATCTTGAGGACTTTGTAATCAAAATAACACGTCAGAGGCACAACCTCTTGATCCCAAGGTAGACACAACCTTCCTCTGATTTGTAACGTGCAGAAAGAATTGAGTTCTGGAAGACATTAGGAAATTTTAAAAGCAATGTATACCTTCCCATCTGGACAATGTGAGGGAATGATTAGTGTTGTTTGATTGGGGAGCACCCTGGGGAGTGAGCCTTTGGCGTTAGCTCAGGTGTGGGTGTACGTAGTTTTTAAAACAATAAGCATCGGGTGTATGGTTCCGAGGATCCTAAAACTCAGGAGCATGTGGTACCTTTGGGTGAGCACATAAATCTTCAATTTGAGAAAGAAAAGCAACTCAGGGGTTTAATTACGAAAGTTGTTAAAAGCAAAAACTCTGTCAGATATTTTGCTTTGATGTTAATTCTCCAATAAAAATGGGGACTTAAGCATGATAAAGATCAAGGCAGTCACAAACCCAACACAAAACCTGAAAACAAAGAGCTGCCTCTCAGGGAAGCCATGAGGTCTCGTTCACACGCCCTGCTACCACTTACTCTGCTATACATTGTTTGCACGTAACCTGCAAACCCCCAAGATCATATTATCGAAACATGTTTCTCATATCAGAGGAATTAACGTAAGTAATCCAGGATCATCTCTTTAACTTCAAGCTATCAAGGCTAAGATACTCTAGAAACACAGTGAAGGAGAGACAACGTTGCTGTGGAGAATGGAGACAAAGCGAAGAAGAGTGTGTTTGCGTGAAAGTCACATATCAGATTGGAATTGAATAAGGATTTGCTTATAAATGGATGGATATGGAAAGTATCATGCTGAGTGAAATGAGACAGAAGGAGAGGGACAGGTATAGAAGGCTGCATTCATTTGTGGAATATAAAAAATAATATGAGACTAGTATCCAAGGCCAGGTAAAACAAAGTCAGGACTGATCAATGGTTGGACGGGCAGTTAGGATAGAGAAGGGAGCAGTATGATAATAATACTTAAAAAATCATTTTGGACAGGAACTGAGTATTGAAAGTAGGTAAATTAATATATCCGTTAACCTTTCAGTGTCTGTACTTCAAATCATAGGCCCAGAGGAAAAGAGGGAGGGGGATAGGGAGAGAGAGAGAGAGAGAGAGAGAGAGAGAGAGAGAGAGAGAGAAAGTAACTGCCATAGAGGTATGTGGGGGCAGGAGGCAAGCTGGGGACATTGGTAGTGGGAAATGCGAAGGAATTGATGTTGGAATATTATGTGACTAAAACCCAATCATCAAAAACTTTGTAACTGTCTATCTCCACTGGGATTCAAGCAAAAATTAATTCATTAAAAATAAAATATAAAATTTTAAAGAATCAATACAGGATCTTGCAAGTTTCAACTTTTATACATCACCTTCCTTTTAATAATGCTCAGATTGACAAAGAACTTGGGTCATATCGTCCCTACATGTCTCTCTCTCTTTTCTTTGCTGGGATGGTGGGTTGGCCCATTGCCAATGGTATTCATGGCTTACTCCTAGCTCTATGCTCAGGGATCACTTCTGCCAGAGCTTGGTGGACCATGTGGAGTAATGGGAATGAACCCAGGTTGGACAAGTGCAAGGCAAACTTCTTTCTTATCTGCTGTGCAATTTCTTCAATCCGTTCCTACATATTCTCTGAAAGTTGAATCTAGTGTCTTGTTGGTGCCATTAAGACTGCTTTATGCATATCCTAAACATGTTTAGAAAACGTGAGTTCCATTTATGAGTGCACTTAGAATTGTTACAGATATGTGCCTAATACACATTAACAATGTGTTAGAGCTATGTGATAGCTCTGAGACATTCTGCAATATAAACATCCCTGTTTAACCTTTGTCACCATGAAAACTGGTTAGCATCCTAAAAACAATTATCTTCTTAAAAAAGGTTGGCATTAAGCATATTTTTATATCAATGATTTTTTTTCATTTTTTAATACCTATTACCTGTGTTGCTTGACTACTGCAATATGACATTCATTGTTGTCAAAACAATAATGAGAAGGAAGAAATAGTAGAAAATGCTAAGAAATTTCAGGATAATTCAAAATCTCTAACAGTAGCTATTTCCTATCTCCAGTACGTGGTTATAATATTTTTATCTCTTTCAAATCAAAACAATAATGAGATGTCATCTTACAACACAGAGACTAGCACGTATCCAAAAGAACAAGAACAACAAGTACTGGCATGGGTGCGTGGGGAAAAGGGGATTCTCATCCATTGTTGGTGGGAATGTCAACCAGTACAGCCTTTCTGGAAAACAATATGGACATTCCTCCAAAGACTAGAAATTGAACTCCCATTTGACCCAGCCATACCACTTCTGGGAATATACTCTGGGAAGCCAAAAGCACAGCGGAAACACCATCCGCACTTTTCATAGTGGCACTATTCACAATAGCCAGAATCTGGAAACAACCAGTTTCCAAGAACTGATGACTGGAAAAGAAACTTTGGTACATCTACGCAATGGAATACTATGCAGCTGTTAGGAAAAGTGAAGTTATGAAATTTTCTTATAAATGGATGGACATGGAGAGGATCATGTTGAATGAAATGAGCCAGAAGGAAAAAGACAGATACAGAATGACTGCATTTATTTGCATGACATAAATATATATATGTACATATCCAAGGTCAGGTAAAACATGGATCAGGAGATCTTGCCAAAGGTTGAACTTATCACAAACGTGTGGGAGTCAGAGGTTAGGTAAGAGAGAGAATGGAACAGTGTGTTAATAATTGTCGAAAATGCTGATACCCACCTAGATCTGAGCATCAAATACAGCCAAATAGATACACATGACAACCTCTAAGTGTATGTATTGTAATCCACAATGTATAAGGGAAGGAGAGAGAAAGAGAAAGAGATAAAGAACCTGCCATAGAGGCAGGCTAGGGGAGGGAGGAGGGAATTGGGGTCATTGGTGGTGGGAACGGGCACTGGTGGAGGGATGGGTGCTGGAACACTGTATGATGGAAACCCAAATATGAACATTTTATGAACATCTTTGTAATTGTATATCTCACGGTAGTATAATAAAATATTTTTTAAAAAGAAGAAAAAAATGTATCATTAACTTGGAGCCAAAGGGATAATATAGTACAGCAAGTTGGCTATTTGCCTTGCACGTGGTTGGTTCAATTTCCGACACCCAATGTGGTCCCTTGAGTCCTTCCAGAAGTGATCCCTGAGTGCAGAAACACGAGTAAGACCTGTACATCTCTGGCTGTCATCCAAAAACTGAGAGAGAGAAAGAGAGAGACAGAGAGAGAAAGAGAGAGACAGAGAGAATTGATCATCTAAATGGCGATACAAGAAAACCTCCCTTGCCAGCCTACTTTTTATTTAATTTGAATGGTTAAAGAAGAAGACCACATATATTTAAAAGCCATATGCATGGTGTAGATATTTAGGACAGTGGATATTTAAAGAAGAATGTTACAATCTTCTGGATGGTGAGATCATTTATTTCTCATTTTTTGCTCACTTATAAAACCTACCATGAAGGGTTTTTTTTTAGTCGCTTCTTAGATATATGGGATAACTTTGCACTTATTTAGATTGCATAAATAGCCTCTGCAGGAAAGGAAATTGGCACAAGTGCAATCTGGAAAGTAAGAAGAAATAACTTGAAAAGAGCTGGGACCTCAACTGTGTGGGGCCACAGCAGTCTAAAGATAAGCTTAGCCTGTTAGATTTATGGTTGAACACTTTTTGGAGGGGGAGGATGAGTTTTAGGGCCACATCAGGCCATGCTCAGGGTTTACTCCAGGTTCTGCCCAAGGGTCCCTTCTGGCAATACTCTGGGGACCATATGCAGTACCTGGGATTGCGTGGAAGTTAGTTGCATGTAAGGCAAACACCTTAACCCTTGCTATCTCTCAGTTCCTAGATGCACACTTTTAAGAAAGGTCCCTTACTTCCTGCAAAACAATGGCGATTCTAGTAGCAACCAGATAATCTTCAATAGTTATTCAATGAAAATTCCCCTTTCTGAAAAATGGTGAAGAAAGTGATACACTTTTGCACTTTCATTTATTCCCTCTCTCTCAAATATATATGTACACTTAAATGGGTACAAATACATCCATTAAAAATAAATATATAGCAATTACTTCTACAATCTTCTATCTTTTCATTCTTAATTTTATCCTGTTACTGCAAAAAATGCAGAGCCTGGCAAGCTACCCCTGTCGTATTTGATATGCCAAATACCAGTAACAATTATAGACCTCATTCCCTGCCTTGGAATGGTTTGAGGCTCTTTATGTTCCTGGAGCAAGCAGATGCCCTTGGGCTCTACTAGCATGAGACAGGACATATGGGGAGATGTTACTGGTGCCCGCTCATGCCAATCGATGATGAATGGGAAGACAGTGATACAGTGATACTGCAAGAGATATCATACATAGATTCTCAAACATTCTTTATAGATGAATTTTGTACAAATTTTTCAGTTTCTCTGAATGATGGAAATATTTCCCTATGGAGTATCTACACTGCAAAGAATCATGGTGGGACATGATGCTTCCCATGTAAATGTCATTGACTCTCAGCTCGTTAGGGATATGCTGTCTTCTGTGTTTGGCTCTGGAACTTTGTTAAGTCATTTAATTTTGCTGTCCTTCCTTTTCATGATGATGAGCTTCAAGCCATGCTGTATCCCTAGGTTTGGAATGCTGTTTAGCAGGCTTTGGGATCCCTGCATTCTATCAATTTTGTTTAAGCAGATTCATTTTTGTATGGGGCTCGTCTGAGCAGTGGCATTCAGCCTTGTGAACATGGTAGTGATTGTGGAGTGTGGAGGTTTTGGCTGCTGAGGCTCTCTTTTGATAGGTGGAGAATTCGCCCTCCCTCCAGGGTGCCCCAATAGACTCAGCCTAGTGCGGGGTCCAGAAGCATAAGATTTTTTTTTCTTGTTCAGGCTTACAACCGTCTTAGTACTAGGGAATGGAAATGTTGTCAACATAAGCTGTTCTCTGTACTAATACTATGTCACAGTGTTTCAGAGACTGCATGTGTCCCTATGCTTGAAAAGTATAGATTGTGCACAGCTTTAGATGCACTATTGGAATTTCTTATGGACAAAGAAAGCTCTGAGCTGAAATATAGTTTACAGGAGTGGCATCAAGCATGAGGAAACCGGCAGGAATCTACCAAAATCCGAGTTTGTGCAAACTGAATTTCAGCAAAGAACAGTATAAATAAACCCAACTCATGTAGGATACACAAACCAGAAAGACAGCAGAATAGTGACTGGAAATGGGAGTCACCTGGACTGTATTTCCATGGCCTTCCCGAAGAACGTGTGGTTGATGAATGGGAGGCAGAGGCTCCTAGAAAGGTATCTGGAAGGACAAAATTTCCATATCAATTCCATTATCTAAAAGTGTAATCAATGAACAGGATTTTATTATAGAGCTACCAAGAGCAAAAAATTAAAATATGAAAGAAATAAACACAAACCACAGACTCTTTTTTTTTAAGTATTTTATTATACCACCGTGAGATATACAAATAAAAAGATATACAATTAAAAAGTTCATGTTTGGGTTTTGGTCATACAGTGTTTCAGCACCCGTCCCTCCACCAGTGCCCATCTCCATACAAATAAAAGATATACAATTAAAAGTTCATGTTTGGGTTTGGTCATACAGTGTTTCAGCCCCGTCCCTCCACCAGTGCCCATCTCCATACAAATAAAAAGATATACAATTAAAAAGTTCATGTTTGGGTTTGGTCAACAGTGTTTCACCCGTCCCTCCACCAGTGCCCATCTCCCACTAACAACATCCCCGTGGTTCCCTCCCCCCTAACCCAGCCCTGCTCCATGGCAGGTTCTTTATTTCTTTGCCTTTCTCTCTCTTTCTCTTTTCCTTCCCTTCTAGACTATGGATTACAGAACATACATTAAAAGGTTGTCATGTGAATCCTTTTGCCTCTATTTCATGCTCAGTTCTAGGTTGGCATTAGTACCCTCGACAATTATTAGCACCCTGTTCCATTTTCTGTCTCTCCTAAACTCTGACTCCCACACGTTTGTGACAATTTCCACCTTTGACAAGACCTCCTGATATATGCTTCACTTGACCTTGGATATTGGTATCATAATATGTACATATATATTTATGCCATGCAAATAAATGCAGTCATTCTGTATCTGTCTCTCTCCTTCTGGCTAATTTCGCTCCAACATAATCTTCTCCATGTCCATCCATTTATAGGCAAATTTTATAACTTCATTTTTCCTAACAGCTGCATAGTATTCCATTGTGTAGATGTACCAAAGCTTCTTTATCCAGTCATCGATTTTCGGGCACTCTGGTTGCTTCCAGATTCTGGCTATTGTGAATAATGCTGCTATGAACATAAAAGTAGGGATGGTGTTTCCGCTGCGTATTTTTGGTTTCCCAGAGTAGATTCCCAGGAGTGGTATGGCTGGGTCAAATGGGAGTTCAATTTCTAGTCTTTGGAGGAAAGTCCATATTGTTTTCCAGAAAGGCTGTACCAGCCGGCATTCCCACCAACAATGGATGAGTGTCCCCTTTTCCCCACATCCACGCCAGCACTTGTTGTTCTTGCTCTTTTGAATATGTGCCAGTCTCTGTGGTGTAAAGTGGTATCTCATTGTTGTTTTTGATTTGCATCTCTCTGATGATTAGTGATGATGAGCATTTTTTCATATGTTTTTTGGCCATTCGAATTTCTTCCTTGCTGAAGTTTCTGTTCATTTCTTCTCCCCATTTTTTGATGGGGTTGTTTGTTTTCTTCTTGTAAAGTTCTAGCAGTGCCTGATATAGCCTGGATATTAACCCCTTATCAGATGGGTATTGGGTGAATATTCTTTCCCATTCTGTGGACTGCTTTTGTATCTTAGTCACTGTTTCTTTTGAGGTGCAGAAGCTTTTTAGTTTCATGTAGTCCCATATGTTTATCTTTTCTTCTAGTTGCTTTGTTAGTGATGTTTCACCTTTGAAGATGCCTTTAGCTTCAATGTCGTGGAGGGTTTTTTCCTATATTTTCTTCAATGTACTTTATGGATTCAAGTCTGATATTGAGATCTTTAATCCATTTTGATCTGATTTTTGTGCATGGTGTTAGACACATGTCCAAATTCATTTTTTACATGTTGCTGCCCAGTTTTCCCAACACCACTTGTTGAAGAGGCTTTCCCTTACTCCATTTTAGACTCATTGCACCTTTATCAAAGATTAAATGATCATGTGTTTGAGGTTGGGTGTCAGGATACTCAATTCTATTCCATAGGTCCACAGGTCTGTTTTTACAAACCACAGACTCTTAGTTTGCGACATTTCCAATGTAATTGATAAGATAATACAAAAAAAGAAACAAACGGACATCCTGGTTTAATTGTCCCCTCTCTGTTGAGAATCAATGGCTCTCATATGATATGTCTCTGAAGTGAGCAGAAGAGAAAGTACATCTGGAAGAGTGTACACAGCATCCGAGTTTCCAGGAAATGTAAAATCAACCCCAAGAGGGCAGGAGCTTTATCCAGTTAATTGCTATATCTGGGAGAATTCCTACCTTATAATAAATGATTCATAACTTTATTGAATTGAATAGATTAAGCAGTAAATATTGAAATAGTCTAACTTAGTTTCCAAGGAAAACTGCTCAAACCACCAAGCCCAGTTTTCTCACCCTGATTTTTTATTTATTTATTTTTTTAAAGTGCCCTGGAAACAATATCCCTTGCACATGTCCAGGAATGCTCCGTAATCTTTGCCCCGTGTACTCCCCTCCTGAAGTCACTGACTCCCTACTTACCTCAATAGTTTAATCTTCCCTAACTTTCCCCATTCAAATGGCCCCTTGGGGCCACCTAGGAAAAAATAAATGAATCCCAAGGCTAAACTAAAGAGAGAAATCCCTGAGATGCCCCATTGACCAGATTAGAGTTAAATAAACATATTGCTTTGCTTTTTGCCAAAGCATCTTTTTTTTTGCCAAAGCATCTTGCTTTGGGTAAATTATTTTGCCAATGTGCCACTTAAGCCCTGTGAGGTTGGATTCCTAGAAATTCCTTCAGAAGTGAAAGGCAACTGCATCAATATAATAACAGCAAAGGGAGCACATGTTTGGATATCAGTGGTTTGGAATGAATTTGGGTATAAGAACTGAAAACTTAGTATTAGAAAGAAAAGCACAAAGAATGGTTCTGCCACATTCAGAGCAGGTTACTCCAGGCCACCCTGAGGCTAGAAAATCAGGTTTCTGTGTTGCTATCTTTAGGACATAGGCTTTTTTCTTACTGTGCCATCTCATGGTTAAGATGGTGGTCCCAGTGATAAACAGCACGCCTGTGTCTGACAGAGAAAAAAGACAATGGACACTAGGTTGGAAGGGACAAGGGTGAATTGCAAAGGACACTTTCTCTTTTCGTTTTCTCAGATTCTCCTTACAAGTTTTTGCAGGCATTTTATTTCTCTTCTAGAACTGTTTAGAGGGTGAGAAAAAGGGTTCTAAGATGCCATTTTCTTTTTTTTTATTTTTTTATTATACCACCGTGAGGCATACAATTACAAAGGTGTTCATAATTGGTTCTTGGTAATACAGTATTCCAGCACCCATCCCTCCACCAGTGCCCCATTTCCACCACCAATGTACCCCCTCCCCGCTCACCCCAGGCTGCCTCAATAGCAGGTAGCCCCGTTTCTTCTCTTTTCTCTCTCTGTCTCTGCATCTCTCTCCCTCTTCTTTTTATACATTGTGGCTAGCCCTGTAGATACTTAGAGTTCATCATTTATGTCTCTTTGTGTATATTTAATGGTGAGTTTTAGTCTGCCATTACCATTTCCCACTGGTATCTATTTATATCCTACTAATGAATGCAGTCATTCTATATAAGATGCCATTTTCCATAACAAAGGAAAGTAGAAACCATAGGGATTGAGAAAGGATGATGAGTGAGTCATTCTAAAATAAGTGGAACACTGACTCTCGGGTGTCTTGTCCGTGGTCCACAGGATTAAAAGCTAGGAAGTCTGTTTTGAACCACACTGGACTCTGTATCCCATGAAGTCACGAGGTATTATGCAAGGGACTAGCAGCCTCTGAGTTTTTAAACTCCAGAAGTCAAAGAGTCTTTGTGAGCTCCTGAGGGTTTCTGGCACTGCAGCTTATCTGGGGACTTTCACGGTGCTGCTCGGTTAAGGGACAGAGAAAGAGGCACCGGAAGTCTAGCCTTCTGGCAGGGAAACCCACGGAACTGTTTACAAATAAACATTGAGAAAAGTGAGAAGACAACAGTCTTTAGTTTATATACTTGACTCAAAATTTTCCTAGATAAATTTAGAATCTTCAAGGAAAAACTGTTTAACTAGCTACATCTTAGTATCTTTAGACTCGGATCACCTAAATTAAAGACTTTGACTTCCTTTGAGGAAATGCGTCTTCATTTAGATTTATTTATCTGCTTGTTTATTTATCATTTTTAACCATTTTTAACCATATTTTTAACCATGTCTACACAGATGTAGACATCTGTGTCATATCTCTGGCTAGTCACTGCTCTCTGCTGGTGGCGATCTGATCTTCACTGTGGACTAATGACTATCTGTGTCATCTTGGACCACTCACCAGGCCCAATGCACTATTGAGAGCGGAATGATTCTGTAAAATCCAGACAGTAGCTAAGTCCCCGCCTAGATCATGCTCACACTCTGCGGTAAAGTCCAGACTGTGTCCAGGACATGCCCAAACACAGGAAAGCAAAACTACACCAAAGGCTACATTTAAACATTTATTTCATTTTTTTAAAAAAATGTGGATTGATGGGGTGTCTTATGTAATGACATGTGCTAGTAATTTCCTTTTAAACAGAAACATACAACAGAGAAAACTGAAAATGAGAATTTACAACATTACATATAATTACAGAGTAATGAGGCTGACAGGGCACATGTGGCTCTTGTGCCTCATAACTCAAACACACGGACTGAACTTCCATTACCTGGAAGTCTTTTGGCCTATGGACTTAAATACAGGAGGGCTGCAAAGTGTTCAAAGATCTAGATATAGAAATGCCTTAGCAAGAAATCTATCGGAGGCTGAATGTTTTAAAACATAAATGTGATGTTTTTCAATTGTCCCTGACATTTACAACGGTCATCATTTCAGATGGACAGAAAATACTAGAAATCAAAATTTTATAAACTAAGACAACGATAGAGAATGTGGAACTCACATGTGAGACCTAAAGATACAGAGCTAGGTAGCAACAAAGACCCAAACCCAACATTATGAGGGCGATTCGCACAACTGAACCCGTATGGGGTGGGGTGGGGAGCAGGACTGGCTTTGGCGTCTTTGGGGGGGGAGGGTGGTGGGCACACTGGTGATAGGTGTGGTTTTGGTATTATGTGCATGGAAAAACAGAGTATCGTAAACCATAGACTTGCAACTAAAAAAAATACAACCTATAATCTATTTTAAAAATTATAATTAAGCACATTAAGCACATGCCCTGTACAGAAGCTCACACCCTCTTTTAATTCCCTTTCATACTTCATCGATGTTTTGATTTTACTGTCCACTCTTTTTCTTATAAATTCATATCTTAAAATATGTTAAGAGAAGACATGTTAGATGCCTTAAAATATCTGGAATAGGGCCGGAGCGATAGCCCAGCGGGTAGGGCATTTGCCTTGAACGTGGCCAGCCCTTGCCGGCCCGGGTTCGATCCCCGACATCCCATATGGTCCCCTGAACACCGCCAGGAGTAACTCCTGAGTGCAGAGCCAGGAGAAACCCCTGAGCATTGCCAGGTGTGACCCAAAAAAGCAAATATATATATATATATATATATATATATATATATATATATATATCTGGAATAAGTGGGCCTGAGTGATAGTACCGTGGTTAGCGCTCTTGCCTTGCATGTGGCCAACTCAGCTTTGAACCCATATAGTTCTATGAGCTTTGACAGGAATAAACCCTGAGCACAGCCCAGTGTTGCCCCCAAATACCAAAAAACAAACAAAAACTTGAATAAGTAACATGAACATGATAAAGCGTTATTCAGATCATCTTCTTTTCACCAACCAGACCAATTGCTATGTAGTGTAAATAAATTGACTTCAAAAAGAAGAAAACTTGCCTTGGGAATTTTAAAGAATTCTCATTATACATAAGCCTACAAATATTGCATTTCATCTCCAACGTTGATACCTCTTTAAACTTTAGAAAAACTTTATCATAGAAAACTTCAAATTTCTATGATAGTAAAGTAGTAATGGAATATTTGTTTTAAATCTTTCAGGTGCTTATTAACTAGTTATATCTTTTCATTTTAGAATATGTGATCGTGTCCTTTGTTAAATTTGGTGGGAGCAAGAGTGGAAGCTTTTATTTTTGTGCCTTACCGAGTGGAAAGATCTATTGCTGTAAAAGAATAATAAACAGTTGTCTGTCACCAACGTCAAATACGTCTCTCAGTTTTAAGTTTGACTTTCTCATGGTCATTTGAAGTCATAAAAAATGTAATGTTCTTCTTGTTCATATCCCAGGGACTTGGCAAGAACTACAAATATCAATGCTTAAGTAAATAAATCTCTCTAATCGGGACATTCTTGAAATAGTTGGGAACTGGGAGTACATATGCAGGTGGCCACTGGCCGGTGCTGGCTCCTTCCTCTCCAGGCCGGAGGCCTGAGAATGCACATGCTACTGTTTCGTTCAGAGGAATTTCCCAGCAGTCTTCTTTCAGCCACTTTCTGCTCCTCAGAGGTGGCCGACCTCTAAAAAAGCACCCAGTCAGAGAGTGAGATCACTTGATCACTTGACATCCCGTTATTCATCGATTTGCTAGAGCTGGCGCCAGTAACATTTCCGTTTGACCCTATCATGTGCCAGTGTAGCCCAATGGCATCTGGTTCAATAAGCCAAAACCAGAGAGTGAGATGCTTACCGTTAAATAGGAGGGAGACATGTAAGACATGGAACATCTGTGTTAATCTCATTTTCTGTGTGAGTGCCATGGAGACGACCTTCTGCTCTACTGAGCAGCATTTCTACGGCACTAGAAGATTCATTGCATTTCATGAATGGAACTGTTCAAGCACCTGAGTTTGGATCAAGAACAGCTTCTTAAACCTGCAGGGAAATCATTTATCTCTGCAGAGGCTCCAGCTTCCTTTCCTAGGGCACAGTAGCGAGGGCTGGTTTACAAACCCTGGCAGATATGCAAATAGGTGTTAGAGATCAATGGGATTTGGGCTGGAGGGACAGGGAAGTCTACCCAGACATTGACATCAGCCTTTAGAGCACCCCTTTGCTGTGACTGGGTAGGTTCCAGACACCTTCCTAATTAATCCTCTCATCCACTACTCTGTTCCTTTGTGAGCCTTTTTGATTCTCTGAGGTGGACCCTGGAGAACAAAGAACGGTCACTTCTTCCAAATTCCAGTGAAGGGAGTTGGAGTTGCAGCCATTTTCAGACAACAAACCCTAATTGAGAAAACTGGAAGAATCTCAATCACAGTCATTGGCAAAATCACAGGACTCTTGGGGCCGGAGCCATAGCACAGCGGAGAGGGCTTTTGCCTTGTGCGCAGCCGACTCAGGTTCGATCCTCGGCATCCCATATAGTCCCCCCGAGCACCGCCAGGAGTAAATCCTCAGTGCAGAGCCAGGGAGTAACCCCTGAGCATCGCCGGGTGTGACTCAAAAAAGCAAAAAAAAAAAAAAAAAAAGTCATAGGAATCTTTCAACGGAGTGAGGGAGAACCCGTACAACTTGTAGCCTTGACAATGAAAGCAAGTTTGCTGGAAGGGAAAAAAAAAAAAGAAAAATGAAAGCTGGGGCCAGAGCAGTAGTACAGCTGTGTAGGGCATTTGCCTTGCACACTATCAACCTGGGTTTGATCCCTGGAATCCCATATGGTTCCCTGAGTACCAGCAGGAGTAATTCCTGACTACAGAGCCAGGAGTAACCTGAGCATCACTGGGTATGACCCAAAAGGCCAAAAAAAGAATGATAAAGAAAGAAAGAAAGAAAGAAAGAGAGAGAGAAAGAGAAAGAGAGAAAGAAAGAAAGAAAGAAAGAAAGAAAGAAAGAAAGAAAGAAAGAAAGAAAGAAAGAAAGAAAGAAAGAAAGAGAAAGAAAAGAAAAAAGAAAGAAAGAAAGAAAGAAAGAAAGAAAGAAAGAAAGAAAGAAAGAAAGAGAGAGAAAGGGAGAGAGAAAGGGAGAGAGAGAAGGGAGAGAGAAAGGGAGAGAGAAAGAGAGAAAGAAAGAAAGAAAGAAAGAAAGAAAGAAAGAAAGAAAGAAAGAAAGAAAGAAAGAAAGAAAGAAAAGAAAGAAAGAAAGAAAGAAAGAAAGAAAGAAAGAAAGAAAGAAAGAAAGAAAGAAAGAAAGAAAGAAAGAAAGAAAGAAAGAAAGAAAGAAAGAAAGAAAGAAAAGAAAGAAAGAAAGAAAGAAAGAAAGAAAGAAAAGAAAGAAAAAAGAAAGAAAGAAAGAAAGAAGCTTTCTACCTGTTCCTTGATCATGACATTCCTGATCTCACAAACCATATACAGGGCTGGAGAGATGTAGTGCAGTTGGTCGGGTGCTTGCCTTGCACTAGTCGTCTGGAGTTCAGTTCCCCAGTAGGGCAAATGTACCCCCTAAGCTAGAGCCAAGAGTCCTCTGTGAGCCAGGTGCAAGCCCTGAGCATCACTTAGTGCGGTGCAAGCAAACACACAACCAAAACCCAGAACAATAAAAAAAAAATATTAGTTCAAACACAGTCTTGGATTCTTCATGTCCGGGATGATCCAAAAGGCAGTAGGCAGAGAGGAGAAGCCCCTGAGATGAGGAATTCTGAGATGTAGGGAAGGAACGTGGCACACTGTTGAGGGCCCATGTGTCGTGACCTGGTGGCACTCAGACGATTCAGGAACAAAGGGCAGGCAGTAGTCGAGACAAGAGTGTCAAGGACTGGGTAGTAGTGAAGAGAGTCAACTAATGTGTCAGCCATGTGTCAGCAGTCCTAGGACTCTGGCAGGGGAGCATAGTTTAGGAAGGAAGTAAGCCCAGAAGGGCTGCAGAGATAGTGGCCAGGGCTCTTGTCTTGCGCACAACTGACCAGGGTTCAATCCTTTGCACTCCACATGGTCCCCAGATAACTACCAATAGTGGGTCCAGGTCTCAAAGCCCACACCAAAAAAGAGTAAGCTCAGAAGGGAAATCAGTATAGGCCACCATGTCTGGGACACTGGGCGGAGTAAGCCAGCCTTTCTCTCTTGGAAGATGCCCTGGGTAGCCTTCGAATCAGGGTCTCCAGCCTGAGGGCCCGAGAAGGTTATCATCAAAGATGCAGGCCCTGAGGTGCCACCCATGACAGACTGTCCACTGTGCACCCCTCTGCATGCCTTGGCTTCTGGCCCCTTTACTGCATTCCACTAAGATAGGACAGAGTTCTTGTTTTCTGGTTGTTCTCTCTGTCTGCAGGAGAGAAACAAAGAGAGAGAGAAGATCCAGACGGGCTAAGAGAGAATTAATGTGATTATAATGTGGTAATACTTGGTTCTTTTGAGGGATTTAAAATAGAGAATTCTGAACAAATTATCTTTTACTAATATTGGGTGTGCATGCACGTCTGTGTATGTGTGTGTAACTGAAGATGGACATTTCATATAAGCTGGTGAAGTGTTTCTAGCAGAAAAGAGTAAATTGGGAACTCATGGGAAAGGAAAAAAGAGAAGTGAGACGTCCAATTGGAAGAATTTTGGCACCAAGATTCTAAGTTTCAAAGACTGTCTTGTTTATATTGTTGTCTGGTCTACTTTTCCCTCAGCAAGCTTTGGTCTCGTGGCGATGTGGACACAGTGGGAGCTTCCAGACGCATGTGTGGGCTGGAGTCCTCTGCAAAAGCCGGCAGGTTTGCACTGAGGAGAGTGAAGCGGTTCTGGCCCAAGGAGAGTTGGGCTTCCTTTTTGCCATTAAGACAGAGTTGTAGACTGAAACAGAAGGCAATTATCAAGAACAAAATGGTAGCAAATGCCCTGGGGTGAGCATTATTTACTACAGAACTCTCTGAACTGTTTAGCATGCATCGCCTCACTTAGAGAAACCTGATGAGATGGACACTACCATCCCCTCCCACCTCCAGCCCAACACACAACCAACACACCCATTTACAGATGAAGAAACTAAGTCTCGTGTAACTAAGAAACATCTCCAAAATCACACAAACAAGTGGCAGAACTTGCAGAGTTCTCTGAATTAGAGGATTGGAAGAAGAGGGCACCACATATAGACTGTAGATAGCCTGCTTGCTCCTGACAGGCTCACTTCATGGAATGTCTGCATCATCCACGGAGTAGTTGCCATACTGAAAGTTCAACATCACCCTTCTAGTTCAACGACAGGGGTTTTGTCTGAATTTCCGACCTTCAACTGATTCCCTCCTTGCCTGCTCGAAATTAGTAGCATGGCTGCATTAACATTTATTTTAGTGCTCCAAGAGTACATTTTTAAGCAGGAAAATAATGCATTTAAATGCGCTCTATAAAACGTGCATTTGTGTATATAATAGATCAAGAAAATTGCAAATGCAAAAGTACAAATTGTTTTAGACACAAGCAATTTTTGTGCTGATAGTACTTGGAGCTGTCTAAAAATACACATTTCGTGTATATGTGCTGAGAAATGTGTTTTTAAATGTTGACTTATAGCTTATATGTATAAAAATTCTCATTAATTGCAAGTATATCCTTGTTACCACCTATTTTGTGAATTAGAATAATGTCTACCTCATTTTAATGACTAATATAGGGCAATGCACACATGTAATTTATGAGTGGGAGGCCAGATAGAAAATAAAAATAAATGTACAAAATTGTAATTCCACTGAAAACAAATATATTTATTTATGTATTAGAACAATTACATTTGTTGCTTGGACTGAACAATAAAGGTGGACATGGAGATAATGAGGAAAGTAGAAAACCAGAAAGCAACAGAATAGAATTCATGGTGAGAGTTGGGGGAAAATATTTATTTATCCACATGACAAATACAAATGAGTGTTTCTTTTTGGCAGAAATATTTTATTAAGGTAGGACTGTGCCTTTTCTTTTACTGATTCATATTAGCCTTAAAATACCAGTAAAATGTTATTATTTTGCTTACTTTCATTTACTAAAATCATTATTAAAATGTAGTTCTCAGACACCATCTGTCATATAAAGAAATAATCTATTTTTTTTCTTCAACTATGTTACAAGAAATCAGTTAGGCTTATGAAATGTAATTTACTAGATATTTTTCAGATGATTTAAAATACATGTATCAGAAAAACCTTGAAATATAAAGAAGAATCAATATTCTTACCTCCATGAGAAGACAAATTTTATTATTTTAATGAATTTATTTCTCTTCATTCCCCCCAATCTCATGAGCCTAAACCAACAGCTTTGTAAAGATTAAAATATTTGGAGTCTAATAATTATTTGCTTATAATTATTATCATTATTATTCCCCTGCAGGTTGAAAGAATAACAAAAATGTTTCAGGAAACTTTAGTTCAAGCATCTTTCTCCAAGTCCAACAGAAATGGTGTTTTAGTCTAAATTGAGTTAATTTCAACCTCGCATCCCTCAGTGCTTTTGATGTATCCAGCCATATGTGCGACAGAGCAGCGCTTCCATACACTGTTCTCACGCCTCTCTCCCCAGTGCATTGTAATGATGGAGCCATGAAAGCAGCTTCAATGAAGAAATCGCACAATTCAGTGTCAGAGCAAACAAATCTAATGAACTTAATGTCTCAGTGTGTAACCACTGGTTTCAAAATTGGAACACAATACATGGTAAGAATTTTCTTTCCTGGAGATAGTTGCCAGTAATATGTCAGTTTAGATACCATTAGTTGAAAGCATGAGTTTCTCTCCTCACTTCTTAGTCTTTTACCAAAGATTAATGAGAAAAGTCTCTGTGGTACAAAGGAGGCACTAATCCTTCCGGTGGGAAGTTCAGGTGCTAAAGAAGAAAATGATATATAGGAAACTGTTCCTCTGAGCTTTGCCACCTGGAAGTCTGAGCTATCTGTTGCTTCCGGGAGGCCTCAAGTATCTCAGGTGTCCAGCAAAGACAGTCACTTATTACCCAATAGCCCAACCTCAGACCTGTTGTCTCCAGTCGCGCCTCTAGAGCAAGTACTACAAACTTGAGAATGGTGCCTTCTTAATCAATTATAAATGTTCTTACTTGCAGACCTGGGCATTTTTGGCAAAGAATATTGATTTACTCAAATGTTAGCACTGAAACTTCCATACACAGCCAATCCTATGGGAAAGGAAATCACGGAAGACTTTGTAGTTTTGGCAACTTCAACCCACAGGGTCAATGATTTCTCCTTAGTGAAGTGATGTTTCTAGCCTGGTATTTTATATGACTTCTATGGAATGGGGCTCTACCAGGGAGTGCACAGGGTGCCTGTGGGACCATGGCCAGCCAGACCAGACAGTTCAATGTTAGAATCAAGCTGCGTGGTGGTATTGGAGCCCCACAGTACTGAGGGCCGTGGAGGTCACCCTGGCTGTGCGTGGGGCTCCCAAAGCTACACCCTGTGGTATAAGGGTAATGCCTGTGCCCATAAACATCTTAAACATTAGTATAAAATATCACTGTTTAATTTCTGTGCTTTGTTTTTGGCATACACAGTAGACAGATACAGTATGAAGATGCTGTTCTTGCTTTCTTTAGCTGAAAAAAAAAGAACCCTTATATTTATTTCTTTCTCCTTATTCTTTTGCTTCAAGGGCATCCTTCTTGGTGTCAGAAAAGTCAGTTGTTCACTCCTTGTTCTGTTTGTGAACATTTGCTTTTGTAGAGGAGCAGTCACTACTATTGTTTTGTCTGCAGGTGAGAAAAATTAAAATTTTCATAGTCTTTACCTCTGTATTTCTCTAGGTATTGCTTTTCCATTAACTCCCAATTATTCTTCTTCAATCTCTAGTATTCTTTTTACTGTTTGGGTGAAGAGATGACATGTTTTTTAAGAGAGCAGGAGAGTAAATAGCTATGGAATTGCTGGAAATTTGCTGGAAAGGGGTTTGTAGACAAAATTGAAACGAGTGGGTCTTACCATGGCTCAGTAACACTTTATTACACAAAAAGGCAAAAAAACAAAACAAAACTGGATTTAGTCTTTGACCACAATTTGCTGGCCCCTGTTCTGGAGATATACCTGCTAGGTCAGATTTTCTGTTGCTTTATACAATTTTGAACAATCCAAGATTTTGTGTACTTTTACATGCATACTAATGTTAGTTATTAATCATATGAAAGAATGAATAGTAACATTTCTTGAATATTTAATTGTACTAGGTACTGTATTAAACATGGTACATGAATTAGATCATTTTAATCTGCTCAATACCCTATGAGATCAAATCTAATATTTTATTAAAAATTTAAGCACCATGTAGCTTACAAATCTTAGATGATTGGGTTTTGCGCATAAAACATTCCGGCACCACACACCCCCTTCACTAGAGCATCCACTTCCCTCACCATTGGCCCAGTGTTGCCCCCAATATCTCCTCTAGGGGCAACCTCCTACTTAAGATCACTTCTCCATTTCTGTGGCCTTAGGGCATTTATTTGTATCCTATCATGTTTCTTTATATCCTACATATGAGAATGATTTTTCTATGTCTGCCCCTCTCTATCTGATTAGCTCTATCTACTCATCATGGTAATCTCCAGATTAATTAATTAATTACTTAATCTCCAAATTGCTGCAGATTTCTTATTTTAAAACTAAGTAGTATTTCACTGGGCATATATACCATGGTTTCTTTTCCAGTAATTTTTCTTGGACATGGGTTGTTGGCTATTATGAGTAGTGCTACAATGAACATACCGTGAAACTGTCTTTGTGAAGTCTTTTGGCTCTTGGGGTAGATGGCAAGAAACAGAATTGCTGGGCCATATGGGAGCCCAATTCCTAGTTTTGGAGAGTTGTCCATACTGCTTTCCCAAAAGGCTGGATCGATCAACATTCCCACCAGCAGTGAATAAGGGTCCTTCTCCCCTACATCCACTCCAATAATGTTTATTTTTGTTCTTTATGATGTGTGCCAGTCTCACTGGTGTGAGCAGTAGCTCATTGTTGTTTTTATTTGAATTATATTCCTATAAAATACTCATGGGATTTTTAAAAGACATAGATAAAACCCTGCTGGAATTTATATGAAGAACTAGAACTATCAGAATAGCTAAAATAATCTTGAGAAGGAAGCTAGTGGGAGCTTCTCTTCCCAGTTTCAAATTCTAAAGATTTGTAATCAAAACAGTGTGACACTGAAACAAGGAAAGACCCTTGAGCAATGGAATGAAATCGAGAGTCCAGGGAGAGATCCTAAAGCATATCAACAGCAAATCTTTGATAAAGAACTAAAAAACCATGAAGTTGAGCAAGAAAAGCCTCTTTAACAAGAGATACTGGAAAAACTCATCAGTCACATGCAGAAAATGAACTCCGACCTCTTTCTAGGACCATGCATAAAAGCCAAATCGAAATGGATTTAAGGCATACTGAATTAGACCCGAATCCATCAATTTGTTTAGCATACAAAGGTAGAGCACTTCATGGCATTGAAGCTAGATGCATCTTCAATGATCCAATGCCATTAGCCAAGCTAAGGAAAGCCAAGATAAACACACTGAACTATATCAAACTAAGAAGTTTGTGTTGACTGGAATAAATGGCACCATACAGACTGAGAGAGAGAGTATTTACCTACCTATCATCCCCTGGGATGAACCCAGAGCCATGGCAGAGCCTGGCAAGCTACCCATGGTGTTTTCTATAAGCCAAAAACAGTAACAATAATGCACCTCATTCCCAGTAAATGGAGATTTTACTGGCACCCACTCAAGAAAATTGATGAACAATGGGAAGACAAGTGATCATCTAAAGGGTTAATTTCCGAGATACATAAAGCCTTGATAGAACTGCACAAGAACAAAACAATCCCATCAAAAAATGGGGGAAGAGATGAACAGAAACTTCCTCAAAGAAGAAATACAGATGGCTGAAAGGTATATGAAAAAATACTCTGCTTCACTGATCACTAGGAAAATGCAAATCAGAATAGAGTTTGCTTTAATTGCCCATTGCCAAAGAAAAACAGCACCGTGTGGCTGATCATCTATTGCTCCATCTTATTAAGGATTATGTGTAACTATTCCAGAAAATGTTTGGAAGCAATTTGGCCAAGGTCACTTTCTTTTCATACTGACCTGGGTTATCTGGAGAAGAGGAGATGAGGCAATAGTAAAGAAGAGACTATCATCTCCTGTAGCACTGGCCTTGCTTATTTTCCCATTTATATCATTAATATACGGTATTCCCTGGTGTATTCGATATGCCAAAAACAGTAACAATAATGGACCTCATTCCCAATGAATAGGGACCGTACTGGCGCCTGCTCAAGCAAATCGATGAACAACGGAACACAAGTGACAAGTTAATATAGGGTATAAATGGTGCAAGTCCTTGCTTTGGGGAGAAATTTGGAACTGGAGAAAAAGTCAATGAGAGTTTATTGTTACTGAGAACCGGGAAGAACCATCCCTACTCTCCTTGGTTAAAACAGATATAATCTGAGAGGTCAAGGGTACAGCTTTGCCCTTGATTGGTGACAAGTATGTGTGATCCCTGTTCACTTACTGGTAAGTATATAAATATCTTATTTTACTATTATCCTGTTAAACAAAGCTTAAAATGCACAAGTGAAATAGTTCAATAACAGACCATGAAATTTTCTCAGAATATTTGAGGTAATGTTTTTGTGGAAAAATGAATAAATGAATGTGTGTTTTCTGAGCACTTGTTACATAAAATATTCATTACTTAATATGCAACATGCACTGTTAAGTGGGAAATAAGTAAGATATCTATTTTACAATTATAAAAACCCAACAACCTTTCAGATCTTGAACTTGATTGTTAAAATTGTTTATGGAAAATTTATTTGAAAATATAAAAATTTACAATAAAAGAGAAGGTAATTAAGTTAAATCATTTTAATTACCTATGCTAAATATTACTACTTTTAGGCGTTTTATAGTTTCAAAAAGCAATTTTAACGTAAGCAAATTTCTAAAGCAGATTAAAAGATTTACTTTTCTCAAGACATATTTATCCATAGATCTTTGTTAGGATAATACAGTGTATGGCTTTACATATTTTACCATTCATGATTATAAAGTAAACATTTCTGTATTATTAAATGTCATGAAAAGTAGTTTTATTGTGACACATAAATTACATATTCTATTTTAAACAAATATCCTTTAAAACAACCTATTTCTTTCCTATCAGTCTTAGAATTTTCTTCACACAATTATAAGGCACTCACTTGGAATCCTCATCATAATGAGTGGGGCTGGAGTCCATGCTTTGCATGCAGAAGGCATGTTTCAGCCCTGGTACCACAAGCTTTCCCAAGCACCACCAGAAACAATTCCTCAACACTGAACCGTGTGAAATATAGTCCCTGAACACTACCGGGTGTTGCCCAACTAGATTTTGAAAACTTTTAATTAAAAATCATTTCTGAAGTGATAAAAGTTTTAAAATCTGGTTTTGATTTTGACCATCCAGAAAATTTACTTACGCAAAACTGATATAGTAAATAAATGAGCTATTTATTTATTGGTTATGGGTCACACTTGGCTGTGCTCAGGGCTCACCCTTGGCTCTGCCCTCAGGGATCGCTCTTGGGTCAGGGTATCACACATGGTGGCAGAGACAGAACCCAAGTTGGCCATGTGCAAGGCGAGTACCCAAACTTAAATGAGTCTTTTCTGAATGCAGACCAGAAATAAAGTCAATCGACATACCAGAACAGGATCTCTATTACTTCAGGTCATGAAACAGAAACTGTAGTGTTAATAAAACTGCGTATGCTCGCAGGGCATATGCATAAAAAACACACATTAATTACGGACAAGATCGCAAACATATACCCATAGTCTTGGGTTAGTCCATTAGATTTGGAATTGAAATAACTTTGCTATAAAATTTTATATTTAAACTGAGATAGCAGTTTAAAACAGGTATATATTTTAATATAAGTTCACATCTCTTCAAAGGTATGTTACCATATCACACTCCCACTAAGACAGCAATGGTAACCCTGCCCTCCCCATACACTCCATTGGCACAACACAGCAACCCTGCCTTCCCCACACGCGCTCCACCACACTGCACTTCTACCCTTTGTTCCCACCCTTCTACCTCATTGGAAACCTCAATTCTGTTGTCAGAAACAAGAGGTTGGGCTGAACTATAGTACCGCGAGGAGGGCATTTGTCTTATATGTGGTAGACCTGGGTTCTATCCCCGGCATCCCATATGGTTTCCTGAGCACTGCCAGGAGTAATTCCTGAGCACAGAACTGGGGTAACTATCCACTGAACATCGCTGCATGTTACCCAAAAAAAAAAAAAAAAAAAGCAAAACAAGAACCCAAGAGGTTGTGTGTGTGTGTGTGTGTGTGTGCGCATGCACGCTTGTATGTGGTTTGAATGTCAATTCTCTTCTCTGTTTCTTCACATGCGATATATGAGTGGGATCATCCAGTACTTGCCTTTTCCCTCCACTCTGAGTCATCCTCCTCAGTTCCATCCCTGTTATTGCAAGCGACAAGATTTCACTTTTCTTATATATTGCTCTAGTTTACTCATGATTTAGAGACAGATATTTTCCATATCTAACCTGTAGAATTAGATAATAAGGTAAGTTTCTGGGAAAAATGATGACCAGTCTTTCTAAAACACCAACCAAACATTGTGATATTTAATTTACTGTAGTCAATAAATATTTCAATTGACCTTTCTTCTTTGTGTAACTATGCACAAAGTGAGTTTTCTAGAGACCAGAATGCTTGAATGGTGCAAAAACATCTTGCACCCCTCTTTGGCATCCCATCGTTCCTCCTTGAAAGTTCTTTAATTTGAAATTCAGCTTCAATTCTCAGTCTAACTGATATTCAATTTAGTTGTTATCCCATAAGGAGGTACAATACCTGTAACACATTCTGGCTTACTCAAAAAATTTACAAATTTTTACTTTTAATGTTTCCTTGTCTCTAATTTCCGTGTAAGAAAACATTCTCTTGGACAATTACTCCGTAATAGCCTTGCTGGAATCAATTTCAACTTTAGCTGTCTCAAAGACGTCAGTAGCATCTGAGGTTTTGTTTCCTACAATTTTTGTCTTCTTGCATAAGGAAATGGAATATTTTTTTCAGTTCTGCCTAAAATATTTCCACGTTTTGCAAGTGCACAAGGGCTTATATGTATTAACATTATATATTAGTAAATTTTTCAGATTTCTCCCATCTTGCACACCACTAAAGTTCTCAATAACTTATGCTATCCATCTAAAGAATGTTCTGTTTCTTTCTAGAGAATTCTATTGGTTATATTAGCTGATTCATTAAAGAAAAATTCAACCATAATGCATCTGTATAAAGCACTTTAAGCAATACTCTTATGGCATAAGCCACCAGTAATTATAAGAAATTCATTGTGACTAATTCTAGTACCATACAAGGAACATCTTGTTCATCTTTGAGAGGTTTCTCTGCAGAAAATGTAAGGAAAGGCATCTGAGTTCATGGTAGGCTGGGCAACTTAGGCATAAATAAACTCTGTTGCCAATATCTTGCTAATATTCTACTTTAAACGGAAACATACTTATATCAATTATAAGCCTGGGGACCCAAACAAAAAAAAGAATACATTTATTCAGAATAAATGTGAGTTCTAGACTTTAATATATTTTTGGTCTTCCATTTGTATATCAAATTATTTTCCTTCTCTAGCAGAGTGAAAACATAAAAAAAAAACTTGTGCAAACTATAGCAAAATCACTAACTGCCCTCCCTGCTCTTCTACTTGTGGCAGTTTCCACAGGCTAGAGAAGGGACCAGTAAGACAATGACCACTTGACACTTGTATCACTTGACTTCCTGTTGTTCATCGATTTGCTCTAGCGGGCACCAGTCCTGTCACATGCAAATGTAGCCCAAGGGCACCTGCTTGCTCCAGGAATATAAAGAGCCTCAAACGATTCCATCAGGTCATGGGAATGAGGTCTATAATTCTTACTGGTATTTGGCATATCAAATATGACACGAGTAGCTTGCCAGGAAGATAGTCTGGACAATCTGAGTGCTGAAGGTAGGTAAAGGGATATACAAGCTAACCTATCAGAACCTGTATTGCACACCATAATGCCCAGAAGGAAAAAAAGAGAGTGTGCGAAGGAGAGAAAGGAAGAAGAAAAGCGTCTGCCATAGAGGCAGACTCTGGTCAGACAGAAGGTGGGTTGGGGGAAGGGGCATGGAGGGTGATGGGAGGAGCCTGCGGACATTAGTAGTGGGAAATGTACACTGGTGAAGGGATTGGTACTGGAATGTTGTGTGACTGAAGTCCAACCATGAACAACTTTGGAAATGTGTATCTTGTTGCAGGACACCTAAAAGCCTAGGCCTCTGCATCGTCCCTGGATTGCCTCCTGCAGGTCACTTCAAAGACAGGGGGATAGTCTGAATGTGGCAGTCTTATCTGACCATGTATTCTGTACTGGCTGGTATAAATATTCTCTCATGCTACCACAATCACCGTGGAACTAGCTAGATCTTACCAACATATCTGCCTGGCCACGTTGGATCTCTAAGTAATTAGACCAAAGAGAAATGCTGTTTGCCTCCAAGCAAGCAAGCATGGCTTCCTGATTACTCAAAGGCAGATAAAATACAAAACTACCGTGAAGTAGATGAGACTCTTGTGAAGGCTTGGAGAAACATTTAACTGGCATTAGTATTAGTCTTTGGTACAGAGACATGCCATCTCAGAAACCCCCCTTCTCTACCCTATAAAGGCAATTCCAGGCAGATCTTGGCTCAAAACATTAGGTGAGGTGCTGGGAGAAATTGCCTGAGGGCATTTGATCCTTCCTGCCAGGGAAGTTACATTTAGCTCATAGCTTTTCCCAGCTCTGCTAGCAGGCTTTGAATTAGTTCTGGGTCCTTGTAAACAGCCAGATTGTCTCCTGAAGTTGCTACATTCTATAGATCTATTTTCCTCTTTTCATCTCTAGATAGCCCAGCCCAGAATGGGCTGGGCTGGGGAGTTTGGGCTGATTTCTAGCTATAAAATAAGCTGCAAGAAGAAAGAAGCTCTCTCTTTTCCCCCTTTTGCCATTTCGGCTTCCCTTGGTGTTTTGCTTCTCCTTCCTCTCCATTCTCTGTTGGGCCTCAACACGTGGTGGCAGCCATCTTGGCCTACACCTAGCTGAGGCCTAGCTGGGAACCCAGAGTCTGGAGGTTTTCCTTGCTCTTGGATTGTATATTGGATCCTGTGATAGTAAAGGCCCTTTTAAAACTGCATGGGATTCCTGAGTCTTCATCCATTCCCGCCTGCTTCTGAGGTAGAAGGGAACTCGCTTCCCAGCACTGTCGGGGGACCCCGCGGTGCCCCGACAGTATCTCACTGTGATTAAATTAAAAATAAATTGTCACTTGTCACTTATCTTCCCATTGTTCATCGATTTGCTCGAGTGGGCACCAATAACGATTCCATTCATTGAGAATGAGGTCCATTATTGTTACTGTTTTTGGCATATCAAATACACCATGGGTAGCTTGCCAGGATGCTCTGGGTTCATCCCAGGGGGCCCAGTCTTTTATTATGTCAGACCATCAACCATCCAGGGCCCATTGGTAAAAGGTCAAAATAAAAAATAAATAAGTAAACTGATATTGAACTGGAAAAACAATATTAAAATTGCATTTACAAAGTAGTGAGAGGTCCAAAGTTACTCTCAGGTCACAACTGCATGTGTGAGATGGTCATGAGGAGGCTGAGTCAGCAACCTGGCTGCAGGTCACCTGAGAGAAGCTTCACCCACCACTTTCTTCATGAATCTCCAACACTGAGGGCCAAGATGGAAACCCGAGACAGATGAGCAGTGAATCCACTTCGTGCACTCAGCTCAAGTATCGCTGGGCTTCACTACTGAGCCCGATATGCGATCGGGTCTTTTCCTACACCAGGCTCCATTCTTCACATAACCCCCATGGTATCAGACTATACCAAAAAAAAAAGGCTACTGAGATCATATGAAGAGATGAAAGCAAACCATTAAACAAAATTTACTCCTGAGAAGAACTCAGCAACTTCGAAGAGAATGTCCTCATTCTGACAGAAGCTGTTGTTCTTCACACACTGCCCAGAGCAGATGAAGGTCAGCGAATGGCTTGTTTCCTTCAGACTCCACAGACCTTCTGACTCACAGAGTGCTGCAGCAGCAAACTTCCTCAGGCAGAGGAATTGCAAGTACAGATGTAATGTTAGAGGAACTGTCATTTTCAGGGATCAGAGTGGCTGCGTGCTAAGGCCAAGTGAGACAAGGATGTCTGCTCACGGCACTAATCCAATTTGTCCTTGTTTTGGAAACGGAGCTAGCACAGTAGAGCAAGCAAAAGAAATGAAAAGCACTCAGGTTTAAGCTTAAAGCACGGAAACTTGCCGTTTACAGACACCATGGCACTCTATGCAGAGATCCTAAATGTAGAGACCTATTGAATTAATAAAGCAATTAATAAAACCGAGACATGATTCAAGGGGTAGAATACAGGCCTTGGGTGTGGAAGGGACTGAATATGACCCTAGTGCCTTCTGCCACACACAGCAACAGCAAAATAATAACATCTCTAGCAACTGGTTTGTGTAAGGTGAGAAAATACAGGTCAATATAGAGCCAATTGTATTTTTGACCTACTAAGGGAAGAAAAAATTCAAAATTAAAATGATAACATAAAATTGAGAGACTCTCAAATGATAACATAAAATTGAGAGACTCTCAGACATGGGGGCAGAGCTGCTACTGGCTCTCCCTTTGCCCAGCCGCTCATGAGGCGCCCGGGAGGCATGACGGGTTCTAGCCCTGGCCTGCCACCCCAGCAGAGTCTCACAACAAGCCAGATGACCTCCCCGACTCCATGGAGGCCGCCGTTTCCACATCTGGACTTCTTTCTCGTCACAACTCCACCCAGAAGATCAGACTATCACAGCCCGGCTCTTGCGACCGCTAGCAGCCGGGGCGGTTCATCAATAGTTGCTTTATTTAGAGGTGACTACAAGAGTTTGCCACCCGCATGGCAAGCCTGGCAAGCTGCTTGTGTCGTATTTGATATGCGAAATACAAGTAACACTTATATTAGGTCATTCCCATGACCTAATATAATGGTTTGAGGCTCTTTATGTTCCTGGAGCAAGGGGATGCCTTTGGGTTCTACAAGCATGAGACAGGACATATGGAGATATTACTGTGCCCACTCTAGCAAATAGATGATCAACGGGAAGATAGTGATAGTGAACATAAAATTGCTAAAACACAATCCAAAAGACCTAACCCAAGAGATATTTTATGCTCATTTGTTGGAACAGTCAATGATATGAAGACAACAATTTGATATGCAAAGTCACATCATCTTGCTTTAGTATATACAAATGCACTCACTCTAAGAGGACCATGTGCCAACATTTAGAATCTTTAGGAGAAAAGCTCTAGGACTTTGGTACAGGAAAATTGTTTTTAGATACTAAAGCAAAAACCACAATCTGTTGAAGACTAAACTGATTAATTGGACTTCATCAGATTTTACTTTATCCTCATAGAAAGAATCTACTAAGAAAATCAAAATAAACTTCAAAAAATTATCCAGAATATATTAACAAAGACTCTTAGGACATAAATATAGATGGTTCTTCAACAATCGGTAATTGTATGAGCTTGGAGGGGTAAAAGATGGTCCCGAACAACCTCCAAGGCTCATTTATTTTCCTGTAGCCACATATGTTCGCAGGCTGTAGCAGGTTTGCAATCTGATAGGAGTGGGAGACTAACCATCCTAAAAAAAAAACAGCAAGCATTACTAGAAAAAGTACAATTAGATGTTCAATTATGTGGTGCCGGTTCTGAGGGCTCTAAGAATTTGGTGCACAGTAATTTCTGAGGCTGGAGAAACAAGCAATTGCCTCGTGGAGAGGAGCAGTTTCTGCAGTCTTGGGCATGATTCATTTGTGTTGTAATTCCAAAATCCATGGGGGCAGTGGCTAATTTTCAGGGCAAGAACTGTGTCTTCCTAATTGTACTTTCTCTCCCTAGAGTTCCTAGTCTCCACTGTTGGCTTTTGTTCCAAATCCAGTCTGTCTTGTCCTGGTTACTGCGGACTCATGCATGACCTGTCCAAATATGCGGTAAGTTCTTAGCAAAGCCAGTTCTTCATTCCTGTATCCAGATTCATTAGTCCTGTGGCTAGTGTTACAGTACCATATCCCATACGACACCGCCTTTCTGAATCATTTTCCTAGCACTGAAATATATGGAGAGTATGTGGATGTAGGTTTAAAACGCAAAGGAACTCAAAGAGAAATCTTAGTAGAATGGAGAGAATGCTGATGATGTGTGCGCAGGTCACTTGATCACTTGAATCCCGTTATTCATCGATTTGCTCGAGCGGGCGCCAGTAACATTTCCATTGGACCCTATCACGTGCCAATGTAGCCCAATGGCATCTGGTTGATTCAGGAATATGAAGAGCCTCAAACCGTTCCTTCAGGGTCTTGACAAGGAAGTCTGACCATCTTGTAGGTGAGCGGCCACGTGATCTTTTGATATCCCGTGGGATCCAGTCGGTAATGGCTCTAGTCCAGCGGTTGTCTCCAAATCGCATTACATGTTCGCCCATCTGATTTTCGATGCCTTGGCAAATGAGACAGCGTCCCTGATTCTGGAATAGTGACAGATGTCAGAACTCCGGATTCCTTCTCTCACTTGAGTGAGGCGTGATATTCCAAGCATAGCTCTTTCAATTCCTCTCTGGGAGACCCAAATAGCATTCTCATCCTGCTTTCGTAGGACCCAGTCTCTGAGGTGTATATTAATGCAGGGAGAATGGTGGAGTCGAAGAGATGTGCCAGGAGCTGGAGGTTCTTTGTCCTTTTAGCTATTTCTTCAATGCCTTTGAAGGCATTCCATGCCGCTCTCTCTCCTCCTGCGCAGCTCAGGTTTTAGGTCGTTCATCATGTTGATTTCTCCACCTAGGTACACATAACTGCTGCATTCAGACATGTCTGTTCCATTGAGAGTGAATGGGACCTTTGAAATTAGTTCATTTTTTCATGAACATAGTTTTCTTTAGATTTAGCTGTAGACCTATCTTTCCACATTCTTGGTCAAAGTCAGACAGCATTTGTGCCGCTTGGCTAATGTTTGGTGTTATTAGAATGATGTCATCAGAGAAGCAGAGGTGGTGTAGTTGCTGACCATCTATCTTCACTCCCACTCTTTCCCATTCTAATTGTCACATGATGTTCCTGAGGGTGGCGCTGAAGAGTTTTGGTGAAATAGTATCACCCTGTCAAACCCCCTCTTTTGACATCAATGATCACTTCTTTGTAGAATGGTGAGATCCTGGTGGTGAATCCGTAATAGAGCTCACGAAGCATCTTGATGTACTGGGTTTGAACACCCTGTTTGGCTAGGGCTTTGATGACTGCTTCAGTCTCCACGGAATCAAAGGCTTTCTGTAAATCAATGAATGTGAGACAGAGTGGCATCTTGTACTCCCTACAAACCTCAATGAGCTTGGTTACTGTGTGGATATGGTTGATTGTGCTGGAATCCTTTCCAGAAGCCAGCTTGCTAGCATAATTGGCCTTCATCTAGTGTTCTGCCAATCCTGTTCAGGATGACTCGTGTAAACAGCTTGTAGATGATGGACAACAGGCAGATGGGGCGATAGTTGCCGATGTCGTGAATGTCTCCCTTCTTGAACAGTAGAACTGTCCTGCTGGTTTTCCATTGGGAGGGTACCTTGAATTCGGACAGGTAGTGCATGAAGAGCCGAGCTAGTGTATTGATGTGTACCGATGGCCAATTCTTCAGGTGTTCGGGTCTGACTTTGTCTGGGCCTGGTACTGTTCCCTTCTTTACCGACAAGATGGCATATCAGATTTCAGAAGGGAGAAAGTTGGGAATGACATATCCATCCTGTGGAATTTGGTATGTGGGCAGGTGGATGTGGCTATCAAAGAGATTTGAGTAGAAGTCCTGGATAATCTTCTCCATTGCCTTTCTGGAAGATGTGATAGATCCATCAGGGCATCGGAGGGCAGTCATTTTGGTCTTATAGTTGGTGAAGGACAGTCGGGCAGTGTGAATGGTTTTCCCGGCTTCTGCTGCATCTTCCAGTATTTCTGCTCTTCCGTCTTTGAGGTCTTCTTTTATCGCTTCTCTGCACCATTTAGCAAGCTTGGACTCTAGCATTTGGTCTCCTGAGGCGCGCCTTGCCACGTTGGCGAATGAGCTTGAGAGTTTCTGAAGACAGGAGTCCTTTTGTGTCTTTCTCTCTCTTGGCATTCTTCGCACAATCAGGGAGGTGCTGCTGAACCAGTCGGTTGTATTCTTCATCGATGTCGTTAATGATGGTATCTTCCCATGTTGCTGCAATGGTACCAAAGAGTTCCCAGTTGGTGGTCGTTCTGGGAGTTCTCTTCTTAAACTTTGCAGTCTTTTCTCCCTGTTGCAGGAAGTAGAATTTTGCACAAAGGAGATGGTGGTCCGATCCTGTTTGGAATTTGGGGATGACAGCAACATCGGTCAGACAAAACCATCGATTGAAGATGATGTGGTCAATACACCCGGCAGAACAGAAAGTTATGCACGGCGCAATTTACGTCCAAATTGCTGTGAATATTCTACCCACCCCTCTGAGAGAGCCCCACAAAGTAATGAGAGTATAGCGCCCGCACACGGCAGAGCCTGGCAAGCTGTCTGATGTGTGTTTGATATGCCAAAACCAGAAACAAAAATGTTTATTTTCCTGACCTCTTGTGCTAGGGTGGGATATTTAAATGTATATTGACACCAGAGAGGTAGAGGCTCCCCCACAGAGACTCCACCCTTCTGCCCACAAACACAGTGCAAGAACGTGGGTCTTGGCCTTGGAAAATAGCTCCAAAGGGTGAAGTGACTACACTGCTGGGTCTAACCTGAGTCTGAGCTATTCACTGGCACTGCACATCTGGGTGTGACTATGATGGTCGCCAGCGCTTTGGGGTCCTCAAGCTGCCAGAGCAAACAAGGCTCATGCTTACACCACTGGGCTGAGTGGAAATCGTCAGCGTACAGGAGCTGAGGATGTGTGTGTGTGTGTGTGTGTGTGTGTGTGTGTGTGTGTGTGTGTGTGTAGAAAAAACTCCATAGGGGGCAGGGAGCATTGTTTCCCAAGAAAGTCAGCAAGAGGACCCCAAGAGCAGGTACCAGAAAGGCTTTCCGAGGGCAGTTAGAGGTTATCCCCAATCTGTCTTCTGGAACCCAAAGTCTTATAGTAATTTCTGATTCCTGTTTTATACCTCACACCCTCTAAATGTGACCTGATAAATTTAAGAGGAAGAACTAAGTGACCAAGTAGCATAATTTCCAGAAAGGATGAATACTTGGAGTCAGTAAATAGAACCTAGTGTAGGATAAGCTAAGTAGGGCTCATTTTGTGGAGGTTTTGTAGGAAGACTGGGTCTTTGTGTGACTCACCATAGGGAGTCTGGAGTCTGAGAGGGTTTCCTTTGTTTCCCAGAGATGTCATTTCCATATAAAAGCTCTTCCTGCATCAATTTGGAAGCCACACGTCAGAGCCAAACTCAAGCCTCTTCTACCAGCTCGCCCCCGCTGTCTGTGCTGCTCAGCACCCAGGCGCAGGACCAGGGGATCTGAGTCTCTCAGAATAGCTGAGGCAGAATCAGTTGTGCTCTAAAACTTGATCCTAGCTTGGTGTGATAAACCAAACAGCACTTCCGTTGCCTAAGGAAAAATAAAAGACAGTAAGGGGGCGGGGGAGAAAGGTGAGATCAAAAGGGTGAAAAATAAAAGCAAGTCTTTTTATAAAGCACCACTGTATTCCCAGCTCCATGTTGGGGCTAAAGGACATAGCATTAACGCGTGGCTACAATTTTCTAATGAACTCAGCAATGATTCAAAAAAATTTTTTTAAATGATTAAAAAAATTTTTGATTAAAAAAGGGGGCAGAAAAAACGTTTTTATAGGCAGCAAAAACTACAAGCAAGATAAAGCAGGCAGAAGTCTTAGGCTCATCATTTTGTGTGAGTGTGTGTGAGTGTGAGTGTGAGTGTGTGTGTGTGTGTGTGTGTGTGGTGTGTGTGTGTAGAAATATGGATATGGAGTTTTACTCCACAGAGAAGTAGAGGCTGACTTCTCTGACTCCAACAATTCATCCTTTCTGGAAGTTATGCTACTTAGTTCTTCGTCTTAAATTTATCAGGTCACATTTAGAGGGTATGGGGGTATAAAACAGGAATCAGAAATTACTATAAGACTTTGGGTTCCAGAAGACAGATTGGGGATAACCTCTAACTGCCCACGGAAAGCCTTTCTGGCGCCTGCTCTGGGGGCCTAGACTTAGGGTCCTCTTACTGGCTTTCTTGGGTACCAATACTCCATGTCCCCAATGGAGTTTTTCTCCAAATGATAAAAATAGACTGCCCATTTTTATTTTTTTTTTATTTATTTTTTTTTTTAATTTTTTTATTTTTACAATTACAAAGATATACAATTAAAAAGTTCATATTTGGGTTTTGGTCATACAGTGTAGCAGCACCCATCCCGCCACCAGTGCCCATCTCCCACCACCAACGTCCCCGGTTCCCTCCCCCTCCCCCCAGCCCTCCTCCATGGCAGGTTCTTTATTTCTTTCCATTTCTCTATCTTTTCTCTTTTCCTTCCTCTCCAGACTATGGATTACAGAACATACATTAAAGGGTTGTCATGTGTATCCTTTTGCCTCTATTTAATGCTCAGTTCTAGGTTGGCATTAGTACCCTCACAATTGTTAGCACACTGTTCCATTTTCTGTCTTACCTAGCCGTTTGTGATAATTTCCACCTTTGACAGGACCTCCTGATCTATGTTTCACTTGACCTTGGATATTGGTATCATAATATGTACCTATATATTTATGTTATGCAGATAAATGCAGTCATTCTGTAACTGTCTCTCTCCTTCTGGCTAATTTCGCTCAACATAATCTTCTCCATGTCCATCCATTTGTAGGCAAATTTTATAACTTCATTTTTCCTAACAGCTGCATAGTATTCCATTGTGTAGATGTACCAAAGTTTTTTTTATCCAGTCATCTATTTTCGGGCACTCTGGTTGCTTCCAGATTCTGGCTATTGTGAATAATGCTGCTATGAACATAAAAGTAGGGATGGTGTTTCCGCTGCGTATTTTTGGTTTCCCAGAGTAGATTCCCAGGAGTGGTATGGCTGGGTCAAATGGGAGTTCAATTTCTAGTCTTTGGAGGAATGTCCATATTGTTTTCCAGAAAGGCTGTACCAGCCGGCATTCCCACCAACAATGGATGAGTGTCCCCTTTTCCCCACACCCACGCCAGCACTTGTTGTTCTTGTTCTTTTGAATATGTGCCAGTCTCTGTGGTGTAAAGTGGTATCTCATTGTTGTTTTGATTTGCATCTCTCTGATGATTAGTGATGATGAGCATTTTTTCATATGTTTTTTGGCCATTCGGTTTCTTCCTTGCTGAAGTTTCTGTTCATTTCTTCTCCCCATTTTTTGATGGGGTTGTTTGTTTTCTTCTTGTAAAGTTCTACCAGTGCCTGATATATCCTGGATATTAACCCCTTATCAGATGAGTATTGGGTGAATATTCTTTCCCATTCTGTGGACTGCTTTTGTATCTTAGTCACTGTTTCTTTTGAGGTGCAGAAGCTTTTTAGTTTCATGTAGTCCCATATATTTATCTTTTCTTCTAGTTGCTTTGTTAGAGATGTTTCATCTTTGAAGATGCCTTTAGCTTCAATGTCATGGAGGGTTTTTCCTATATTTTCTTCAATGTACTTTATGGATTCAAGTCTGATATTGAGATCTTTAATCCACTTTGATCTGATTTTTGTGCATGGTGTTAGACACAGGTCCAAATTCATTTTTTACATGTCGCTGCCCAGTTTTCCCAACACCACTTGTTGAAGAGGCTTTCCCTTACTCCATTTTAGACTCATTGCACCTTTATCAAAGATTAAATGATCATGTGTTTGAGGTTGGGTGTCAGGATACTCAATTCTATTCCATAGGTCCACAGGTCTGTTTTTATTCCAATACCATGCTGTTTTAATTACTACTGCCTTGTAGTACAGTTTGAAGTTGGGTAAGGTGATGCCTCCCATCTTCTTTTTCCCGAGGATTGCTTTAGCTATCCTTGGGGGTTTATCGTTCCATACAAATTTCAGGATTGTTTGGTCAATTTCTTTGAAGAATGTCATGGGTATCCTCATAGGGACTGCATTGAATCTGTATAGAGCTCTAGGGAGTATTACCATTTTGACAATGTTGATTCTCCCCATCCATGAGCAGGGAATGTGTTTCCATTTCCTTGTGTCCTCTTTTATCTCTTGGAGCAGTGTCTTGTAGTTTTCATTGTACAGGTCCTTTACACACTTGGGTAAGTTGATTCCTAGGTATTTGATTTTCTGTGGCACAATTGTGAATGGAATTGTTTCCTTAATATCCCTTTCTTCTCTTTCGTTATTTGTATATAGGAAAGCCACCGACTTTTGTGTGTTGATTTTGTATCCTGCCACTCTACTATATGCATCTATTGTTTCTAGAAGTTTTTTGGTAGAGAGTTTAGGGTTCTCTAGGTATAATATCATGTCATCTGCAAATAATGATAGCTTGACTTCTTCCTTGCCTATCTGGATGCCCTTGATGTCCTTTTCTTCTCTGATTGCTATGGCAAGTACTTCCAGTACTATATTGAATAAAAGAGGTGAGAGTGGGCAACCTTGTCTTGTCCCTGATCTCAGGGGAAGGCTTTCAACTTTTCCCCATTGAGAATGATGCTCGCTGTGGGCTTTTGGTAGATGGCTGTAACTATCTTGAGGAAAGTCCCTTCAATTCCCATTTTCTGGAGGGTTTTAATCATGAACGGGTGCTGGATCTTGTCAAATGCTTTCTCTGCGTCTATTGATAGGATCATATGGTTTTTATTTTTTCTCTTATTGATATGATGTATTATGTTGATTGACTTGCGAATGTTGAACCATCCTTGCATACCCGGGATGAATCCTACTTGGTCATGATGTATAATCTTCTTGATGAGTCTTTGGATTCTGTTTGCTAGTATTTTGTTGAAGATCTTAGCATCCGTGTTCATCAGGGATATTGGTCTGTAGTTTTCTTTCTTTGTGTTGTCTCTCCCTGCTTTGGGTATCAGGGTGATATGTGCCTCGTAGAAGCTGTTTGGGAGTGTTTCTGTTTCTTCTATTTCCTGGAAGAGCTTGAACAGGACTGGCAGTAGGTCCTCCTTAAAGGTTTGGTAGAGTTCACTAGGGAATCCTAGACTGCCCATTTTTATTGGTGATCCACATTCTTAGTTATCAGAAAAAAAGAGTTCGTTCTCAGGATTTCTGTTGCAAATTTAGACAGTTAGGATAGTAACCCTGAGGACATATTGCCAAATACAAGGAAGGGCAAGAAACTACTTCCCAAATGCCACATTTTATCAAATGAGGTTTGCACACAATAAACTGGAGAAGTATCTCAGTTTAGATGAAAACCTGAGATCTTCATTCAAACCGCAGCTATAGCTTGAGGCCAAGTGCTTTGGATGAGTTACTTAATTGTCCCAAGCCTTTGTTTCTTAATCGGTAAAAAAAAAAAAGGTGGGAGTTATCCCACTGACTGGGGTTATTGTAATACAAGGAAGTCTTGGTACAATGCAGGCATTCGGAAATTCTGTAGACACTTCTATCCTTTAAACGGGATGCTTGAATTTAAAATTCAAGTTTTGAGTCTGTTGCCTAGGGTGATCATGTAGGGAAAATGGCTGTATAACGAGCCTCCTAAAAGCTGTGTTTTCCTGGTTCTGCTAGAGCATGGTCTAAGCACGTCAGGAAACAGGATGCCTAGACATTTCATGAAATGTCCACTAGGTGGCGACATGTTGTCATATTTACTGTCCTCAAGGTCTAAATTAGAAACGAATTCTGAGCAACCTTACACCTGGTATTACAGGTAAATGATCATTATTTGGAGGAAATAAGATATCAAATAGTTGCTTCCTATTTAAAGAATAACTTTGAATGCATGTTAGGATACAGGTCATCCTGTATCATCAAACAATGCTAACCTTAATAGCAAAATTTGCTTTACAATTCTTAGATTTTTTTACACGTTAGCTTTAGAATTATTTTTGTTTTAGCTAGTTGATTTATCCTCAAGAGATAAAAACTCTGAAAGAGGAAGCCTCAGTTTTCCCCTTGGCTCTGTTTTAGCTGACTTAAGTCTACGTTTTAGACATTTTTTTTTTCAAATTCCTGGGCCCTCTCTAAGATTGGGTAGTTTACACTTTTCAAGACCATAAATTTTTCCCCAGCTCTTGGATTCACAGAAGACCAAGAGATAATATACAATACCTAGGGAAATGGTCCAATAGAGAAGCTAAATACACACAGGGTGTTAATCTTAACTATACAGATGAGGCCCTAAATTAACAAGACATCTCTGGGAAACAAAGGAAATCCTCTCGGACTCCTGTGGTGAGTCACACAATGACCCAGTCTTCCTATAAAACCTCCACAAAACGATGGCTTAGTTCTACACTATGCTCTATTTTCTAACTCTTAGTCAAAACATATTTATCACTTAATATTTTTATTCATGAATTGAAAGACCTGGGAACTGCGGATGAACACAGAGACTGCCTGGGAACTACAGATGAACACAGAGATCCGCCCTCACCTCTTCTGCACCAAGTACATCTCCCGTGACTGAAAATAATTTTCATGAAAGGGCCTAAGAGCTAGTGTGGTGGAAGACAGAAAAGCTAACATTTCACTGTATCACTGTCTTCCCGTTCATCATCGACTGGCTCGAGCGGGCACCAGTAACATCTCCATATGTCCTGTCTCATGCTAGTAGAGCCCAAGGGCACCTTCTAGAATACAAAATTGTTTTGCAGAAGCGTTGACTGATTACTGTGGGCCTAGGGTGGGAATGGGTCACCATTAAAAGCAGATAATTGTACCTATAACTGCAGAGAGCAGGTCACTGTCAATATGAGGCTGTCACGAATTGCCATGCTTATGGTTTCTGCATCATAAGTGTTGTACAAAAAATGCTCATCTGACCCTGGTGGAGCAATAGTAGAGCGGGTAGAGTGCTTGCCTTGCATGCAGTTGACCCAGTTCAATCCTGTCATCTCATAACTCAAGCCCCACCAAAAGTGCTCCCTGATCACTGCCAGGTGCGCCCTTCCCATCACTTGCCCCATTCACTCCCTCTGCCCTCCTCAACATACACAAACCAAAGCCTTTTTGACTTCACTTTGAACTCAGTCTTTTTGTTGCGCAAATTGAGCTAAGTCAATGGTGCATAAAACAAAACCTTTTGTCCCTCCATCCCTCCTGGTGCTGTATAATGAGAAAGCACTTGCCTTGCATGTGTCCAGGACCACAGACCCCCGAGAACACCGAGACCAATCCCTGGGCACAGTATGTGTGGTCCAAGTTCCCCCTTACAAAAGTTTCATGAATTGCCCCTTTATTCTTTTGCCATGATATTAATATCATAGGGAGAGAAATAATAAAAAAGTGTTTTATTATCATAAATTTACAATTTTGGATTAAATATTGATGCAGACTAAATATGTCAACAACTACACACAGGATTATGGTGATAAAACCTAGGTGAACTTCAGACATCAAAGTAATCTCAAAAATTCACCTCATTTGACTTCCTTTCATATGTAGTGTGTTAACTTGGGGGGGGGAGGTAGAGTAAAGGCAGAAGGGAGGAAGTGAATAAATTTGACACAAAGAGATAATCTCGGAGGAAGGGACTAATCCTTGGCATAATCAGTTGTTTATACCTACAATAGGGTGTGGCACCGCCCCACCCTTATGCTCTCTAGAAGCTGTTTAGTTGATCTTTGTGGACAGGACCATCCCTGACGTTAGGGATTACTTTTTGTGTGTATAAGGGACTGGCTTGACTACTTTATCCACTTTGGTGGGACTCTCTCTGGTGGGATCCTCTTGGGTCCTCGTGCATGGTCTAAGTTCTGACTAGAGCTAGAGGTCTTCCATTATACTGGATTGCGGTGGTAGAGCTTGTTCTACTATTAAAGGCCTTTTGGAACAGTGCTGGACTTGTGAGTTTTCATCTGTTCCCTGGTGGCCTCAGAGGTAGAAAAGAACTTCTGTCCTGATACTGTTGGGGACCCCAGCAGCTCCCTCACACTAGGCCATAGTAATACATAAGTATTGCATAATCATTTTATTTTATTTTAAGTTTATTTGGTTTGTTTGTCTATTTTTTAGGGACTATGCTTGGCAGTGCTCAAGACTTACTCTTGGATCCCTGCTAGGGATCACTTGGTGGAGCTCAGGAATAAGTGATGCCAGAGACAAAACAGGGTCAGCTGCAGGCAGGAAGAGACTTAAGCTGCACTCTCGCCAATTCTATCTGTGGATTTTAAAAAGAATGAACTGTCACTACTCAAATGACCTAGAACTGTTTTAAGTGGAACTGTTTTAACTATTTTAAACTCAGAGCTGGAAACTGGAAATCACACAAGTTTTTCTTTCTGTAATTTAAAGTACATTACTATTGAAGGTGCCAATTCTGATTTACAAGATTTCTGAACTGGCCAGGAGTAGGTTTGATGAAAAATAAGAGGCAAAAGGAAGAGGATGACAATGGAGATGGATAGAGAGGTTCTAGAATCATAATGAGTGGACCACACAGGCCAAAGGAGGGGAATTAGCAGAAATTTTCAAGCTGTGATGAATGAGTGGGAAAATAGCCTAAGTGAGAACTGAAGCGATGTGTGTGTATGTGTGTTTGGGGGAACCATAAAGGGAATTTGGATTGGAGAAGAGTAATATGGCTGGACCATGTCACAGCATGTGGTCTGGGCTAAAAGCAAGGCTGGATTAGCCATAGCAACCAGAAAGCTGAATAACTGTCTCTGAACCACTGGATGGTTAAAGGTTTGGTTGGGATTGGGGTTGAATTTAAGAACTGTGATGCCTTTTGTGGCCTTGTATCAATTTTTGATGATTCCTTGGAAAACTCTTTGTCCCCACTGGAAAACTCTTTATCCTTGGAAAACTCTTTATCCTTTTTCTCACTTTATTTTTTTTTAAATTTTAATGTAGATAAAAGCCACAGCAGTCAATACAATTCTAGAGTTGAAACTGTTTAGGTAATAGAGCTCCAATATTAAATTTGATAAATATGAAGATCCGGGCTGTGATGGGCTGGTCGGCTGGGTGGAGTTCTGAAGAGAGAGAGTCGGATGTGGAAAATGGCAGCACCCATGGAGTGGGTGGGGGTCGTCTGGCTTGTTGTGAGGTTCTGCCGGGGTGGTGGGCCAAGGCTGAACCCACCATGCCTCCCGACTGCCTCATGAGCGGCTGGGCACAGGGAGAGCAAGGAACCGCTCTGCCCCATGTCTAAGAGTCTCTGGACCAGCATACCTGGGCGGATTGAGGAAGAAACAGCTGCAGGGTGGGTGTCGATGATCCGGGCTGTGATAGATCCGGGCTGTGATGATCCAGCCCGGATCATCGACACCCACCCTGCAGCTGTTTCTTCCTCAATCCGCCCAGGTATGCTGGTCCAGAGACTCTTAGACATGGGGCAGAGCGGTTCCTTGCTCTCCCTGTGCCCAGCCGCTCATGAGGCAGTCGGGAGGCATGGTGGGTTCTAGCCTTGGCCCACCACCCTGCCAGAACCTCACAACAAGCCAGACGACTTCCCCACCCACTCCATGGGTGCCACCATTTTCCACATCCGGCTTCCCTCTCTTCAGAACTCCACCCAGCCGACCAGCCCATCACAGCCCGGCTCAGCGGTTCATCAATAAATGCTTTATTTGGAGGTGTTTAAAGAATATGCCTCCCGCACGGCAAGCCTAGCAAGCTGCTCATGTTGTATTTGACATGCCAAATGCCAGTAACAATTATATTAGGTCATTCCCATGACCTAATATAATGGTTTGAGGCTCTTTATGTTCCTGTAGCAAGCCGATGCCCTTTGCTCTACTGGCATGAGACAGGACATATGGAGATATTACTGGTGCCCGCTCTAGCAAATAGATGATTAATGGGAAGATTGTGATCTTGATCGTGAAATATGAAGAATCTATTTTTGTATGTGGAAATTGTTATGTCTCATGTCTCCTATGGGGTTGGGGTTGTTACGTTCTTGTTGTTCTTGTCTAAGAATTTACTAAGATGATTGCTGCTAGTGGAACCTTCTATAATATTGGTTTGTCTGTTGAGTTTAGTTGACTTCTATGTCACTTTCCCATCTAGTTTGGTGAAATCCTACTGGGATTTCAGTATTGAGGAATTAGGGGGTATCCAGAGACTTCAGGATCTGTGGTCAGGACCACTAGTGAAGCAGTGGAGTTTAGTCCTTGCTCTGGCTACAGTTGTGGGGTGTGTGTGCAGCTGGCGGCGGCTTAGCAGGACACTGCATACATTCTTCATGTGGTTGACCAAATGCTCTTCCCAACATTGGCTAAATGATGAGCCACTGATGAATGTAGACAAACAAGATTTTCTGTCTTGGCAATCGGAATCCCTGATGGAGCAGACTCACTTGACTTGCAGTGTCCCCCAAAGAGCTCCATTTAGTCCTGCTTCTTAAGCCCTGGTTTTATTGAACCATGTGGGTTACATTTTTCCTGAATGTAATGTTTGTTTTTCTTTGATGTGGTAACTTCATTCTAATTAATGAATCTGATTCTTTCAAGGGTGCAGTTTCTGTGCAGACAACCTGAGAACAGCGACTCAAGACCTTTTGGACCACAGGCTTTTAGGGCAAACATTAATTGGCTCCTTATGAATTAGCCTCCCCAAGGAATCTACTTTTCAAGTTCTATTTCCTGCTATTCCTTGGCTTTCATCTTGTTCTCTGGTCCATAAAGTACCATTTGGGTAAATCCTGAAAGTAAAGACTAACCATGAACCTTGTTTCTGATTCTTGTTTCTGACCATGTATTGGGTGGGTGGGTTCCTCCTGATTGACTCAGGGTTTGGTCCCATGATGGGTTTTAGTTCATGGGATAGGAGTGACTGCAATGGTGACATTAAAGCACTGGGAGTTTCTCCACTGGAGCATTGCTGTCATCAAGTGTGGAAATCTGGGGGAAGCTTCTGTGAAGGGGGAGAGAGGGCGGTGCCAGCCTCCAGCAAGACTCCAGTGGGAGTCTTGTGAGGAGAAAGCCCCCAGCACCAAATCAGGGGAACTGACAGGTGATTGGTTCTTTTTGTTCTTTGTGGGGAAAGGTTCTCCCATACGGTGTTCAGGAGACTGGAGGAACTTGAGGCAATTCTCAACCAGCCGGATCAGTAGCTCAATGTGGGGTTCTGAGGATTCAGTGTTGAGGGTTCAGATGCTCGGGGCCAGTGGTGCCGAGAATGACCAGGCCCTTCGCTAGAGGTGCATGGGGACCTCCAGGATGCATCTGGAGTCTCTTGAGGAACCACGTGATGCTTGGGATCAAAGCAAGGTTAACTGCATGAAAGTCTCATGCCTTAACCCTTTCACCCCAACTCTTTGACTGACTTCAAGCCACTAAATGTTCAGGCAGTTTGCTGTATAGCAATGAATAACTGAGCAGAAATTGTTCCCATATCCTTAATGAGAGTTGTAAGTTCACTAGACATATCTCTTATCTCCTACTTTATCATCCAGGCCTGGCTTGGCTGACCTGTGCCATTGTTACAGCACCTATGTCTGCCTCAACCTCTCTCTAGCTGCTTAGCACCCTCCTCCGGATGCTCCTCCCCACCCATCCCTTCCCCCAGTTCCTCACCAATCTTCTGCCCTGCTGACTGTCGGATCAGTGCTGCGTGCCTTCAGAGGCACCGGCATTGCCACTAAAGATTTTTGTTTCTTCAAAATATTACAGCCACATTCTAATGCAACCTACCTCTAATCACCGTGAGATTGACGCGAGATACACAGTTACAAAGTTGCTCATGATTGGATTTCAGTCATGCAGGGGTCTCTTCACACTCTGGCTTCTCCAGTGCGCATTTCCTGCCACCAGGCCCCCAGTTTCCCTCCCACCGCCCCACACAGACTGCCTCTATAGCTGTGTCTGTCTATCTCTTTCCTTTTGTGCATTATGGTTTGCAGCACAGGTACTACTCAAAGGTTGCCATGTGTATCCTATACCTCCTTTCAGCACTCAGTTCTTGTCCAGAGTGATCATCCCAGCTATCATCATTAGAGTGACCTCTTCTCTGTCCCATCCGCACTCCCCAAACCCCCCAAACCCCAAACCTCTGCCCCACCCCCTGGCAAGCTTACAGTCGTGGACCAGTTCTTCTACCCTCATTTCTACAGTGTTTTTTTTTGGGGGTGAGTTCACACCCGGCAATGCTCAGGGGTTACTCCTGGCTCTGCACTCAGGAATTACTCCTGGCGGTGCTCAGGGGACCATATGGGATGCTGGGGATCGAACCCGGCCGGCATGGGCCAGCCACGTGCAAGGCAAACCCCCTACCAGCTGGGCTATCGCTCAGGCCCCGCATTTCTACAGTCTTATACTGTGGGTTTGTTTTATTAATCTATCACACATTCTGTCTGTCCCTCTCTGGCTTACTTCAGCATGATGCTCTCCATGCACAGATTTGATTCCTAGGCATGGCCGGATCACAGCCCCTCGCCAAGCTCCTGAGCTCCACTGAGTGGCCATCATGGCCCTTGGCACCACAGGGTTTAAGCAGTATCGCATCTTTGGGCCCTTGCTTTCAACTCTTTGGTCTTCCCTTATTTTTAGGACTGCAGGAATACTTTTTTGGGAGGTTTCTCCTTATGTGTACCCCCTCCTTACCCCCAGTAATAGAAGCATATACAGACATCCCAACACTGTATTGTGCCTGGTGTATAGTTTTCCTTTTTTTTTTTTTCCCTCTTTTTTCCTTTTTTTAAACCTTTTTGATGCTCAGGGGTTACTCCTGGTGGTGCTCGGGAGACCAAATGGGATGCCGGCAATTGAACTTGGGTCAACTGTGTGCAAGGCAAACACCCTACCTGATATGCTATTGCTCCAGCCCCTGTTTTATATATATATGTATATGTATATATATATATATATATATATATATATATATATATATGTGTGTGTGTGTGTGTGTGTGTGTGTGTGTGTGTGTGTGTGTGTGTGTGTACACACACATAGAGACTCACAGACATGGGGCAGAGCTGCTACTGGCTCTCCCTGTGCCCAGCTGCTCACGAGGCGCCCAGGAGGGATGGCGGGTTCTAGCCCTGGCCCGCCACCCCAGCAGAGCCTTGCAACAAGCCAGACGACCCCTGACTCTATGAGGGCCTCCATTTTCCACATCCGGACTTCTCTCTCGTCAGAACTCCACCCAGCAGACCAGCCTATCACAGCCCGGCTCGGCCGCGCGGTTCATCAATGCTGGACTTAGAGATGACTACAAGAGTATGCTACCTGCATGGCAGAGCCTGGCAAGCTACCCGTGTTGTATTTGATATGCCAAATAGCAGTAACAATTATAGACCTCATTCCGGAATAGATTGAGGCTCTTTATGTTCCTGGAGCAAGCAGATGCCCTTGGGCTCTACTAGCATGAGACAGGACATATGGAGATGTTACTGGGGCCCGCTCGAGCAAATCGATGATGAACGGGAAGACAGTGATACCTCTAAAGGATCCCCCTAAATACTGCCTTTTCTTCAAGGCCTTTTCCCACATGCCAAATGTGTTTTCTCCCTGTTGGAAGCTTGAAAGCCTTTTGAGCATTTCAGCACTGAAGATATGTACTCTAGTTCAGAGTCCTGGACTCCAGTTCTCAGTGGCTGATGAGCTGGGATGTCCAAATATCCACATTTTCGACAAGCTTTTGGGATACAGCTGTTGACCTGGAGACATTTGTGAACCATTTGTCTAATGTTCAATTGTCTGAACTGATGCATTGAATGATTATGAGTTTTGATTGGAAGAGAAGTTAAAAACAGTTGCTAGAATTTGTTCTTGGCAATTCTGAACATACACAAACTTTAGAATGAAGATAAGGTTTGTTTTAGCGTATGTACATGAATAAGAAAATAAGCTTCTCACTGGACACAAATACCTCCAGAATCCCACTGTGTACCCACTCTTTACTCAGGAGAAAATGGAAGCTTAGTTTCCTTCAAGAATATAGTTTAAAACTGGAGCTATCCCATGCAAGCACAATGTAAGCCTCTGATATATTTGATTTTAGTACCTGTAGTAAAATCGCCAGAGAAACAGACTTTTTGTCTGGAAGTTTCATGAAAGTTTGTGCCCAGGAAACCTTTTTAAAATCCTAAGAGCTGGAAGAAGTACACTTCTCTACAACGGCTTGAATCCTGTGGTCTTCAATTTAGAGGACATTGGCTTGGGTATGAAACCAGTCACCTGGATATCATAGGAGAAAAATGAGCAAAACATAATAGGCCCAAAGCATAAATATCATTCAAAATATTATTTATAAGTTTTCACGGTGGGTGGCATATTTACCCCGACAGAGTAAAGCTTGTAGCTCTTAAGATACCAGAATTTTTATTTTACACACTACTACTCTAGGAGATGGAATATCAGACACATTTTCCTAGCCAGGGAGGTACAGGTTATTCTCAACTCTAGGCCACAAAACTGTGAACTTGGCTGCCGTTTTTAGTGAAGCAAACTCATAAGGGCAATTCCAAAGCCACGACCACTGTCGTGCTCGGAATGAAGTTTGAGGTCCTGAGACATGGGTTAAATTTAACTTGGATCATTAACTAGATGAATTTTCAGGTTAGGATTTTAGCAGTAAACAAGCTGACAGGGTGATTGGCAGCCTCTCATTATAGAGGCATAGTGATTAATTAACACAGAGCTTAATTAATTTTGTAAGGCAAGGAACAGCATTTCTTTGCAATGAAAATCAATATTTGAATACTGGGAGCCCCTTCCTGAGTTAATTTCACTCTGATATTTAGCTCACTTAAAATTCTAGGTTCTTAGTAAGTGTTATATGCTTCCAACCGTTAAGGTAATTGGGAATATTTATGCTATCTTATCTTGTTATTTTTGGAAAATTGTGACAGATAAATAATTTTTTTATTCTTGTTTCAGTTTCAAAGGCCTAGTTCTATTGTTTTGGCTATCCGGATAAGGAGCGACGCTGCTAAAGGCAAGGGTGTATTATAGAAATGATGGGAAAGTGTTTTCTCCCTCCCTTGCTTTGGTATAAAACATATCCTTCAATACCGAGTCAACATACACTTAGCTTATTTTGCCATTCTTATAGCCTAGAGAATAATTTCTTTAAAGACTAGAGAAGACTGAGCGATTTTAGAGAAAGAGAATTTCCTTGAAATGTGACTTTCCAGTAATCTCTAGTCTTAAGAAAATAAAAAAAGCTAAAACAAGCAGAAACAATCAGGGATGGAATATTTTCTTCAGCCTGGAGAAAGTTTTCTGTGAGAATCCAAAGAAGTTTTGAGCCTGGACTTCTCCTTCTGGGAATTGGACAGGATGCCTGCCAGGCAGTGAGAGAGGGAGGGAGAGAAAGAGGTAAGGAGAGATAGAGACAGAGAGAGAGAAAAGCAGAGACAGACAGAGACACACACAGAGAGGTATACATATATATAGAGAGAGAGAGAAAGAGAGAGAGAGAGTTGGGGAGAGAGATAAAAGAGAGGGAGGGAGGGAGACACAGAGAGATAGATAGAGTAAGAGACAGAGACAGAGAGACAGAGAGGGAGAGACAGACAGATGGACAGACAGAGACACAGAGAAAGAGAAAGAGAGGGGGGCACCCACCCTACCAGCAGGCAGTTGACAGAGTGCATAGTTAATGATTTTAAGGTGCCTAGGGAAAACAGTTCATCCTTAGGAGAAATGTCTTCTGGGACATCACTCCTTCATGTGCAAAGTCAGGAAAGAGATGAGAGCATCTGGAGGGCAGACTTTCTAAAAGCTTAGGCTCCTTTGTGGAAATGAAGTCCCCAAAGTCCAAATAGCTCACAGGCCTTGAAGCTGCGTCCTACTACAGCCTAAGGCCAAAATGGTCTCTGGACACTGTGGATGGATGTGAGCAGGGAGAGTGGCTGGGACCCAGCTGTTAGGTGAAGAGCCGTGGGGAGGTTGGCGTAGCTCCAGCTGAACTCAGCATGTGCTCCAGGGATGTGGCTTCTGCAGGTTTCCCACTATGCCAAGGCACACGGAAGGAATTTACCGTGTCCCCTAATGCCATTGACAATGCTAACAACCATTGCCCCCAAACTGCGACAAATTTTTCCTTACCCCCAAATGTTAACATTAGCAACAAGTGCCTCACCAAGTTTTCAAAACATCAAGAACATAAGACACGGGGTTCTAGGTCTCAAGTCACAGCGATCCCCTCAAGCAAAATTCTTCCTCAAAGCAAAAAGGTGATCAGATTCCCACACTTCTAAAGAAAATATCTAAAATAAATGCATCTATTAAATACAGACAAAAGATACACATGACAACCCTTTAATGTATGTTCTGTAATCCTCAATCTGGAAGGGAAGGAAAAGAGAAAGAGATAGAGAGAAAGGGAAAGAAATAAAGAACCTGCCATGGAGGTGGGCTGGGAGAGGGGGAGGGAACCGGGGACATTGGTGGTGGGAGATGGACACTGGTGGAGGGATGGGTGCTGGAACACTGTATGACCAAGACCCAAATATGTACATCTTTGTAATTGTATATTTCACGGTGGTATAATAAAATACTTATAAAAAAAGAAATAAAAGAGAACACGAGAAAAAGGAAACACATTCCTTGCTCATGGATGGGGAGAATCAACGTTGTCAAAATGTTAAATCTCCCTAGAATTTTGTATATAGATTCAATGCAGTCCCTATAAGGATATCCATGGCATTTTTTCAAAGAAATTGACCAAACACTTCTGAAATTCGTATAGAATAATAAACCTCCATGGATAGCTAAAGCAATTCTTGGGAAAAGAAGTTGGAGGCATCATCTTTCCCAACTTCAAACTGTACTACAAGGCAGTAGTAATTAAAACAGCGTGGTATTGGAATAAAAGCAGACCTGAGGACCTATGGTATAGAGTTGAGTATCCTGACACCATCCTCAAACACATGATCATTTAATCTTCGATAAAGGTGCAAAGAGTACAAAATTGAGCAAGGAAAGCCACCTCAACAAGTGGTGCTGTGAAAACTGGGCAACTACATGTAAAAAATTGAATTTGGACCTCTGTCTAACACCATGTACAAAAATCAGATCAAAATGGTTTAAATAACTCAATATCTTCTTTTTAAATGTAATCACAGTATCTTATTTCCCAAGCTTTTGGGATTTTTTGTTTTTATTTATCTTGTTGTTCAATTTCCTATCAATCGTTCTTCACTTTATCTCTATTTCCTTTTTAGGTAACTAATTCTGTTTAGCTATATCAATGACTATTAGTTTGTTCTTTACTTTGTCATTTTATAAAATTTATATCGATATACTGTGAATATAGATGAAATCATCCCCAAATTTTCTTTTTTCTTCTGACTTATCATGCTTTGCATAATTCTCCCAAATTTCCATTTTGTTGCAAATGGAAAAAAATTATCCTTTTATGGCTGAATAATATTTCATTATATAAATGCACCATTTCTTTGTTAAAAGACAGCTTGTCTGCTTCCATATTTTATACATAATGCTACAATAAACATTGAAGAGATATAGCTTTTAAAAAATAAAATAAAATAAATACAACTATTTTTTTTTCATGGTTAGAAATACCGTGGTGCGGACAGCCTTAGAAAATGCAGGCAACCCAAGAAGGTCCAGCTTGCCATGTTGGGACTGTCTTAGCTTTCTCCTATTCTCTTAGAAGACAAAACCAAAGCTAGATGCTGGAGACACAGAAGTGAAGGCCAAGTAAGGGCAAAGGAGAGAAGGTGTCATAAGAGCAAGCTATACCACGGCCTCTCACAGCCTTCCTCTGGGCTTTTAGACTTTCTCTACCATTAGAAACACCAGGATTGAGGATTCATGACAGCCGTCTCTCTCCTGCCTTCTCCCACTTGGCTTCAAGCGGGTGGTGGGCTTTGGAGGGACCACAGTGAAGAGCAGGAAAATGGGCACTTCCAGCTACGTCAGGCAACATGAGCCATGCTGCTCTCAGGAAGAAATGTCACACACCTCAGAAAATACTCAGCTCAAATGAATGTGATTCACCCAACTGTGTGCCTTGAAAGAGCACTTTGGATAGAAAATGAAAGACCATCGGGTTGTGTTAATGCAGTCAGAATACTTTGAAATCATTTCCAAGGACAACTTGCAGCTAGTTCACGGTGTTCTGTCAGAAACGGTCACCAGAGCTTGTGCTTTTCTGACTGGTCATTGATAGTGCTTGACCAGTTGGCATGTATTTTAAAATCATCCTTGGTTATGTTATGGTTTCTATGCCTGTTATGACAAAGGAGTCTCAGAAATGCATCTACTTCTTAAAAACACTTCTATGTGTGAGCATACTCACATATTGTTCATAAATGTTTGCTAATTATTGTATTATGACCGCAGAATCCGTGTCCAATAATATATGACCTCCATCTTCTTGTCTATTACAGAAAATTTTCTTCCACCTCGCTGCTTTATCTGTTAGTCTTCCATGGACCTGCTGGTCTAGTTAGTTGGCAACTCCCAAATCTTCCTGAGTATTTTTTTTGTTTTTAAGTGACTTTGCCTTTGTCTGATATCAAAAAATTCCTAGAAGAGGCACTGGAGCAATAGTACAGTGGGTAGGGCATTTGCCTCGCTCGCGACCAACCAAGGTTCGATCCCCAACATCCCATATGGAGCCCAGAGCACCACCACCAGGAGTGATTTCTTTTTGCAGAGCAGCAGTAAGCCCTGAGCATGACCTGGTATGGCCCAAAAAGGAAACAAATCCTAGAAGACTATAGTATCATCTTCAAAATTCTCCATCTCAGCTTCAATTCAACCTCTTCTGAGGCTTTCTCTAAGACATAAGCTAAAGTCAGTACTCTCTGTCTGTTAATAGTCATTAGGTTTCCAACTGTTCAGTAATGATTTGGGATTCAGGAATAGCTTAATTTATTAAACTGCATTTATACGTAATTTCCACATGTATTTTTGTGGCTTACTCATTTAAAGCACAAACTTATTGAAATTCAAACTTATAAACACTGAGCCCAACTTTCAGTGCAATAGTTTAATGTCGTGAGGACAGAAGATTGTTGTTCTAAGCTGGGGAGGTGACTTCTGAACACATTTTATATTCCCTGACTTCAAATTCCATCTGCAAGACATAGATAATATGTTTTGGAATATGTGTTATGACAAAATCTAATCTCTTAATTTCTCTATTCACTGCAGGTTCCTCTATAGGAGAGACGTTGAGGCTTGGAGATTCCCCTCCAGGACGTGTTCCTTCGGTGGGTACCAATGAGAGGATGTTGCCCAAGATGGGAAAAGAAAGGAAAAGAAAAGGTGACAGCAGAGTTATTTCAAAAAAAGAAGGGGGAAATGTCTCCTTTATAAGCTTGTCAAGTCTCCTTAATGCATGCTTTAAAAAATAATACTAAAAGTACAATTAATCTTTTGATTGCAAAGTGATTTAGGAGCACAGTAATGGCATCAGAATGAAGCATTCTGCGAGTGGTCCAGGGGCACAGATATGGGGAGTGTACACAGGGGGTGGAGTCTGGAATATCACATGGTAGAATTTGAACTGAAATATATGTTGTTGTTTTTTTCTTTTTGGGTCATACCTGGAAATGCTCAGGGGTTACTCCTGGCTCTGCACTCAGAAATTACTCCTGGCGGTGCTCAGGGAACTATATGAGATGCCAGGGATCAAACCAGGTTGGTCCCATGCAAGGTAAACACCCTCCCCGCTGTGCTATCGCTATCACTCTTTCCTCTTAGCAAATAGCCCAACTACAAAGAAACAGTGGTGGTTTCAAATATGAGCCCCAGTTGCCAAGCGCAGCTTCTGGAACTGTGGGTATTTGCTTTCTAGTCAGCTGCTTCGGAGCCAGGACCGGGATGCAAAGACAGTTCCAAGTGGGTTGTGGAGAGAGACCCAGGTGGGTGTGGAGAGAGTCCCAGGTGGGTGTGGAGAGAGTCCCAGGCAGTTGTGGAGACAGTCTCAGGTGGGTGTGGAGAGAGTCCCAGGTGGGTGTGGAGAGAGTCCCAGGCAGTTGTGGAGACAGTCCCAGGTGGGTGTGGAGAGAGTCCCAGGTGGGTGTGGAGAGAGTCCCAGGTGGTTTGTTTCTTTCTGGAGCTGCCCTGAAGTTCTTCTGGGGTTTTGTGATTTTCTGATGGTTTGTGGAAGCGTTGGTCCTTCACAACTCCTCTCACAGCAACTCAAGACATTCCAGCTTATTTATGATAATAACCATGTATTAAAACTGTGTCCTCTCGGTAAGTGTAGAGAACAGCAGCTTGAGCAAAATGGGCAGCTACTTGTAGATAGTTCATGAAAACGCAATCCCGGTTATAGCTGTGAGAAAAATCTACGCGGATGCTTTCTCTTCGTTGCAGCCTGTAGATACTCCACAGGCTACAAGATGAGGGCGGAGTATAGGCCCGCCTGCGCTGTGCCTGTAATTAGGAATATTTCACCTTTAAACCGTGTCCTGAGCGCTGAGAGTTTCCCTGCTCGCCCTTCCCGGCCCCACACAAAGCATATTAAGTCGTTTTACCTAGTTGCAGAACTATGGAATACAGCTAGTATTTCATACCGGAGTAGAATTGTTACTTGCAGTTAAATTACTCCTTTTTCTCCAGAAAAAGCACCCAGACGTGTCAGCTCCTAAGGCATCTGGTGGGACCCGGATGAAAGTGTTTTCCTTCCTGTTATTTTGAGTAACTGTTAGATCCTTGCAGAGACAGACCTTAGCTCTGTGATGCTTGACGGATCTGAGTCATCCAGCCTGGGTGAACCTGACAAAATCTGGACCATGGAGGCGCCTCTCCAAGAAGAGGGCAGGGAGTCTCCAGACCCTCGGACCCTGGCCCAAGCCCGAGGCAGATTCTGGCTCCGGAAGAGGAAAGTGGTGTTTACTGTGCAATTTTCAAACGCAAACAACAGCAAACCGGCAGCGCGACAAAGGATCTTCCACCGACAGACATCTTTGGTGTTTAAACTAAGGATAAACATCCTCACTATCTTTGGGAACGCTGGGCGGGTAAATATACATATATCTCTTTAATAGGCCGCAGGGAGAGTTCACTCAATTTACCCCCAGAACCGTCAACTTTCATTCCTGCCACCAGGTTCCGATGTGAGGACATTAGATAAAAGTGATTAAACATAGAGTGAAATTGGGGGCCTTGTAGTAGTACAGCAGGTAGGAAGTTTGCTTTGAAAATGGGCGACCCGAGTTCAGTCCCCGGCATCCCATATGGTCCCTGGAACACCTCCAGGAGTAATTGCTGAGTGCAGAGAGAGGAGAAACCCCTGAGCATCACACACACACACACACTCACACACACACACACACACACACACATATATGCAGCATATACATTATGTTTTCTATATACATAGAAGCCAGACCACTCTCCACTACTCCATGGGGCCCACCATTTTCCACATCCAGACTTCCCTCTCGTCACAACTCCACCCAGCAGACCAGACTATCACAGCCCGGATCATCCACACCCACCCTGCAGCAGTTTCTTTTCAATCCGGCCCAGGTATGCTGAACCAGAGACTCTCAGACATGGGGCAGAGCTGCTCCTTGCTCTCCCTGTACCCAGCTGCTTGTGAGGCGCCCGGGAGGCATGTCGGGTTCTAGCCCTGGCCTGCCACCTCAGCAGAGCCTCACAACAAGCCAGACCACCCGCCACTACTCCATGGGGCCCGCTATTTTCCACATCCGGACTTCCCTCTCGTCACAACTCCACCCAGCAGACCAGACTATCACAGCCCAGTCGGGGGGCCGCTAGCGGCCGCACAAATCATCTATAAATGCTTTATTTAGAGGTGACTACAACAGTATGCCACCCGCATGGCAAGCCTGGCAAGCTGCTCGTGTAGTATTTGATATGCCAAATACCAGTAACATTTATATTAGGTCATTCCCGTGACCTAATATAATGGTTTGAGCTCTCTATGTTCCTGGAGCAAGCGGATGCCTTTGGGTTCTACTAGCATGAGACAGGACATATGGAGATATTACTGGTGCCCGCTCTAGCAAATAGATGATTAACGGGAAGATAGTGATAGTGATAGTGATACATTTTCTATATTATGTTTTCTATATATATTCTGAAATATATATATAGAAAATATATTACATTTCCTATATATATTTTCTATATACATAGAAAGCTCTTACTTTTGTTGTAAAATATCTACAAAAAATTTGTTCTTTTCCCTTCATTTTGGCATGCGGACCCTTGGTACAGGTAAAGTTCTGCAAAGCCCGGAGATTTTAGGGGAGATTTGGGCACTTTGGAAGTCTCTTAACAGTCAGAAGAGTGGAAAACTGAGACACCCCCACCCCAAGAAAAAAAATTTATGAACTTTCAAAGAACCATCATCCAACCTGAAAGATCTGGCACCAGAGAGGTAATAAAAGCTGCGACTACAGCCTCTTATCTCTGCTCAGTTTTACGGAAATCTGAAATTACTCCCCAATGAATGATTATAAACACCCCTTTTCCCTCCAGGTGGAGGGGGACGCCGAGCGCCCAAAGCAGCGACTCTCCATAACACCTCTGGCGCTGGGCACTAGCGTGGGGTCCAGGAGGACACCCCAGGGCAGAGACGCTGCAGGCCGCGCTGTGGGGCGCCGAGTCTCCTCCCCAGCGCCGGGACGCCGGACTCTGCCCCCGGCGCGCCCTACGGGGCGGAGCCGCCAGTGCCCGCTGCGGAGCTGACCCGGCCCCAGGTGGCGGCGAGGAGGGAGCAGCAGCCGGGGACCCCCGCTGGGGCTGAGCGTCCCCCCAAGGTAGGCGAGCCCCTGCCATCGGCGCGCAGGGTCCCTCGGGCTGGCCGCAAGGGCGTCCCGTCCAGCGAGTTCGCTCCAGCGCTGCAGGCGAGCCAGGGGGCAATGCTCTGGGCACTGGGCGAAGAGACCGTTTGCCCCCTAACCTGCAGCATGGGGCACCGATTCCAGGGCGGGAGGTTCCTGCTGCCCCAGGAGAGAATTTTAGGGGCCCGCTTTAGGGCCTCCCGAGTCGCAGGCGCATCTGATGTGCGCTACGGTTGCTTTTCTTTATTTGCTTTTCAAGGACACCCTGGGATTTCTGCCTGCTAATTCCCTGGCCTGCTAATTCCCGGGGCTGCTAATTCCCGGGGCTGCTAATCCCAGGGTCTTGAGGAAAACCTGAGGTCAGCTGTGAGGCCTCACCCTCGCCCCCAACTGGGGCGGCTCTACCAGGATCCTCCAGAAAGAGAAGAAAGGAACAAGTGATTGAAGGGGGCTGACAGTAGTCCTTCACTTATTCATGCCTGCTTCTGTTTTTGGCTACTAGTTTTCTGTCGTTAGGCGAGTAAGAGCTGGAAGTTACAGAACACGAGGCAGAGCTGCAAAGGGGCAGGGAATTTAGGCACCCTGCGTGTGAAACGAGGCTGAAAGATGTCAGCCTTCTTCGAAAGCTGCATTTCAGAGGAGACGCGATTGGCCCACACGTCTCTGGAGCTGTGTGTATCCGTTATCAGCCTGTTGTTTCGTTTTAGGAATCAAAACTTTCTGATTTTCTTGGGTGTGTGGAGACGAGATGAAGCATCCAAACAGAAAAGGGAAAGACTCGGCTTTTGCAATAGGGAGAAGACAGTTTCTTCTTTGATTTTACCGAATGCTATTAAATATTTAGTTCCGTCCAAGTCTGCTTTTCCAGAAATTTGATCTGAGCAGGTCTCAGGTGTCCTGGCAGACACAAGTGTGCTATTGTTTTCTGGTTCTGGGCTCTGCTACTCGGTTGAGAGCTAAGGCCTTGACACAGGATTCGTGCCTAAGGCAGGGGATGCCTGTAGCAGATACAGATAGGACCAGGGCAGGTTACACTTCCTACAAGAGTGAATTTTCGGAATCATCACCAAGCAGTTGCTGAGAGCATTGAAGTATGTTTAGTAGCTGGTTAGTCTTCGACTAACTCAAAGTGACTTTTGCTATAGCTAGTGTTTTGCTTATCGTGTTCACGTTTATGGTTTTGCGGATTAGGGACAGGCATCTTAAGTTTACTTATGTACAGTATGCTGGACAAGGTGGGCTTGAGTCCATTATGGCTAGTCTCCATTACGGCCACAGCTGAGAGATGTTAGTTAGGTTTGGAAAAGGCTGAAAAATCGAGAGGCCAGCAGTTTGGTAGAATGAAAAGGGAAGGAGCGTCATTTTAGGGTCCAAGAGTGGTGAGGCCTGTCTGTGGAGACCCTGCTTCCTTTCGAGCACCCTGTACGGTCTTGGAGCACCACCGGGAGTGATCCTTGAACAAAGAGACAGAAGTAAAGTGGGCATAGCTTAAAATCCAAACAAAAGTGAAAAATAAAATAGCAAATTAAGAAGTGACTTCAAATCTCAAAAACATAGATAAAAGTTATGTGAAAACAGGGTAAAAATGATACTAGGGAAACATTGTATCAATCTATGACTGCCTTTAAGTAAATTTTCATTTTATTAAGAATGAAAATTATCACCTACATGGGTCTGGAGAACAAACCAAAGCTTGAATGTGTGTGTTTCTGGTTTTGAAAATACTGCGTGTAACTGTGGATTTTTGTGCCCTTTGGGCATCTGTTGGAGCAAGACTTACTGAGCATGTCCATTCTGTGACACCTCCCTCTCACAGGATACAACAGTTACACAGGATACAACCCTGTGTAAATCAGACACATTCCCTGACCTCACGGAATGTACACAGCATTGAATTCCCACATTCCACCGCTAAGCACAGATTAAGAAGAACAACAATCATCATCCATCAGTTTGATAGTGACCCAATTTAACATTGCAGACTTTCAGATCAATAGAGTCAGATTCTACCATTGGAAAGAGACGTGTAGCCCAGTTTTTTGTTTCGTTCTTCTCTTTGCTTAGATTCAAGAAATTAAACCTTATATGGCTATCAACTTTATGCAAACTAAACTGAAGATGCCAGTAAATTAGTGGGGAAAAGTCAATGAACAAGAAGCTTAAACTCAAGAAGTTTCTATCCATCTAGTTATTTTCTCCTTTATATTGTAAAAATTGAAGTGCAGTAGTAGTTTACTCAGATAGTATTGGGGAGCTGCTGGGGTCCCCTACAGTATCAGGAAATGAGATCCCTTCTACCCCCAAAGTCGGGGAATGGATGAGAACTCAGGAATCCAGCATGGTTTTAAAAGGCTTTACTATCATAGGTTCTGATATACAATCCAAGAACAGGAAAACCCCTGGACTTTGGGTTCCCAGCTGTAGGCCACATGTAGGCATAGATGGCTGCCACCACATGTTAAAGCCCAACAGAGAATGGAGAGGCAGAAGCCAAAATGGCAAAAGGGACTTCTCCTTTCTCCCAGCTTATTTTATAGATAGAATTCTGCCCCTCTAGGTGTTATGGGTTTGGCTGCGATGCCTGGCTGCCTCAGCAGGTGGCAGATAGGAGTCAGGCTTGTCTACACCCAGAGCTCTGCCCTGTGGGCCCTGGATGGTTGATGATTGATGGTCTGACATAGAAAAGGACTGGGCCCCCTGGGATGAACCCAGAGCCACAGCAGAGCCTGGCAAGCTACACGTGGTGTATTCAATATGCAAAAAACAATAACAATAATGGATCTCATTCCCAACAAATGGAGACGTTACTGGTGCCCGCTCAAGTGAATCGATGAATTATGGGAAGACAAGTGACAAGAAATCCGCCAAAACTTCCCAGGCTGGCCCATCATGGGCTGGGCTGTCTAGAGATGAAGCCAGGAAATCCACCCTTTTGAAATGTAGATCTTCAGGTAGGCCTTTTGGCTTCACAAATGCCAAAACCTCCTAGCAGGGCTGGGAGGAGCTGCAAGCTAAGTGTAGCTGGAGCTTAAAGTAGGGCATGTCACCCAACAAGATGGAGTGATTCTATTAAAGTTATCTTGCTGCTTTTTTCCTAAAAATAGCTTTATTTGAACTATAATATACATACCATAAAATATATCCAAGTGTATAATTCAATGGTCTTGGAATATTTACACAATTGTGCAACCATCACCACAATCTATTTTTAGTACTTATTTGTTATTCCAGAAAGGTATCTCATTGTTGTTGCTCTTCCCGTTCTTATCCCCAGACAACCCTAATTTATGTCTACATTTGACTTCTCTGGACATTTCATTCAAATAGAATCACACAATATTTGGTCTTTAACCTTTTCATCTAGGACAGGGTTTCTGAGGCTGATGCTGGTTGCAGCAACCATTGATAGTTGTTTCTTCTTTATTGCCAACACATATTGATTCTGTCCTATGGCAGTGCCTCAGAGTGTTCGTTACTTGGAGGACATTTGATAAGATAGATACTTTGGTCCACATTTCATGGTAGCATAATTTGAAAATAACTGAGAGTAGCCAGATTCTCCTGCTGTTTACAGGAAAATACATTCCTGGCATGTTTACTGATGTCTCCTGATACACAACTGTGATTATTCTATGCTACTCTAAGGAAATTTTCAACCCCATCCAAGTAGCAGGAAACTCAGTCATTTAGTATTTTGGGGTTGGATTCGGAAGATCTTTAATTCTTGATAGTAAAGAACATATGTCTCCTTGGCTACATTTTCTTCACAAATGACAGTATTTAGAGAAGGGGAAGGGGAGCATTTGTTGATTGTCTGAGCTCAGTGATAACTGAGATACTTTTACAAATATGTGCCCTCCCCAAGGACATATTTTAGTCAGCACTCACCATAAAGCATGACTCATATGCAGCTTCATGCCAAGAGGGGAGCCTTTGAGAAGGGAGTGCCCCTGAGTTAGTGTGCTTTTAGCTGTTGTGAGCTCTGGTTCCCATGCATGTGCTAAAGACCGAAACGGATACAACTGTTTGCTTTCATACTCAGCCAGGCACTAGAGTGAACTCCTAGAGGAATTCCAGAAACAGAGAGCATGCCACTCCTGCTCCACCCCGACTTCTTAGGAGCTAGACCCAAAGGATTAGTGATTGAACTTGAGCACAAACAACTGAGTCCTGTTCCTATGGAGCAGTGTTCAACTATCTAGTGCCCAAACCAAGAAGCGCTGTGTAAAATGACCAAAATATATATTTTACTCTTTCTCTCTTAGAAATCAGGAGTCTTGAACAGAACCCAATCACAGATGCATGTGTGTGTGTGTATTTTAATTAATGTACCATTGGAATGCTCACATTAAGTCAATTTGGGGTGTACATGATAGAAAACCACTTATGGATATATCTTAGAGTAGCTTCACTCTGAAAATTCACTTCTGTCCTTTACTAGCATTTGTTTTTATTATCCAACTCACACCTCTCATATCCTCTTCCCTAAGAGTAACGACTAACTGGTCTAATAATTCAAAAATTCTTTTTTTGTTTAGAATTTTTTATACAATTTCTTTTTGTTTAGAATTTATTTTATACATCTGTATCCTCAACGATACTGCCTGTGTAAGCTATTACAGTAAATGCATTTTTAAGGAACTGTGCTTAGAGATGTATCCAAAATGTCCTCTAAAAAAATTCTTTGAGTTGAGTAGTATTTTATAGAAATTTTTCTGTAAAAGAATGGGAGGTTCTGTGAAATGAAAGCTCAAGCTCATCCTTAAGTCATTATCTTTTTTAATGGCTCTAAGATCTGCTCAAAAAGTAAGTGGCTATTATGGATAAAAAGAGCATTAAAGTAATTTGAAACTTACTGTCAACTTAGAATACAAAGGATTTTATGTTTCACTTGTAGAATATGAAAACAAGGGAATCAAGGTCACTAATCTGCTTTTCCAGTGTTAACTCCTTTGGAGCTCAGTTTTTCTTTGAGATACAAAAACTTCTAGGTATCATCACTGCTGTCTGGATAATCTGTGATTCCATAAGTACTGTTTCAGTTGTAGAACATGGAGATGATTAGAAAAAATGAGAATGATGTATTATTCCAGCCGTCTTTTGTTGATTGTTTCCATCCTGATGTTTGCTGAGAGGCAGAATCAGGCCGAGATATCAATCCTTATCTTGTCACTTTCATGGGTCATACTCCTGAGCTGTGAAGGTTCACCATAATGAAGGTTCCCGCAAGGTTGAGTCGTAAGAGGCTTTTTCTTTTCATGTCACTTGTGCCATCATTACTCACAGTGATAGAAAGTAGCCTAAGGAGCATGATCTTCCCCTGCATGAGCAGCTACTTCCTCTCTGCTTAAATTTCTGTTATCACCTAGATTTTGTGAGAGGTGCTGCTCCTTAATCCAACATCTTTACAGTGGAGAGAGCTGGCGGTGGAGTGTGGATCCTTCCTGCTTCCAGCCCCAACTGTCCCAATAGACCTTATAGTCACTGACTTGACTGTCTCGGTATCAGGAGGCACATATGGGCAGTGAAAACAGGTTAAACATCTAGAAAATATGAGGAAAGAGATCAATAGATAAGGCAGTCTAAATCCAGAAATTAGATTTAAATATCTGGTTACAAATATTCTCTTGTACTTACAGTAATTCCTGAGTGCAGGAGGAACCCCTGAGCATCGCCTGGTGTGAGCTCCCCAAAAAAATAGACGTACATTTTGCTTTCACTTGGATCATTTCATTTCACCTAAGGGTGAGGTTGACATGCTGTAGGAGTGTGTTTAATTTTATAAGAAACTGCCTATGTGTTGCCCATTATGACTGTAGAGTTTGAAGTCCCACTAGCAACAGAACCAGCTGCTCTGCTCACCTGTCAGCTTGGTATTGGTTATTCCCTCACCCCACCCTTTTCCTGCACTACTAGAATTGTTAAGGTAAAATAAGAGACAGTGGAGCTGTGTTATTCCAGCACAACTTTAGAAAAATGTGGATGTTTTCTAAATTCTTGAGTTCTTTCACGATCACGATCTTCCCGTTGATCATCTATTTGCTAGAGCGGGCACCAGTATTATCTCCATATGTCCTGTCTCATGCCAGTAGAGCCAGAAGCATTGGCTTGCTACAGGAACATAAAGAGCCTCAAACCATTATATTAGGTCATCGGAATGACCTAATATAATTGTTACTGGAATTTGGCATATCATATACAATACGAGAAGCTTGCCAGGCTTGCCGAGCGGGAGGCAAACTCTTTTAAACACCTCCAAATAAAGCATTTATTGATGAACCGCGCAGCCGCTTGCAGCCGCGTGAGCCGGGCTGTGATGGGCTGGTCTGCTGGGTGGAGTTCTGACGAGAGGGAAGTCCAAAAGTGGAAAATGGCGGCGCCCGTGGAGTGAGGAGGGGTGGTCTGGCTTGTTGTGAGGCTCTGCCGAGGTGGTGGGCCAGGGCTAGAACCCGCCATGCCTCCCGACTGCCTCATGAACAGCTGTGCACAGGGAAAGCAAGGAACAGCTCTGCCCCATGTGTGAGAGACTTGAGTTCTTTACTCTTGACATATCCTATGAAGGCATGAAAGACATTTTCCAAAAGGGATCTTATAAATTTACAAATGACTTGGGTACATGCCGCTGACATCCACTTTTTTTATTAATTACTATTTTATTATACCACCGTGAGATATAAAATTATGAAGATGTTCATGTTTGAGCTTCGTCATACAGTGTTCCAGCACCCATCCCTCAACTAGTGCCCATTTCCCACCACCAATGTCCCCACTTCCACCCCCACTCTCCTAGCCTGCTTCTATCGCAGGTTCTTTTCTTTTTCTCTCTTTTTCCTCTCTTTCTCTCTCTGTCTCTTCCTATTCTTACACATTGTGGATTGTATTGCATGCATTTAGAGGTTATCATATGTATCTTTTTGCCTATATTAAATGCTCAGTTCTTGGCTAGTATTATCATTTTTGACAGTTATTAGCACACTGTTCCATTCTCTGTCTTATCTAACCTCTGACTCCCACATTTGTGGTATACCAGGTTTTGAGATATCACGCAGGTGCTTTGCACCCACACACCATGGGAATTGAGCTGTATTCATCTGTAGAGTCCAGACCTCGAGGATGACTGTGGTTGTGTTGCTCAAGGTTTTCCAGCTTCCGGAGTCTGTGTGGGGGGGCAGGCCAGGAGCAAAACCTACCCCATTCCAAGAGGCCCCTGTCAGCCTAGCACAGGGTGGGCAGGCAGAGACTCTGCCCTGCCCCCTGAGTACCTGGTGTATGGCTGCAAGCCTTAGACACAGTTCTGGGTGTGGCCGCCAGGCCTTTGTGGAAGGAGCCAAAGTGGGGAGCTGAAGCCCCAGCTGGTTGGCATGCTCACCAAGTCTTGCATACCTGGGCTTGAATTTGGCCTCTCTCTTGGGTCTGGCTGTGTCTAGCTGTGGAGTCCAGACCTTGAGGATGATATTCACTTTTTATATTGTCTTCACTGTAAATCACAACTAGCTTTGGAGTTCATTTTTCACCTAGAAGTCAAATTGTTTACTAAGAATGATTTGCAGACAGGACAGAGGGGTATAGAAATACAATAGGAATAGTGAACAGATGACCTTCCAATAAGCACTTTCAAATCCATGATCCCTCTTAGTCCTACAATCTATGAAAAAAATTTATATTTACATTAGAAGTTTTCACGTAGAAAGGCTGAAATCAAGAGAGCTTAAAATTCCCCAAGACTTCCCAGCTAGTGGTGAACAGATCAAAGTTCGGTTGTCTCAGTTTGCTAAGTTTAAATAGTTTATGCTCCTGGAAGGTTCTGTAGGAAATGCTCAATGATTATTCAGTGACTGACTTTGCAATCCCCCAACCATTCAACTAGTCCACATGCAAAGCCTAGAAACCTGTTTGGAGAGTTTAGCAGGAAGCAGAGATGGAAATTCTGCAGACTCCTAGTCAGGATCCTTGACTGTTCTGCAGGAGCAATAATAAATGGTCTCATTGAGTCTGTGTCCTCATCTGTAAAATGGGAATAATAGTTCTGACTTCTCAAGTGTGTGAAGGTGGTCAAAAGGTAAAGAATTTTCCCTAATTTTCTCATACTTGAAAAAATTAATCTTATTTCAACCTCTGCAATGTGCTTGCTGCATCAAACTCTGAGTGAAAATTTTGTCTGTATTACAAAGTTTCAAATAATATCATTGAACTCTGAAGGAAATTGTTTTTTTTTTTTTTTTTTTTTTTTTTGCTTTTTGGGTCACACCCGGCAATGCTCAGGGGTTACTCCTGGCTCTGCACTCAGGAATTACTCCTGGCGGTGCTAGGGGGGACCATGTGGGATGCCGGGGATCGAACCCGGGCCAGCACAGGCCAGCTGCGTGCAAGGCAAACGCCCTACCCGCTGGGCTATCGCCCGGCCCCTCTGAAGGAAATTGTAAAGGCCTCTGGATTTGGAGTTAGTGTGAGTTCAGGCACTGAGGCCAATTTATGATTCCCGCCCCAGACTTGAATCACTTAATTGAATATCTATCTATTGCTTATCAGTATAGCCGTAAGTTTTCATAGTGTGTTACAATGATTACTTTTGAGATATAATATGGAAAATGATTTTCTAGTAAATGGAACATATTTTTTACATTTTTGAATTGTGTTATGTCAGTATTTCAATCTTTATAGCCTTCAATATTTATTCCCCCTAAAATTAATAAATTTCCTTTCGTCACATGTAATAGCCCTTGATAGCGTTGGCTATGATAGAAACATGGAAGTGTATCCACAGGTGTAGCATGGATATAATTAAGATTATTTTCTTAAAAACTCTTCAGTTGCTACTCAAAACAGAGCATGGCTTCAGTGCTAACCTGCTTATCTCTGGTCACACTGCACATTGTTTTCAGGTAAATGACAGTCACCCGAGATCCATCTGGCTGACACTGGATGTCACCATTGTGCTGTGTAATGTAGCTGCAGAACAGGTGTGCTACTCAGTATTTTAACTTCGGTCAGTCTCTGGAGATGTGTTAGCTTTCCCTTCATATAACCCTAAGCTCCTCGTAACCCTGTGTTCCTTTTGTAATTTCTAATATCTAAGTTCTGTGTAACCGGCAGGGAATAATGAAAACGTATTTAATAACATTGGCTCAGAGCTAGGAAACTGAAAACCAAGAAACTGCTAAAACCAACCAGGGATCTAAGTTGCAGTCTATAGTAACTGACTTTGGCCAATTTAAGTAGAAAAGGAATCTACCAGAAAACTGTAGAGCAAATTCCAGAATTGGTGGAAAAACTTGATTTGGAAATGGAAGAATCTTCTCTGCTCGTAACTCCAAAATGACCAGCCTAAAAGAGCGTGTTATGGTCCTTCAGGCTACCAACCTGGCACTCCTGCCCCTGGGCCCAAGGGCTCTGCGCCAGACTTCTTCCCTTCCCGGGACACTAACAGGGTTTCCACGTCCTCCAAGTCTAGGGATCCACCTTGCTCCAGGATGACCTAACTCCAGCACACGAATGTCTGCAAGGACCCTATTTCCAAATAAGGTCCCAGTGGAGGTATGGGGAGGTAAAACTTCAACCTATGAGTGGGAATGAAAAAGAAAATGCTACCAAGTCACGCCTTACCTGTTTTTAAGTATCAAGGTCAAGGGCTTCTTATGTCTTTAGAGTAATAGCTTTGTTTATATTATTTTGGATGCTCATTGACATGTGACTTGTCACACAAATTATAATTCACAGTAACCCTGGACAACTTGCTTTGTAAATCGTACATTATCCATTAGATGTTAGCATTATCGATTCCAGTATATTGGCATGCTATTGATAAATTATCAAGACAGTGCCAAAACTGTGGATTTGCTCTTGTTAAAATCTCCAAGAGTTCCCATTTGTAATCTTATGTTTAGTATTTTCTTGGTCCTCTCAGATTGTCAGCAGTTAATGTAGAAAATGGTTTTAAATTTTCTCTATTCGTTCTCCAAATACATCACATGTATCACTTGTATCACTTGTCTTCCCATTGTTCATCAATTTGCTCAAGTGGGCACCAGTAACATCTCCATAAGTGTCGTGAGCTAGTGTAGCCCAAGGGCATCTGCTCGCTTCAGGAACACGAAGAGCCTCAAACCATTCCTTCAGGTCATGGTAATGAGGTCTATAACTGTTACTGGTTTTTGGCATATCAAATACATATAAGTCATATCCAAATACATATAAATCATTATATACCAGGCACTGCTGGTATATAATATAAGTGCTTGCTACGTGTTAACTCACAAACAACCCTATGTTAATTTTTAATACTGTTGTAAATACTAATATTAATACTAGGTGGATTTTGCTGATAAGGAGAATGAAACCCAGAGCATGAGAAGCTTGGCCAAGGTCAGTATAACCACTGAGTGGCATAGCCAGGCCTTGGAACAGGGCAAACTGCCTCGAAAGCTCAGTTGTAGAAACTGAGAAACTTTCTGCAGAAAGTCTCCTGGAAAAAATAATCAGCACATGCTAGAGAACAAAGCAGAGCTGCTTTGGTTCATGGGGACCCCTAAACTCTATCTGTTCACCCCGCCCCTCACCAGGAGCCCCAGTTTAGGAATAAATACTTCCTGGCATGAAGCTACTCATAAGCTTTCTTCAATTCACTCTAGCATTAAACAAATAAAATTCTCGTCTCATTTTAATTAACTGATTGTGTTTTCTTTTGAAAATTTTATCTGCCTAATCTACTGCTGGCTGAAATAAAATGCTAAGAAGGATTTTCCCCAGGATGGTAATGCCATATGGCAGTTTGGACTTTACGGCTTAACTCCCCCATGGGCTTTTCAAACAAATCAAGGATTGTGGGTGCAAAAGTTTTCTGAACTGAAGAAAGAACAAGAATTTGATTTTATCTGGCTGGAGTTGAATATAAAGTCTGAAACCAGATGGGCACAAACTCCCCTCGTTATAGGCGGCTTGCCATCTAAAGTTATTAATAATAGAAAATAATAGAAACATAAATGTTGACCATTGAGCCTGTCTATAGAGTTCTTCAGCAAATGAAAGGATTAAAAACCCTCATTTTTTCACAGCTCTACATGTTATTGTCCTTTTAATTTTATTTTTTAAACAAATGCGAAGTTGATGCCAGAAATTGTATGTAATTTGTGTAAGAGAGCCCGATCAGTGAATGAAGCAGAAGATGTTTCAAGAAATATCTGTGATTATAAGAATTTCTTGACATTGGGTGGGAGAGACATAAGAACAATTTTTAGGATATATAGTTTGAGGCCAAAAGCAGTTTTCAATTTATGAAATGCTTTGAATGTAGTATATTTCATAAATTGATAATTTATGAAATCATGGAATGAATTATTTAGATTGAAAGTATTTCAATTTATGAAATACTCAGTGTAGCTAAACGCATTAAGCATACACCCTGTACAGAGGCACACACCCTGTTTTATTTATTTATTTATTTATTTATTTATTTATTTATTTATTGCTTTTTTTTGGGTCACACCCAGCGACGCTTAGGGGTTACTCCTGGTTCTGCACTCAGGAATTACTCACTGGCGGTGCTTGGGGGACCATATGGGATGCTGGGGATCGAACCCAGGCCGGCACAGGCCGGCAAACGCCCTACCCGCTGGGCTATTGCTCTGGCCCCATACCCTGTTTTAATCCCCTTTCCCACCCTACCTGATTAGGATTAAACACACACCCTATTTTTTGTTTTCTTTCTTTCTTTCTTTCTTTCTTTCTTTCTTTCTTTCTTTCTTTCTTTCTTTCTTTCTTTCTTTCTTTCTTTCTTTCTTTCTTTCTTTCTTTCTTTCTTTCTTTCTTTCTTTCTTTCTTTCTTTCTTTCTTTCTTTCTTTCTTTCTTTCTTTCTTTCTTTCTTTCTTTCTTTCTCCTTCCTCCCTCCCTCCCTCCCTCCCTCCCTCCCTCCCTCCCTCCCTCCCTCCCTCCCTCCCCTCCCTCCCTCCCCTCCCTCCCCTCCTCCCTCCCTCCCTCCCTCCCTCCCTCCCCTTCCTTTCTTTCTTTCTTTCATTTGTTTTTTTGGGTCACACCTGGCAATGCTCAGGGGTTACTCCTGGCTCTGTATTCAGGAATTACTTCTGGTGGTCCTCTGGGTGGGGGTGGGGGGTGGGAGGGACCATATGGGATGCCAGGGATTGAACCAGGGTTGGCCCATGCAAGGCAAGCGCCTACCCTGCTGTGCTATTGCTCAGGTCCTGCACACACCCTGTTTTAATCCCTCTACCTGATTGGCTGATATTGAGTTCAGACCCTACTTTCCCCAGTTTAAATATCCTTATTCCACCTAATAAAGTGGAGCTGCTCCCTGAAGTGTTTCTGGAGACTTCTTTGTGGGTGCTCTGCTTGACCTCCTTTGTGGCTGTTCTGCTCACTCAGGATCTGACCTCACCAGAGACGTCAACATCCCTCACCAGCCACATCAACACTTGAAACAAAAAAATGTGAAACTGTTTGTTTCACATAAATTACTGTCTAGAAAGAAAAAAGAGGAGGAGGTGCTAACCAATCATCAGGAGTCCAGCTCCAGGGGATTGAACTGGAGACCAAACAAGACTCAGACCACGTAGCTTTGCTTGCCTCTGTTTCCCCACCACTTCTGCTGCCACGCCCCATTCCCTTACCTGGGGCCAAAAAATTCCCAGGGAGGATCATGTAATCAGTATTTCAATTTCCACTTACCATGTATTTTCTCTGATACAGCTTCAAAATGTAAGGAATAAATGTTCATTCATGGGTACTTGGCCTGAGCTTCAGTTGATTCCCATGTGTCACATTGTGGTACTTTTGACTTTTTAAAAAAATGACTCAGAAAAGCAGTAAGAATCTTTATGGGCAGTTCAAGCTGGCAGGAAGTAGAGTGGACAGCGGTTTGGTGAGCGTGGTTTGGTCAACTTCAGATGCCCGCATGCTCTGATTTATAGACACAAATATAGTATATCAGTATATCCATAGGGGTTGATCTTTCGGCAACATCTGAGACCCAGGACTTAACCCTGGAGAAGCTTCAGAGGACTCTGCAGAACAGAACCTCCACTCTTTCTTCAGAAGCAGATTTGCATGGTAGTGGCTGCCAAGTCAACTTCAGCCGAAACTAGTAGAAGCCTGAGCGGCTGTCAAAGGGATTTGTAATAAAATAGAAAATTCTTGGCATATTCTGTCAATTTCATTGAAGATTAAAGGATAAATGCAGGATTTGGGGTTATCCTGGAAGCTAGCTAATTTTAAAGGGATGTTTACAAAGATGAAAATTCTTTTTTGTTTGGATAGCACAGCCCATTGCAAAATGTTAATTAGTTTTGGGGGTGTGTGTGTGTGTGTGTGTGTACACTCACATGGGCATGCACTTTTCTCAATAGGAAAGTCAGCCTTAAAGTGATGGAAACACCCTTGATATCAATATCATTAAGACAAAAGTTGGCTTTTCAGCTCTAATTAATTTTACTGTGATCTTGGGTAAGTTTGTGTCACCTATGGGTGTCTTGGTTTCCTTCTCAATAAAATGAAATTAACAATCTTATCTCACTGTGATTTCCATTTAATTTTAAACTCTTTGCTGCAGTCATTTCAAGCAGAAACAAAATAGAAGAGTATAAGAGACACATTGGCACTCACCTAACTTCAAAGATTTTGCTGATCTTTTACATTTACCCTAGCCTTTATTTTTACAACAGCAAATCCTAGAGTAAAATTTTCCTTGTTTGTTTGAGCCACACTCTGCAGTGCTCAGGACTTACTCCTGGCTCTGCAGTCAGGAACCACTCCTGGTGGGACTCTGGACTCTTGGGGTGACGGTGGCCAAATCTGGATCAGCTGTACTACCTCTCCAGCCCCAGAGGAACTTTCAAAGTAATTCCAAATGTAATATGAAGGGCATAGAATGTAAAAATATAATGTGTAGAATATGTAAGATAATGTTTTATGCAAGCAAATTTAAATATCCATTGTATTCTTTCAAAAAAGCTCTTTTTTAAAAGAATATGATAGATCAAATATCACACCACCAAAATTATAATGATTATTTAATATCATTTATTATACAGAGTTAAAATTTCTTGGTTTTCTTAATGTATCTCTTTAGGTAGCTGCTTTTCTGAATCAGACTGTTTATGTATTGTACTTGGTCATGATTCTCAACACTCACTACATGGCAATTCTTCTCTTCTCCCATCTTCATAGAATCATTGGCAAAAGAAACTAATTATTAGTGAAAAAACTCTACACTGTTTGGACTGGGGTGATTGTAGTTGTCACTGGACATTTCCCTCATTGGATTCATAGAGTTGATTTGATTCAGGTTAAATTTCTCAACAGCATGTGTGATAGATGATGCTTTGGACTTTCAGTTGTACCACATATATAGAGGACACATTCTCTGTTTGCTCTAGTTCTGCTGAACTGGATGTGAGTGGAGTCACTAAGGTTAAGGCATTCTTCATCAATCTTTCACCAGGCACATTTATCAGTGGCTGATGACAGATACCCAGATTCATTACTCTAAACAGGGTTACAAATGTAGATTTTTCAAGTTACCAGTACATTTGTATGTTAATAACAGGAATTCTATAGATAAATTTCCTTCACCAGCTATTTAGTTAGCATGAGATATAGTTGACCATAGTCATTAATACACTATAGGTAGGTCAGATATTGCTTGGTTTCCCTCTCACATCCTTTTTGAGAATTATTTTTAGGTAAATGGCGACATCCCCATTGATTTGGATAAAGAGAGTTGGTGGTGGTGATAATGATCTTTCTTGTGTCAACATATTTCAGGAACCATTTTTTATACATTTCAGCCCTTACAGTCATTCTGCTTCAGGTTAACTTCTGTCTTAGTCAAGTAGTATTAATCACTTTTCACTTCTCTTGGGGAATGCCAATTGGGAAACTGTTAGTCAGTTGAGGCCAGGATTCTAAAAAATGGCCTGAAACTATAAATAGGGGCCCCAGGAGAGCATCTGGGGGCATCCAGATGGAGAGAGCAGTGGCCTCCTGTTGCTGTAAGTTCAGCGCCTGGGCCATGGGACCCCAGATTCTGGGTTGGATAGATGGTATCAGGGAGAAAAGCTGCTTCTGGTGTCTAGGCCCGAGGACCAGCACCAGAGCCACAATGCCTGGTCGATGAGCCTGTGGGTTAGCACAGGGCAATTGGGCAACAGGGCAATAGGACCAAGCAGTGAGGCCAAGAAATAGATTTAGGGACACAGAGTAATGGAGAAACAGAGGCAACAGGCAAGAATGGTGAAGCAGGGACGTAGGGTTAGGGACACAGTAAATAGAGAAACAAAGAGAAAAGAGGCCCTGAAGAGAAAAGTCCTGAACAGAAAGAAAAGAAATCCTGAAAAGAGAAGTCCTGGGAGAAGCCCTGAAAGTTGATGTCCCGAACAAAGACCTCCAGAGAAAAAAGCCCGAAGAAGAGAGGAGCCTGCACAGTCTCCTCTTATGCAGAGGAGCCTGCATAGGAGAGAACCACCCTGGAGAAAGGTTCCTGCAGAGAGCGGCGAAGCAAGAAGTAACAAGTAACAGAAGACTTATTAAAAGTAACCTTCAGGAACCTCTGGCCTTGTTCTTTCTTCCTTAGAAGGGACAGTGTCTGCCCCCCCACCGCACCCGGACACAGGCTGGTGGCCCCAATGAACTATGAAACCCGCTAGGCCCTGGCATCTGCTGCCATAGATGCCCTTTGATCCCAAGTATTGTAAGGGCTATGGAATCCACTAGGGGTTCCTTGAGCCTGGGGGCAGCCACAATCCCCAATCCTTTTATTTGTTGGCCCTACCACACTTCCTAGGGGACAGTACCTTAGGCTCACCTCATACAGTTCTTGCCCAGACCTAAACCAGCCAAAAAGCTTTTTTTTTTTTTTTTTTGCTAATGAGCAGTACATAGACAGAACATTGCAAGCTACATATTAAATATCATTTTTCCTATTTCTAAAAATGTCAGCGATATAGACCTAGATTATATATTCTTAAAATCAAATCATTATTCTTAGAATTGCAGTTTGTATTATGAGTTGTCAGTAACATTTTTGGTTCTAATTTTTGTGCCTTTTGTTCTTTTTGTTCTTATGCTAACAGTATTTTTCATGACATCAGACAATGTCTTTAATTTTAATCCATATTTATTGCTTACATTTTCAGGCACAGAAAGCCTGAAGGAAAATAGAAACTTCTTTTGATACCTCAATTGAAAATAATGATTTCTTGACTATATTATGCCATGCGCTCATTTGTATGTGGCATGTATACATGAATGAATGCAGTAAATTCAAAATAGCCCTGCAAAGATTTTCACATACTATTTTAAGTGACTTTTTGTTTTTCGGATAAAATTCATCTTGTATAATTATTCCTGATATGTATTTTACAGCATTAAATAACTTATATGGCTACTCCATTAATGTGATATACAGATATATCCAATTTTTAATGTACTTTTAAATTTTGGATTTTTTGAATCAATTTAGCTTCATTTTATTATAGGACAAATAATTTCATGTCCAATGTGAACACTTTAAGTTGAAAATTCTCTTTTCTATTCACATTTCTTCCCTTTATGATAGAAATCATGATATTGTAGAAGAAAATTCTAATTCTCCCCCTAACTTCCTTTGGTTCTTTTTTGCTGATGCAAAAAAATAAATTTTCAAAATCAATTATAAAAGATAAATTTAATTTTTGTGTGCAGGGGTCCATAATATCTGGACTCTGGGGAGTCAAGAACGCATTTAGTACTTCCCAAGTGGGAAGTACATTTAGGAGGAAAAGGACAGGGCAAAATATCTTTCAGGCTTCAACACAATTTAGAAAGAAAATTTTCAGATTTTATTTACACATGAAAAACAGAACTAGAAAGTCTTAGCCAGGGATGTGAAGGTTTGTCTCGCACCTCCGGGAAAATGAAGAAGCAATTTATTTCAATTTTTTTTTTTTTACAGAGACATAAATTGGGCAAAGCATCATTTTTCCCCTTTCCTTATATTTCACTTGTCTTCAATTCAGAATGATCAGGCAGAGCCTGCTCTTGTTCCCAGCAGTGTGAAATGTTGCTACACAATGCTTTTTCAATGTCCAATACTCCTTTGAGAAATAGCAGATAATTTTATTCAGCTAGTCTTCACTTTATAGCCACTTTGAGCGTTTCTCCGTGTTTACTGTTATAGATAGATCTTTCATTGCCGTTATGACTTTAATATTTTAAAGTTTCTACTCAATGGTTGGGTTGCTTTGTATTAAATTGTTTTAAATTAAATTCCTGGATTTATGAATATATAAATTATAAATCTTATAATATTTGACACACTTGGCAATAATATTAATACTGAGCATTCGGTTTACAATATTGCCAATACTTAGCATTCAGTTTACAAGCCGTGTAATTCAGTGAGTTTCCCTAACTGATCTATGGTTCCTCTAAACTAGAGTTCACAATGACAACAGTAACAGTGACGACAGAGCTTCCCCCAGAGGGGTAAGACAGAAGACAATTCTTCCTTGTATGAGTCTACATCAGCTCATATCATTGAAGAAACAGAATATGTCAAAAAGGTAGGTGAATGCTGGAAATCCCATTAATGGATGGGCTCTTTTGAAAAAGAAAGCTGAGTACATGGGCTTTGTACTTCTTCCATAGCAAATGTGAAGAAAAACAATACTAGTTGAGCCAAACATAACCTTGGAGTGGAAATTCAAGCACATGTTTAGTTATTTCTCTTGTGGCTATGAAACTCTGTTCTTGCCCTCGGAGTAAAGTTGAATAATGGTCCAGGAGGGCTCAGGGCACCTATCAGCACTTAATTTGTCTCATGCTATGCCCTCTGAATTTCCCACTGTTTTATTTCATTTCCCAGTTGTTTCATGAGTGTTGATGCTGTGTTTCCTAGAAGATCTTATGTTTCCTGCTGAGTGCCTCGCTCCTTTTCACAATGCAGGGCACTCTCACAAGTGATGCATGTTGGCATGCCTCTTCTTTAGAAACGTCAAGTCTAGCGTCGGGAATGTGACTGCAGGGTACAGCACGTGCCTTGCTCCAGGGAGGCCCCATGTTCCATCCATGGGATTGTATGTTCAGTCCTGAACGCCACGGCAAAGCCTTGCATCATGACAACTCCTGGGTGCAGCCCCTACGACCACTATAAAACAAAACAGGAATATAATGGCAGCTGAACATATATGTTCTTATGGTCTGATTCTTAAAATATTGGGTAAATGTGAACATTGTAGCTAGTTCAGGTCAATTGGTTCATCTTGAGTGTCCTGCAGTTTTATAGACCACCAAAATGTGGCTTTTATATTTCATGCATAAATTTGTATGCTGTGTTCTAGTAATTATTCTGAGGTAATGACTAGATAGCAATTATTTTATAGTGATTACTAAATGGTAATTGTTTTCCACTAATTACTAAGTAGTAATTTAGTACTAAATTACTATATATAGAAAAAACTGGATAGTATTAGATAATAATTGCTAAATAGTGTAATTACCTTGTATTATTATATTGATTTAGGTTATATTTTAAGTTTGACTTGGAGATAAACCAAGTGCTTATTTTTGAAATCTAAATGATATGAGTCTAAATGCAGTTTAGATTGATGATAGCTACTTAAATTGAGGTCCATTACTTTCCAAATAAACCTCGTGCCCTCACAGCACTCATAGCTAGTATGAAAGGAAAAAGGTGTCTGATATTGTCTCTGAAAAACATTTTTTTTTCTTCTAGATTCGAACTACTCTGGAAAAGGTTCGAAATCAAATGTTTAAAGATGAAGTTGGACCTAATAGTACAAATCACAAACTAGATGTGAAGGTAATGGGTTTATTAAGATGTTTTCATTGGAATATCTCAGAACACAAATATAAGACCACAATGAATTTTTGCACTATTTGCTCATTTTTTAACAGGAAGTGTTAAGTATGTTTTGGGTACCTAAGATCTTAGTGGGCATATTATGAAGTACTTAACCACAGATTTCATTAATAATGTGTCTGTGGACTTATATAGAACTACCCGAATATTTAAAGAGAAGATACATATCTAAAGCATATGGAAAAATATCAAAGCAGCATTCTCTAATGGCAAAGATACAATTTTTAGGCTCATCTGCACCACACCCAGTAGATACACAGTCAAAGTCATTAGCCTAGAATACTAAATAGTGCAAAAAAGCTTTAATGCGCCATTTCTCCCAATGCCAACCTTATGTTTGTCAGTCTGAGCAGTTAGCATGGAGCCTTATATAACTTATGCCAGGTTAAGCCGTCTCTCATCCAAATGCCTCTCATTACTGTTAGTCCCATAGTATGGTGGCTGTATACCCCATAACAAGAGTGTGACGTGTGAACAGTCGTTCTGTCGTTCTCTGCCTTCAGACAGCACAACTAGTTGTGATCATTTTCTTTTGTTTTTAGGCCATGGGCCACACCCTGTGCTGCTTGGGTTTATCCCCTGGCTTTGCACTCAGGGTTCACTCCTGATGGGGCTTGGGGACTCTATGGGGTACCAGAGATTAAATCTGGGTTAGCCAAATGCAAGGCAAGAGATATCCTGACTCTACCTCTCTCTCTGGCCCCTCCGATTATTTTCTTAAATGAGTTTGTCACAGCTGTGAAAGAAAGGTTATGCATGGGAATAACAGGAAAGTTTATATAAACCCAGGCTTGGCTGTGTTGTGTTGCCTATTAGTCTGCCAAGAAGGTTCCTCTCCACCTCCAATTTATAAAGATATAAATGCCTTATAAAATTAAGTTATACATATATTGATTTGATATATGTATATTTTGCAAAATGATGATGAAAATTATGGTTTGTTGGCACATCTGTCACTTCGAGTAGTTAAAATTTCTTTTCAGTAAACAAAAATCTATTTTCTAAGCAACTTTTAAATATATCTTGCTGGTACTGTTAACTATTGTCACCATGTTGTATATAACACCCCAGAATAGATTCACCTCTGACTGGAGGTCTGTACTCTTTACTATCTTCACCCATTTCACAACCTTTGCCCCTGTCAACCGTCAGTCAGTTCTCTGTTACTGATTAAGGAGATGAGGAAAGGGAGACGGGGAGGACAGGAATGAGGAAGAGAAGAAAGAGAAAGAGGAGGAAGAGAAGAAAAGTACAGTAGACTGAAAAAATCATTGAAAATTAGAGTTTTGGAAAAAAGGAAGAGGGATCATTTTGTCAAAAGGTGATTATATGCCAACTTACTTGTCAACTTACTGAATATTGACCATTGAACTTATTGGGGAAATTGTTGGTGATGTTCATAGGGTGTAGCTTAGGAGTGGCGATGAACTGTCACTAATGTGTCGTCCTTTACCATCTCAACCAACCACCGAAAGTCAGCTAACTAAGCATTCTACCTTAGCAATGTAGCAGTCAACAACAGACTGGGTATGTCATGGAGGACCCAATAGGCTATATATTATAGCCATGGTGTGTATGGTTTCAACATAACCATGAAACTACCTGATGATACATTTATTAGAGTAACGCATCACTGTGTAATGCATCACTGTGTTAGCTTTGAGTAACGCATCACTGTGTTAGCTCCTTCCCCTGGCCTCAGGACACCGCTCCTCTATGGTTTTGTTCTCAGTATATCATCTGCAGTCTCAGCAGCATTGTATCATCTCAGCAGCATTGTATCATCACAGAGTTTTATAGAAAAGCAGCAGATAGTGCTGCACCCTAGACCCCCTTAAATTTTTTTTTTTTTTTTGCTTTTTGGGTCACACCCGGCAATGCTCAGGGGTTTCTCCTGGCTCTGCACTCAGGAATTACTCCTGGCTGTGCTCGGGGGACCATATGGGATGCCGGAATTGAACCCAGGCCGTCATGGGCGGCAGCGTGCAAGGCAAACGCCCTACCCTCTGGACTATCGCTCCGCCCCCTTAACTTTTACTCTATGCGTCAACTCGACATACCACCGTTCATATGCACGTTGAAGTTCATGATCCATGAGCTTTGTGGTCTTATATAACCACAGTCTACCTTTTGTTAGTCTTTCTGGGCCCAAGATTGGCCAGCACCTGTCTCTCACATGAAACTAGTTCTTGAGCATAAGCCTGCCTGTTTGTGATCCCCAGTGCCAGAGCCAAGTATGTGCATATAAAACTGTGTGAACATCACGGCTCAAGTGTGTGAGCCCAGGTAGGCTCTACAATTAAAGTGTGTGGTTAGTTATAATATATTATAATTATATATAGATAAAATATATAAATAGTATATATTATAATTATATATTATTATTATAGAGCTTATAGATAAACTCTATAATTAAAGTGTGGTACCACCCACTTCGATTGTGTGTTACCAAGGACATGTTCTATAGTTTTCTATGAATTCTGATGACTTTTATGATATTTACACACTATAAAAAGTAAGACTTGCCTTGGATATTGGCTACTAATTGTTAGTACTGAGTAAATTAAAATACTACACTTGATCTTAGCCAAAAAGCCGAGAAGCAATGAGTAAATTAAAATAATATTAACATGTTACCTTGTTAAAAGCTTATTTTCCAAAAGTACATTCGCTTTATGTCTAAGTCTGTGGCTTGCTACAGTCAGAAGCTATGAATTTATAGAAGAGAAATACATTACTGCAATTCAGTAGTTAAAAATGCAGAGGAATTGGTTTTAAAGAAAAATTTAAAGGGCAATAAGAACCGATCTGACATACATTTTAATCAAATACGTTCTAATCAAATGGAGGAATCACTGTATCTCTGTGTTCCTATTGTTCATTGATTTGCTTGAGCGGGCACCAGTAACATCTCCATACGTCCTGTCGCAAAGAAAGTGTAGCCAAACAGCATTTGCTTGATCCAAGACAGGAAGAGCCTCAAAACATTCTTCAGGTCATGGAATTGAATTGAGGTCCATAATTGTTACTGGTTTTTGGCATATCAAATAAGACACAGGTAGCTTGCCAGGCTCTGCCATGTAGGATTTGGGGGAAAAAAAAAGGCAATAGAATTGTAACTATTTCCTTAGAGACATTTAAGAATGTATAGGGATCAGGCATCAAATCTGGGTTTGATGAATGCAAAGCAAGTCCTACCCACTGTACTATCTCTCTGGCTCAGAAGCTCAGCTTGGAGGGAGAAGGGATGAGACTGCTCTTACCACTTGGGAGGGGATGAGGACACGAAGCATGGCCCCAAGGGCAGGAACTCCAGTGACCATTAGCTCAGAGGCAGGATGGGGTCAAAGGTTTGCAGGCAGTGGATACAAAGGCCTCAGCCTTGCAGTAGCCATGAGGGTGGATTAAGAATGGGGGAGAGGGGGCCGGAGCGATAGCCCAGCGGGTAGGGCGTTTGCCTTGCACGCCGCCCTATGCCCAAAAAAAAGAAAGATTTGATTGTATGTGTTGTAACTGCCTGACTTTAATCATTGCAACCATAAAGGGAAGTGAAAGGGAAAATTCTTTTTCCACAAGTCTTTCTGTCAAATATTCATTAACAAGTAAACAGAGAATAACATCATGCCTGCTTTGTATATAGATAAAAGGATGATCTAGGATCTAGACTAAAAACATGAAAACGAAACATCAGGGCAAGATATGTTAGATTGAAAATATGATTTCTATAAGCTATTTTCCTTTGTTTTTAGATCTGTAAATCACATAGTGGAAAAACAGAGCTTTTTGTTAAACAACTTGGCTTCTAATTTGGACTCTGGAAGTTATTTTAAGGATAACCTTGGACTTGCTAGTTGAACTCTATTCTTTTCAATTTCCTCAACTCTATGACAGAGTTTATAATATTTGAGTAGTCAGACAAAAACGCACATACAAAGCATCGAAAGATTACCTGGCACATAAGAGGGCTTAGAAGTACACATGATGATTATCTTTGTGAGTAATGTTAAACAAACCATTCAGGAGGCTATTAGAAAGGTAAAGCTTTTTTATTTGAGACCAAATAATTGGAATTTGGAGTATACTGACTCAAGTAGAAACCCAAATATACCTGGAGAAGGCAAAGTCAGGAATTTTTATGGGCAGAAAGAAAAGAGGAAAATGAGCGAAGGGTTTAAAGAAAAGAACTGATTCGTGTTTATACGTTTAGCTATACTTATATCTCAATAATTGATTACCGATTCTGTCCTCTGGCAAAAGTCTACAACCACAGTCCTTATAATATGAAAAATTTTTCCCACCACTGTTTGCTTGATGTGTTAAGAATTGCCATTTGGCCTAGCTCAAAAGTCTTGTGCCTTTCTATTGAGGCTCTCAGCACAGTTCATCTTTCAAGACTGCGCGCTCCTTAAAAAAAAAGATCCTGCAGATGTCAACTTTTCACAGTATGTTAACTATATAAGATTTCCTCAGCCAGCTTTGAATTGGAAAGCCAGGAGACACAGCCAATAGTCCATCTCTCTAGTTCTGAGCTTTCTGTTTGTAAAATTAATGTATCTGAGCTAGGTGCTTTCAAAATTTCCTTTCTACCTCTATTGTTCATGGTTACAGATAAGATTTATTTTAGCATGCAGAGTTCATATCAAATTATATTGGCTTCAGTTTTAACATCTATGGTTAGAAATTTACTATGCAATAAATCTAAGGAAGCATCATTTAGCATAAAATAATATGTACTAGATTAATATTTGGCTTGATTATATTTATTTGTAATGCAGTTTGTATCCAAAGGTATTTATGTCTAAAACTTAAAAACTTGGGGCTAGAGTGATAGCAGAGCCAGTAGGGCATTTGCCTTGCATGCAGCCAAACCGGCATCCCGTATGTATGGTCCCCCAGGCACCGCTAGGAGCAATTCCTGAGCGAAGAGCCAGGAGTGACCCCTGAGCGTCGCCGGTGTGACCTAAAAAAGCAAAAAAAAAAAAAACACCCCAAACTTGTAGATGTTATTTTTCTCCCCCCAAAAGACTTAATGATTCAACAACAGGGAATCTAAATGGCATAATACACATACTTCTTAAAGTATAAGACTCAGTTCATGTTTGAACAGTACAGAGACTAGCTGCATCATGTAGAATCCTAATTGATATTTTTTTTTAAACCAAAAGGATTTCTTTATTTTAAATTTGCTAGTATTTTGTGACTTCTCAGAGCTCAGGAGTTGTATTAACATATATGAGCTGGAGAGTTATAATCTCATCTAAACTTCAGCATTAGACTCCACATAGATGCAGAGGTTTGATTAAACTTACTTAGAATAATTATATTCAAGGCTTTTTTACCATCCTTTCTTTTTTATTAATCTCTCATTGATATTTGATAGTCGAAGATTTCTCTTATTTGTCCTAACCTGAACCTTCCTTGATCTGTGAAATAGTGAGAAGCAATTACTGTTGTCAGTGTTTGCAGAGAGACAGGCCTGTGATTTTTTTTCATGTGTATTCATTGCAGCAATACCAATACATGGAGAATGGCTCTGACTCCGAAGTGGATGTCTCGTGGTTGCAATTTGGATCTGATCATGGAGAGGATGAAAGGAAAAGACCTACAGCTCTTAGAAATGAACAAAGAGAATGAAGTGCTGAAAATCAAGGTAGCACTACTAGGAAAAATTTTCTAATTTTATATATCGAGCCTTTGTAACAATAAGGTATGTTCATTGACCTGTTAAAGCAAATATAATACATACTCATTTATAGATTCAGATATATGCACACACATACACATATATGTACATATATCTGCATATTTTGTTATACACATATACATATATACATATACATGTGCATATATAAAAATATATATAAAACAAAATTGTATGCCACAAATTAAATCTCACTGTTTTATGTTGGAGAAAGCTTTAAAATTTTTTAATTAAAAAAGTTCTCCAGTATGAGGTTTTTCTTATAGCAGATGATAAATCCAAGAGATCTGTACAAGAATAGACCTCTGGTAATAGGTTTGTCAGAAAGGTTGGTCTCATGTTTGAAATAAGTGTTTAAAATAAGTATATTTTATTTATTAGAGAACGATAGTTCAGTAGTTCTGTATCTTTTTTCTGCTCAGTTATTGTTGGCTGTCTTCTAATTTTCCCCTTAAGGCTATTTTTGTATAAAGTACTAAAATGAGTATGGTAGATAGACATGCTCATTTCCTTAGGTTAAACCCTTGAAAAAATCATGATATATTAGTTCTGTTGTCTGTAGTATAGCAATCTTATTAAACTTCTATTTCAGGAAAGCATTATACTGTGGTGGAATTCATGATAAAATGTTTGCCAAGTTGAGAGTGCCGTGCAGAGCTCCGAAGGGCTGTGTCTATGCAAGCGAGCACTGCCGGGCTGGAGCTCGGTTTCCGCCTGGCCAGTGCCAAGCCCCATGAGTGTCACAAAATAGAAAGGAGGGTCTTATGTTCCGTCCTTGATAGATCATTGTCCTTCCCCCGACCTATGTCTGCAAAGGTGCAAATTGTAGCGTTAAAGCTCAATATTTTAAGTTGCCCATCACAGTTCTGTCCTTAGTCCTTTTCATCATCACTGTATCACTGTCTTCCCGTTCATCGTCAATTTGCTCAAGCGGGCACCAGTAAAATCTCCATATGTCCTGTCTCATGCAAGTAGAGCCCAACGGCACCTGCTTGCTCCAGGAACATAAAGAGCCTCAAACCATTCCATCAGGTCATGGGAATGAGGTCTATAATTGTTACTGGTATCTGGCATATCAAATACGACACGGGTAGCTTGCCATGCTCTGCCGTTCGGGTAGCATACTCTTGTAGTCATCTCAAAATCCAGCATTTATTGATGAACCGCAAGGCCGCTTGCAGCTGGGCTATAATAGGCTGGTCTGCTGGGTGGAGTTCTGACGGGGGAGTCCGGATGTGGAAAATGGAGGTCCTTATGGAGTGGGGGTCGCCTGGCTTGTTGTGAGGCTCTGCTGGGGTGGCGGGCCAGGGCTAGAAACTGCCATCCCTCCTTGGATGGGAGACCTTTTCATCATAAGTATCAAAATATGCACGATGACCTTTTTTTTCCTAGCTGGAAGCCTCCAGAGAAGCTGGTGCAGCAGCTCTAAGAAACGTGGCCCAGAGATTGTTTGAAAACTACCAAACTCAGTCGGAAGAAGTACGAAAGAAGCACGAAGACAATCAGCGGGAGCTTCAGGTACAGTGCTCAAGGCAGGCGATTGCTGTGCCTGGTCTCTGGCCCTTCGGTGCCTCTTGAGGAGACATTAGACATGAAACAAGTTATGTCCCCAGGGAAGCCAGCCCTGGGACAGCGAGGTCTCCTCTACCCTCCTAGCCACTCATGCTTTGGCATCATAAAGGGGTGGCCAGGTGTCAGTGTTGCTGCTCTGACTTACAGGCACCAGTGAGAGGAGAATTGGGCCACGTGCTTTGTGGTACCTGTCAGGGATGCCCAGATCTGCCCCTGTCTGACCTGAAGATCGCATCCAATCTGACTTGGAGAGTCCTTGTTTCTAAAACGAAAGAGCTGAACTAGATAAATCTTTAAATATGTTGATTCTAGAAATCAACATATTTTCACCCTTGTATTAAACCAGGGTGGAAAACCATTGTTCTTCCAAGGGCCATTTGAATATTTAGACCATCATTCTTGGACAATTAGGTACTGTCTCTCATAGCCCTGACAAGATCTGTGTCTGTCCAATAACAAGGTCAGGCCACAGAGTTTAACAGTCTGTGCCCTGAATATTTCCCAAAGGAAAAAACTATGTGTATGTATGTATGTATGCATGTATGTATGCATGCATGCATGTATGCATGTATGTATATATTTACAATATTTTTTAATTACCGGGGTGGGTGCCTGGGTCTCTGCTAGCTCTGTTTGTGTGGTGAGGAGCATGACCTCACTCCAAGCCATGGTGCTGAAGAGCGCATGTGCTCAGGCATGCAGATGTGGGCACAGAGTCAGAGACAGGAAACTGCCTGGTGAACAGCCCTCCCTGTGCGAGAGGTGCTGGATCTTGGCTCAGGCTGGCCAGTGCAACACCCCCTATATGTTAGTCCCTCTGAACGGAGGGTTCTTATTTTACATTTCTCAGTATTGGTGTCCTCTCCAGGGACTGGAACATGCTGGAATGCCCTAGGTTGGAGCTGTTGGCAGGAATGGCCACCTGGTGCTTTCAAGAGAGGCCAGATATAGATTTAAAGGATAAAATTGTATGTTCTGTTAAAACACCCTCAGGTGTCACATGCGTGTCAGTTAGAAGTCAGCCCACACACTCCCAAATGCGACCTCTGGGCCGCAGGGTGAAAATGAACTCTCTTCCATGGTGTCTTGTTTTGTTTGTTTGCACCGCAGACAGGAGGTCAGGGAGGGCAGAAGGGTGTCCTCCGGGAACCAGCATCCATAGGGTTTGTTCCCCAACCCGTGCTCCCGCCCTCTCTCTGCTCCCTCTGTCATGAACCTGTAGCACAACTCCTGCCCTATGCCCTGGGAAACGGTGATAATTATTTGTGGATATGCTGCTTTTTTATGGCTTAACATATTTCATTGAGGGGGTTGGAGTGATAGCACAGAGGGTAGGGCATTTGTCTTGCACGTGGCTGACCCAGGTTCGATTCCCTGACATCCCATATGTCAGGGGAATCCCCTGAGCACTGCCAGGAGTAAATTCTGAGCACAAAGCCAGGAGTAACCCCTGAGCATTGCCAAGTATGACCCAAAAAGCAAAAATAAAAAAATTTGATTAAGCATAGAAAATTTACTTTGGTTCTAGATATATGTTGTTGAGGAAAAGCAAAATGCTTGCTCTTCTATATTAGAGTTCAGTTAACCAATTTAAGTGGTATGCTTCATAATAACAAATATGAAGTCTAGGAATAAATTATGTTCTTCGTGCTCCATTGATTGCTATAGTTGTAGGCCATCAAGTTTAATTGGAAAAAAACATTTAATTTATTTAAAAAATAGCAATTCTAAACAAGTGTGAATTACTTAATTTTGGGATAGTCAAAGCTTTTAGTGGCCAATAATATATGTATTGGTCATATGTGGTTATATACACATGGGTTAATAAAAACAGTAGTTAGATAACTTTTTTTTTCATCAAAGATTATCAAACTTGAGAAAGAGCAGAAATTGGAACAACATGTTGAAAATCTGAATCAAGTTGCTCAAAAGCTTGAAGAAAAGCATAATCAAATCACAGAATTGGAGAACCTGGTACAGAGAATGGAAAAGGTAAGCCTCTGGTGAATTAAAGGGAATCTTTCCTGACAGAATAGGGGTGAGATATAAGGAATGTAAACTCAAAATAAATAACATGACAGTAAGCAAAAGTATTATTTGCAACTCCTAAGATTTAGGAAAAATTCCGTAATGCTACTTTTCCCCTTTATATCTTGATAGTGATTTATACTTTAGTCCCTAATTTTTCTTGACAAATACTAATCATTGAATCTAAATGTCATTGTCTGACACTTTTAACCCCATAGGCAATGCACGGCGTAGAAACAGGAGCTTTGGAAATGAAAACAAAGGAAAAATCATAAAGCCCCGTTATTAGGAATGATATTGTATACTAGGAATTGTGGTATTTATATTTCCCTATATATACATGAAGCATCCATTGTTAGCCACCAGGTTCACTTTAGGCTTATAAGAATCTACACTTAAATTTTAAATTTTGAAATTTTATATATTTATAAATTTAGATTTATGTGGCTACCCTAAGGCAGAGTTCACAATGGAAGATGGTATAGCAATGAAAACTGTAAGCACAGTGCCTAGAGAGAGAGTACAGGTGTTAAGAAACTTGCCTAACTAGCAAACAGAATCCAAAGACTCATCAAGAAGATTATACATCATGACCAAGTTGGATTCATCCCGGGAATGCAAGGATGGTTCAACATTCGCAAGTCAATCAACATAATACATCATATCAATAAAAGAAAAAATAAAAACCATATGATCCTTTCAATAGACGCAGAAAAAGCATTTGACAAGATCCAGCACCCGTTCATGATTAAAACCGCTCCAGAAAATGGGAATTGAAGGGACTTTCCTCAAGATAGTTACAGCCATCTACCAAAAGCCCACAGCAAGCATCATTCTAAATGGGGAAAAGTTGAAAGCCTTCCCCCTGAGATCAGGGACAAGACAAGGTTGCCCCCTCTCACCTCTTTTATTCAATATAGTACTGGAAGTACTTGCCATAGCAATCAGAGAAGAAAAGGACATCAAGGGCATCCAGATAGGCAAGGAAGAAGTCAAGCTATCATTATTTGCAGATGACATGATATTATACCTAGAGAACCCTAAACTCTCTACCAAAAACTCCTAGAAACAATAGACGCATATAGTAGAGTGGCAGGATACAAAATCAACACCCAAAAAGTCAGTGGCTTTCCTATATACAAATAGCGAAACAGAAGAAAGGGATATTAAGGAAACAATTCCATTCACAATTGTGCCACAGAAAATCAAATACCTAGGAATCAACTTACCCAAGTATGTAAAGGACCTGTACAAAGAAAACTACAAGACACTGCTCCAAGAGATAAAAGAGGACACAAGGAAATGGAAACACATTCCCTGTTCATGGATGGGGAGAATCAACATTGTCAAAATGGTAATACTCCCTAGAGCTCTGTACAGATTCAATGCAGTCCCTATAAGGATACCGATGACATTCTTCAAAGAAATTGACCAAACGCTCCTGAAATTTGTATGGAACAATAAACCCCCAAGGATAGCTAAAGCAATCCTCGGGAAAAAGAAGATGGGAGGCATCACCTTTCCCAACTTCAAACTGTACTACAAGGCAGTAGTAATTAAAACAGCATGGTATTGGAATAAAAACAGACCTGTGGACCTATGGAATAGAATAGAGTATCCTGACACCCAACCTCAAACACATGATCATTTAATCTTTGATAAAGGTGCAATGAGTCTAAAATGGAGTAAGGAAAGCCTCTTCAACAAGTGGTGTTGGGAAAACTGGGCAGCAACGTGTAAAAAAATGAATTTGGACCTGTGTCTAACACCATGCACAAAAATCAGATCAAAATGGACTAAAGATCTCAATATCAGACTTGAATCCATAAAGTACATTGAAGAAAATATAGGAAAAACCCTCCACGACATTGAAGCTAAAGGCATCTTCAAAGGTGAAACATCACTAACAAAGCAACTAGAAGAAAAGATAAACATATGGGACTACATGAAACTGAAAAGCTTCTGCACCTCAAAAGAAACAGTGACTAAGATACAAAAGCAGTCCACAGAATGGGAAAGAATATTCACCCAATACCCATCTGATAAGGGGTTAATATCCAGGATATATCAGGCACTGGTAGAACTTTACAAGAAGAAAACAAACAACCCCATCAAAAAATGGGGACAAGAAATGAACAGAAACTTCAGCAAGGAAGAAATTCGAATGGCCAAAAAACATATGAAAAAATGCTCATCATCACTAATCATCAGAGAGATGCAAATCAAAACAACAATGAGATACCACTTTACACCACAGAGACTGGCACATATTCAAAAGAGCAAGAACAACAAGTGCTGGCGTGGATGTGGGGAAAAGGGGACACTCATCCATTGTTGGTGGGAATGCCGGCTGGTACAGCCTTTCTGGAAAACAATATGGACTTTCCTCCAAAGACTAGAAATTGAACTCCCATTTGACCCAGCCATACCACTCCTGGGAATCTACTCTGGGAAACCAAAAATACGCAGCGGAAACACCATCCCTACTTTTATGTTCATAGCAGCATTATTCACAATAGCCAGAATCTGGAAGCAACCAGAGTGCCCGAAAATCGATGACTGGATAAAGAAGCTTTGGTACATCTACACAATGGAATACTATGCAGCTGTTAGGAAAAATGAAGTTATAAAATTTGCCTATAAATGGATGGACATGGAGAAGATTATGTTGAGTGAAATTAGCCAGAAGGAGAGAGACAGATACAGAATGACTGCATTTATTTGCATGGCATAAATATATATGTACATATTATGATACCAATATCCAAGGTCAAGTGAAACATATATCAGGAGGTCTTGTCAAAGGTGGAGATTATCACAAACGTGTGGGAGTCAGAGTTTAGGTAAGACAGAAAATGGAACAGGGGGCTAACAATAGTCGAGGGTACTAATGCCAACCTAGAACTGAGCATTAAATAGAGGCAAAAGGATACAAATGACAACCTTTTAATGTATGTTCTGTAATCCATAGTCTGGAAGGGAAGGAAAAGAGAAAGAGAGAGAAAAGGGAAAGAAATAAAGAACCTGCCATGGAGCAGGGCTGGGGAAGGGGGAGGGAACCGGGGATGTTGGTGGTGGGAGATGGGCACTGGTGGAGGGACGGGTGCTGAAACACTGTATGACCAAAACCCAAACATGAACTTTTTAATTGTATATCTTTTTATTTGTATATCTCACGGTGGTATAATAAAAATACTTAAAAAAAAAAAAAGAAACTTGCCTAGCACACAGGCTTACCTGCTTTGGTCCCCGCCACTACATTTCATTCCTCAGGGGGACCCTGCCAGAAGTAATCTCTGAGCATCATCAAGCCAGGAGTAAGCCCTGAGCACTACCAAATTTGACCTCAAGCCCCCAAAACCTCCCAATTTAGGAAAGAGTAGCAATAAAATTGAGTTTTATGCATGTTTATTTAAACAACTGATTCTCTAAATATGTACAAAATATGTACAAAAGTTGAGTACATAAATATCATTGTTCTTGCTTTGGGAATTAGAATTCAGACAAGCCAAATAATAGTGGTTTTAATAGCAAAATGAATGGAAATGGGCATCTCTGAATTGTGCAGTTTCTTCTAGGCATTGGCGTCTAGTAAACATTCCCCCAAAATTTCATAAGTAAATATAATAAATTTATTTATTATATGATTAATCCCCAATGTGTGTCCATGTCTTCAGCCTTATTTTGTTTTATGGGGATGCCTGGATTGGTGCTCTTTTAGAATGTCATTTCAACAGTGAGCATTTCAATATTCAGGTTTCTTCTTAAAAGTAATTAGATTAACTTAAACATATTTACCAAGGATTTAATTTATTATACAGTGAAATTGGATGAATTGGTAACCTTAATAAAAATTCTATTAGCAAACTATGAAAATTAAATAAGCCCAAACATAACTGAATCAGCAATAATAACATATAGCTATAGCTATGGTGCATAGCGGGTCACTGAGTTGTTGTACTTCAGTCAGAATCTTTGGGCTAAAAAGTCCTGAAGCTCAGGAGTGGTGGTTTATAATAATGATTGATGATTTAAAGCCATAACAGTTTGATGTATAATTTGTAGCGTTACAAGATTTATCATTTATGTGGGTGGGTGAGGAGAGGGGCTTCCAAATGGCATTTTGGCAGCCCAGGACCCATTCCAGTAGTTCTCAGCATTTAGTTCAATACAAGGATGCTGGGATGCTCAAATATATGGGCCTTTGCTACCAAGGGTTACCTGGGCCACCCCAGTGGTGCTTGGGAACCTCTAGAGCCCATCCAGTGGTATCAGGGGCCCTCCAGGGAAGCACCCTAAAAAAAAGCTCAGGGGGAACATTCGCAGTACTGGGGATTAAATTGGTATTAATTAGTTGCAAATGGCATTAAGCAAATGAATTCTTTGCTACTCCGAACTCTTTAGGAAAGACTCAGAAATATTATGTTTTTTTTCCTTTATGCATGATAGTGATCTGTACTATAACGTCCTGACTTATTTCTACAAATACAACAATTGAACTATTGTCTGATTCTTTCCCCCCCTAGCCAATGCTTGACTAGGGTAAATAAGTAGTAAGAGGAGCTTGCATGAGCCTTAACTTCTGTGCTATCTCTCTGGCCCAAAGATTTCATCTTCCAACAAATAACAAACCAATATAACATGAAGAATTAGTTTAAAAAGTATGACAATTCACCAAAGTGAGCAGGGTTGTTTAATCAAACAGTATGATTCATATTTGGCTTATCACTTCAAATCCAGTTAACACTGATTAAGATTGAGTGGCCATCGTTCAGTACCTGAAAGTTGACAGATGAGCAGCGAATTTAACTGTCGTTGATTTGTTTGTTTAATTTCTAGTGATTTGTTTGTTTAATTTCTAGTGGAGGCCGGTGGTATGCCATAGATTGATAGAAAAAGAGTCCAAGATTTTTGCATACATAGGAGAAAAACCTGCATTTAACTGTGATTCCATCCCGTTGTCTGCGCAGCCGCAGGAAATATGTGTTAAATGCAAATTCAGCTGAATTCTAGAGTATAGTCATAAGACGATCCAGCAATTATTTGGCCACCTCTCATGTGTCAGGTAGTTCTAGAAAGATGTTTGTGAACAAATTTCCCCTTTTCCTAGAAACTTCAGTATGGCATATGTAGGTTCTATGTGACTCAAGGAACTTTGCTTTCTTTCCCTACATGTGCTCAAGGAGGCAGATCCCCGTATTCATTGTGGGAGAATGTACTTCCAGAAAGAGTTGAGGGGTTGGATATAGTTGAGAAATGTTGGCCTTGCATTTGTCATGATACTGAACCATAACTATGGACCACATCTAGGACCTCTCTGACAGAGTTATTAGATTGGATGTCCACAATGCTACAGGTTTGATAGCAACCTTCTAGAATATTCTATGTGGTTCAGTGCGTGCCTAGAGTGAGCCTTTCAGCAGAAGCAGGTGCGAATAAAATGGACGGGCAATGTGTAAGTTTGTAGGCGCTTTCTATTTATAGAACATAAGTAAGACTACAAGAGGTCAGTCTTGGCAGCAGTGTGGTTTAAGGAGACAGTCAGAATACAGGATGTGATGAGGGTTGATTTGTTTGTTTAATTTCTGGTGGAGGCTGGTGGTATGCCATAGATTGATAGAAAAGGAGTCCAAGATTTTTGCATACATAGGAGAAAAACCTGCATTTAAAAAGTAAATGAAAATTAAAAATGAACATCCATAACAAATGTTGATGAATACTGCCCTCATAGTGGGTGCCCCCTGGAGAAGGATTCATTTTCTACTCACTTGAACAAGCCACTGCTCCAGTAAATAGCCATTAGTAGTATGAGGTCTGGTAATGAACACATTACTTAAAACCTTCACCATCTGGCCCACTTTAATCAGGGAATGCAGTGAGAATGAATTCCATAGACAGTGATAAGCCAGCAAAAACCCCCAATAAGAGCACGCTCAGATGGCATATGTTCCTTTTACCAGCACCGCAATTCTGTCTCGTCTGATTTGATTTTGAGTGCCATTGATTTTGCTCAGTTTTAGAGCTCAAACGTGCCTTGGAGACCATCTATTTCCTCCTTCTCATTTTATACATGAGGACAATGTGATAAAGGACCTCTTCCATGATCCTCTAGTTATTGGGCCACAAGCCTTTGTATTTTGCGCTTACCTTCTCTGATGGCAGATAAAGATGATTTCCTCATTCTTCATCATTCTGTGCTAACATTTGGCACTGCTTTGAGCTGGTGTGGGTTCCAAGGTCATGAGGAGCTAGGGGAATTCCTAGCTCCTCAGGTGTAAGGTTTGGGAATAGTGAATTGCCCACTGGTGGAACTGTGATATTCAGCCGAAGGTGCTGCCCTAGAGAAAAGTTAGTTGCTATCATGTTGCTTTCTATTGTCAAAAAAAAAGTGTTCTTTTTTTTTCTTTTTGGGTCACACCCGGCGATGCTCAGGGGTTACTCCTGGCTCTGCACTCAGGAATTACTCCTGGCGGTGCTCGGTGGACCATATGGGATGCCGGGAATCGAACACGGGCTGGCACAGGCCGGCCGCGTGCAAGGCAAACACCCTACCCGCTGGGCTATCGCTTCAGCCCCAAAAAGTGTTCTGATTTTAAGTAGTAACCAGACCATAGCCATGGCAGAACACTTACTTGCCTGGTCTGCATGGGCCTCCTTGTAAAGATTTGCTCATCTATCAGGAAGAAAATTTTGATATGGAGCCCTTTGTTCCTACAGATCTCTTAGTAACTTTGACATTAAACGCGCATGGTATGTATTCTTTTGATTTTCAAGTTTTTATTTCATTTTAATGATGCTCCGACTCACACCCATGGCTTCCCCCATGTAAGGCCATTGCCCTGACCTTAGTTTTTTCTTCACAGTGATGAGGCTCCATAAAGTTAAAGTTTTGGCAAAAGTTATTCAACGACCCAAGTTTCAAACTAGGAAACTCCATATGCAAAGGTATTCTCATGTTTCTGCTACACAGCACTACCCTACTTAGAGTTCTATATAAATCCTCAGCAGGAATGCTTTGAAACACATTAACATGTCTTGTCAAATATGAAGAGTATAGTTGTTTTATCCAGTGATTTTATCCAGCCCTGCCTATTTACCCTTTGGATTAAAAATAATTTGGTTTAATATAATACTAGAACATATATTTATCTGTTTTGTTGGGATGGTTGGGACCAATCCAGCTGTACTAAGAGGCCACAGACTTGGCTCTGCATACAAGGATCCTTCCTGGACAGCTCTGTGGCCATGTGGGGTGCTGGGGACTGAACCCATGCTGGCCACGTACAAGGCAAGCTCCCTATGAGCTGTACTGTCTCCTCAGCCCCCGATAAGCTCTTCTTTTTTTGTTATGCCCCTAATGATTCAGTGACTTTATCACATGTGGTCTGATCCTCCTGTAAGTACATTTACTTCTTTACTACGAGACAGATGCTGTGTGAGCAGATTTCTTCATCAATTGCAATAGTGGCCTTCGATACTAACAGCTCGGTCTCCTGAAGGAAGATAAGGTGTCTTGGGTGCGGGCAGCTAACACCCAGGAAAGGGTGCTTTGTATTTGGGGTAGGATGGAGAGAGGCAGAGAAATTTTACTGACAAGATTATATTTCAGCAATGGAGCAAAGAAATTAGAATTCTCTAAGGAAGGCATGCGGTGACAACTTGTCTTGACCTGTCTTTGAGCTACTTGAAACTCTGCAGGAGAATGCTTGGGCAGGATTCAACCTGGGATAGGCTATAACAGCTCCATATAAATGTAGCTCTTCAGTTCAAGGCGTATTTTTATATTGCCTGATGCATCTTTTATGAACAATTTGTAAGAATGCCTTACACACTTAGCATGTGGCAGGGGTGGGGAATGTGAGAAATAAGCAAAAATTGTATCTTCTTTTCTCTTAGGAAAAAGATCCCTGCTAGAAAGAAAACTGTCTTTGGAGAAGCATTTACTGAAACTCAAACCCAACATCACTTATGCTAAAAGGTTTGCAAAATTTCCTCTGAAGCCAAAGCCCTTCCCCACACTTTTTCTCTCTCGTTATTCACTGCCGAGTAAACAGAGATGCTCACATCCCCCCAACCCGAAACTGGCCAACTGAAAATTCATGAGGAAGGAGAGTTTGTGGGATTAATGGTCACGGCGTCCACTGGTACTCTTCCCCCCTTTCTCTGTGACCCCTTCATGTACTGCTGGGGTGGGTATGGGGACAGAGCTTACTGGGGTACAGGGACACTGAGAGAGCGTCAGTCCTGTTAAGTTAAGGAATGAGTAAACCTCCCCATCAATCTTGATGTTAAGAAAAGATACTGTACTGTGTTTATTATTCCATTGCGTCTTCTTTTTTTTTTTGGGTGGGGGTGGGGAAAGTAGGTTCGGTCACAATGAGCATTACATTTGTGAATATTCCAGGCCAAGAGTGAGAAGGGCTCAGAGAGTCTACAGAACTTAGAGGAAATTTGGACTACCCTAACAGTTTAGGTGTCAGGGGGTACTCAACATCCTTGGCTGGCAGAGAAACTGAGACTTTTCAGAGGATTGAAGAAATGGGGTGTCTCTGAAAAACTAATCTTTCCAAAGTAGGGAAAGATGAACTGAGGACATTAGGATTGAATGTAGACATGAATCTAGCCCTCAGCCAGAGCTAAAATTCAAACCTTCTCTACTTAGAAGAGAAAAAGGAGAAAAACATAAGGAAGAAAGGATAGTCTGACTTGGAAATTTCCTGGAAACAATAAGGAAGAACTTGGAATGCTTTGCAGAGGCAGGCTGGCCCTGAATATTCATAAAATACAAAAAATACTTTTAGCTTGTAAAATAGGATTAAAAAGAATGATCTTGTGTTCCAGGATGACCCAGAAACCCTGGCACCAAAGGGTGGTGGTTGTTATTTGATGAGATTTCTCCTCATAGAAATTTCAAGAATACAATACCGTTTGAATTTTCATCACCAGACTGATCACTAGGTACTAAAGGACTTTTATTTTCATATGTTCACCACGTGAATAATGCCACAGTAAACATGAGAATATAAGTATCTTTTCATAAGCTTGAATTTAATTTCTTTTATATTTACCTAGAAGCGGGTTTGTTGGATCATTTAATTTTTTTTATTTGGGGGCTGGTGGGTGGCCATACCCAGTGATGCTCTGGTTTTACTCCTGATTTGTACTCAGGGATCATTCCTGGTGAGGCTTGGAACCAGATGAAGTGTTGGGGATCAAACCTGGGTTGGAAGCATGCAGGGCACAGTTCCAGCTATATTATCTCTCCAGCCGGATTCAAAATAAATGAGGGCTCTTCATACATTTTGCTAAAATGATGATACCAATTGACATTCCCACCAATGAACAATTCCTTTCCTCTCCACACCTTCACTGGTTCTTATCTTTTGTCTTTTCTTTTTATAAAAACCGTCTTAATTGGAGTGTATTATCATTCTTATCATAACCATCTTAATTAGAGTGAAATAATCATCTTAATTGGTTATTTTATAATAACCATCTTAATAAATCATCTCATTCTGGGTTTGAATTGCATTTCTCTGATTATAAATATTAATGATTAAACTATCTAATGATTAGAAATATTTATGATTAAAATATCTCATCTGATGATTAGAAATAACCTGCATTTTTTCACACATCTGTTGGCTATTTGAGTTGCTTATTTTTTATAAGCATTTTATTATACCACCGTGAAATATACAATTACAAAGATGTTCATATTTGGGTTTTGGTCATACAGTGTTCCAGCACCCATCCCTCCACTAGTGCTCATCTCCTACCACCAACGTCCCTGGTTCCCTCCCCCTCTCCCAGCCCACCTCCATGGCAGGTTCTTTATTTCTTTCCCTTTCTCTCTATCTCTTTCTCTTTTCCTTCCCTTCCAGATTTGAATTGCTTCTTAGAAGTGTCTATTTATGTTCTTTCAATTGGCTTATTTTGTATTTTGGTACTGAGTTGTATGGATTATTCACATCTATAGGATATAAACCTTTGTTGGAGATATCATTTGCAGATATTTTTCCAATTCGATAGGTTACTTTTTACTTTGTTGTCTGCTTCCTTGATTTTACAAAAAAATTCTAATGTGATATTATTTCACTTGTCGAATTTTTCTTTTGTTGCTTTTATATTCAGAGTCATATCCAAAACTCATTGCTAAGACCAGTGTGAAGGAAGTTTCTTCTTACTTTCTTCTAGGAATTTTGCAATTTCAGGTTTTGTCTTTAAGGCCCTAATCCATTTTTTAGTTGATCATTTAGTGGGAGATGTTCAACTTATCCTTTTACATGTGGATTTTGATTTCCCATCAAGTATGTTTAAGAGATGATTGTTTCTGTTGAGTTCTTGGCATTTTTGGTAAAGATCACATGACTATAAATCTTTTGTTCTATTTTCTGTTTTTGTTTGGGGGGAGATCACACCTGGGAATGCTCAGGGGTTACTCCCGGCTCTGCACTCAGGAATTACTCCTGCAATGCTCAGAGGACGATATGAGATGCTAGAGATGGAAACCAGGTTGGCTGCATGCAAGGCAAACACCCACCCCGCTGGACTATCACTCCGACCCCTGGTCTATTTTCTAAGTTGTCTGTTCTGCTCCATTGATACATCCGTTGTTTTAGTGCTGGTACCAAACCCTTTTCTCATATAACTGTATAATTGACTTAGACGTCAAGGATGCGGTGTTCTCCAGCTTTGTTGTTGATAATCAATTTGTCTTAGCTTTTGGTGGCCTCTCGTGATTTCACATGTTAATTTAATCTTTTATTTTTCCAATTTTGTGAGGAATGTTATTGGGATTGACTTGTATCTAGGTTGCTTTGTGTATCGTGGGCTTTTTAACAATTTAAGTCACCCAACTCAAAAAATATAGATGTGTTTCCATTTGTTTCTGTCTCTTAAAATAGCCTTTATTAACAGAACTAGAGTTGATATAAAGGAAGGATCATGGGCACTTTGCTGGTGGGGGGGTGGATTTAGTAACTTTATCAATACTTTAAATGCAGACAATACTACATCCACATACCTAAACTATGATACAAATTTTAAATAAAGGTAAATTTTTTAAAAAGGTTAATTTTAAATTCCTTCATTAATACCATATAATTTTACAATTTTCCTTGTACAAGCCTTTTATGTCTTAGGTTAAGCAAGTTTCTAAGCACATTTTATTGTGCTGTGAATATGAATGATATACATTTCTTAATTTCCCTTTTGGATTGTATACTATTGATCTATAGAAATGTCACTAATTTTGGTGTGTTACCTTTGTAACTAGATGCTCTACTAACTATATAAGATCTACTATTCTTTTGGTGGCATTTTCAGAGCTTCCTGTGTACATGTTAATATCATATGCAGAGATAATTTAGTTCTTCCCCTCCAAGTTGGATGTCTTTTCTTTCTTTTTCTTTTTCTTGCTATGTTCTATTGCTAGGAATTCCATTATTGTGTTGAATAGCCCTAAAAGCATCCTTGCCTTGTTAGAGAAAAGATTCTTTTTTTCCTCATTAATTAAGAAGTTTGCCACAGATTGCCCCATATAGCCTTTATGTGTTGAAATAAATGACTTCTAAACTTACTTTGTTGAGGTTATTTATCTTGAGAAGCCGTTGAATTTGTCAGATTCTTTCTCTGCATCTGCTGGATGATCATGTGCTCTTGGCTTTCAGTCTGTTAATGTAGTGTATCACATTGATTGATTTTCATAAATATAATGTTACTGTTGCTCCAAGGCTTTGCCAAGACTTGGCATTTTCAGTCTTGTTAAATTTCGTCTATTTTGGTGGTTGTTTGATGGTATATGCATGTGACTTTAACTTACAATACTTTGAATTTTAATGCTGTTCAGCATCTTTATATGTTTATTGTCTATTTGAAGAGCTTTTTTTGGTGAAGTGCCGTTTCAAGTTGCTTTCGCATACAGCTTATCTGTTCTGTGGGATCATAAATAATACTTATAAGTTTTATATTTAGTGTCTTTGTTCTTTGTATAACTAATATTCTAAACTTTCCTGCTTGCATTCATTTGATGACTAGACGTTAAAAAAGATTGTTTTTATTCAAATTTATTAATCTTTCCCTTTGTGGAATTGATAGTTTTGCGTTAAATTAAAAAAAGTCTTTCTCTAGTCCACATTCATGAGGATTTGTCCGTGTTATCTTTGAATGCTTTTCAGGTCCAAGTTTTAGACACAGTTAATGTGGAATTTTTATTTATTTTGAGAGGTTAGGATAAACTTTCTCTCGGCTTTGTATGAATATTCAGTCCTCTCAGTGCCTTTGGCTGAGACCAACCTTCCTATAGCAATCTGCAGAACTACTTTCTGATAATCTAAGTCTGTCTATATCTCTTTGATATATATACATATAGGAAGCTTAATCACTGTAATTGTCATAATATACCATAATTTATGGTATGGAGACAGACATGGGGCAGAGCTGCTACTGGCTCTCACTGTGCCCAGCCACTCATTAGGTGCCTAGGAAGGATGGCAGGTTCTAGCCCTGGCCTGCTACCCCAGCAGAGCCTCACAAGAAGCCAGACGACCCCCCCCCACTCCGTGAGGACCTCCATTTTCCACATCCGGACTTCCCCCTCATCAGAACTCCACCCAGCAGACCAGCCTATTACAGCCCGGCTCTCGCGGCCACTTGCAGCCGAGTGGTTCATCAATAAATACTGGATTTTGTGATGGCTACAAAGAGTATGCTACCCTGACGGCAGAGCCTTGCAAGCTACCCATGTAGTATTTGATATGCCAGATACCAGTAACAATTATAGACCTCATTCCCATGACCTGATGGTATGGTTTGAGGCTCTTTGTGTTCCTGGAGCAAGCAGGTACCCTTGGGCTCTACTTGCATGAGACAGGTCATATGGAAATGTTACTGGTGCCCGCTCGAGCAAATCGACGATGAACGGGAAGACAGTGATACCATAATTTATTTTACAGATACTTATATTGATAACTATTTAGATTGTATTGAATATATTTAATATACATTTTATTATGTATGTGCTGTATAATATGTGCTATAGAGTACTTTAAGTATGTTATTAGATTGCTTAGAGTAAATAATAATAAATAATAAATCATAGTTTATTCCTTGTGCTTATAAAATGATGCTATAAATTTTATATAAATTAATTTTGAACAGAAAAATTAACTTTTTTCTAAATTTCTCATGAAAAATCCACAGGGGAGAAATTAAAAGACTATTTTAAATATTGCAATTTGCCTTCAAATCATTTGTCTTTGAGAGACTTGGTAATAGACCAGAGTTACTGAGACACCTTTAGTGGGTGGCTGGTGCTCTGCTTCAAGCATGCCAGTGGCTTGACATAATCACTGACAATCTGAGGGATCTTGCAGAATCTCTACCTCAGGCTACTGGATCAGGGTGTGTATTTGAGGGGTCTGAGTGATAGCACAGCGGGGAGGGCGTTTGCCTTGCATGTGGCTCACCCGGTTCAATCCCTGGCATCCCATATGGTCCCCAAGCACTGCCAGAAGTAATTCCTGAGTGCAGAGCCAGGAGTAACTCCTGAGCATTGCCTGGTGTAACCCAAAAAGAAAAAAAAACAGAGTGTGCATTTAAACATAGTGAATCTTTTGTTAGTTAAATTTTAGGGGGTTATTATTATTTTATTTTTTTGGTGGAGTGGGCACAGCAGGAATATTCAGGGCATGCTTCTGGCTGTGTTCAATGGTCATTGTTGAGCAATGCTCAGGGAACCATATGTGGTGTCAGGATTAATCTGGTGTCTGATGCTAAAGGCAATTATTTTACCACTGTGCTATGTCTGTGCTGTGGTTTCTGAAAAATATGATTTAAACAATTTCCTTCAATGCATATTAAATGTGATAACCAAGTTTTAGTATGAGGTATAAAACAAAATGGCAAGTTTTTCCCCTTAATTGCAAAATGTTGTATAGTTTTATATGAATTTCTATGACCTTTATATTTACACACCGTAAAAGCGAGACCTGCCTTGGCTATTAGTTACCCATTGTTGAAATAGAGTCAATTAAAATATCAATAACAATTATCTTGTAAAAACCTCATTTGCCAAAAGTACATTCATTTTATCTCTTTAAGTGTTGTAACTTGCCACAGTTAGAAACTATGGATTTATAGAAGAGAAAGACTATTGCATTTCAGTACTTAAAATGCAGTAGGGGGGTGGTTTCATAAGAAACACTGAAAAGGCAGTTAGGACCTATGTGACATACACTCTAATCAAATGGGCTTGCGGAGAATTATGTACCAACAAAGGAAGATTTGGTTATACATGTTGTGACTGCATGAACCTAATCAGTGGGATTTCCTATCACTTGGAATAGATGATTATGAAACATGTTATGGAATAATTCAAGTACTGTCATCTGTTTCAGCAATTTTTTGGCTAATAAACCAAATTGCTTTAATGATTTGAAATGCAGCTTTGGCAATACTGTTTTTCATGGGGGAGGGAATGGAATATAATCTTTTACAATAATACAGGTAGGACTTATCTGTTTCACTAAAGCTGAGAAAGGTGGTTTGAATTCTCCAAAGGTATATGTTTCCATGTTAGGTGATTTCAGCACAGTGCACATTGCCACCTCGTACTCACAATTTTGGCAGAAGAGGCAGTCCAGCTACTTATGGGGATTATAGGGAAGTATGAAGAACTGGGTTCAGGTTAACCTAACTTTTTAAGCAATAGTTGATAATGACTTCAAGGTATTAGTGGGAAATTAGTGTTCTCTCTCCCCCACTGTAAAGGTAGCAGAATTGTCCAAAGTAGCAAGAAATAAAAGGCACAGGAGATCTATAGTGGAAATTTGTGGTGTGTGTGTGTGTGTGTGTGTGTATATGCGCAGTGTGTGTGCGTGGATGGGTGGGTGTGGGTGTTATCCTCCAATCTCTTGACCTCTGCGGGAGAGGAAGGGTGGAGTCACAAGCATTCTTAAAGGCATTTTTTGAATGAGTTACTAACTGCCAGTCAAGTTCATATCTGGAATTGTCTTAGAACTGTCTTACCATTCCAGATATGAACAATAATAAACATATCTGGGGCTTTTTGTGGTTTTTAACCACCCGGGCCCAGAGAGAGGCAGGATGGTGTGTGAGGAGAACATGGTGGCATAAAGTAACGCTTTTCGCAAGCCCTGCTCTCTCTTTCCCTTGGCTGCCAGTTGCCGTAATCTTCAGGAGGAGATTTCCCTCCTCCAGGAGCAGATTTCGCACCTGCAGTTTGTGATTCACTCCCAGCACCAGAACCTGCGCAGCGTCATCCAGGAGGTGAGATGCGTCATGTGTGGCTCAGGTAGTTGGGAGTTTGGGGAAGATCCAGATGAGCAACTTACCTGGATTTGCGAATCCTCTTCCCACTTCCTTCCTTGGGCGTTTTGAGTAACAAGACTCTGTTTACTGTGCCCCTCCTGACCCTGCCACAGATCAGTATATTCTCAATGGGGATAGTTGAGGCATTGTGTTTGACAGTGTCTTAGATGTTTGTCTTTTTTGTTCTGCGACCATTAATGCTCGCTGATTCCATTGCTGATTTAAGATGTAGAGAAGGAGCACCAGCCTTTTCTTTACAAAAATGAGCTGTTTTCCTCATAAAAATATATTCTTCTCTGAGAACACAATGACAGGTGAAAGAGAATATGATTGTAGCAGCAACCCAATGGATTTGGATCTTATGCTCACATAATCTACTTCAAGATATGTATTGATCTGAGTTGAGAGTTCTGCCATAGATTTAAACTTAGACTTCATTCGCCATTTTGATCATAGTTATTCTTTTGGGATAACAATAGGGAACACAGCTTTTGTGAGAGATATCTTATTATCTTTGCAGATTCATGCCTCTTTAAGGTGCATTACCACACCACAACCACCAAAGTACTGATGTGATGTCCTTCTACCATAGTCCACTGGGCCCCATTCAACTTTCCCTGTCATCCACTCTTGCTGACCACAGCTCTGTATAATAGCCAAGACTTTTGTTCAAGGGAAATTCATTCAAACAACACAGTTCTTTTATGACATAACTGTCACATTTGTGCTTGGTTTGGTTATTATCTCACCAAAAAGTTCCAAGAATAGGGTCATGGGCCTTGAGAATTTGAAAGAACCTAGGTTGCGTCTACACTATGGATTTTTACCAGTGAGAAAACTGACACACACAGTGGTACAATGAGGAGCTGGTAGAGGCACAGTTGGCCATAGACTCAATGTGTCTCTTTTCTTGCTTTGTTCTACACCTCATCAGCCTTCCTTTCCCATGTTACTTGCCTCTGGGCAGATGCTTCTCTTCCAAAGCAAAGTGGCCTTATCATTATGCAGCTGATTGACCAGCAGTGTCTTCCTGCAGGCCGGTTCACTGACCTCTACCTCTGCAGAATGAAAGCATGACATGAATTGGCTTAAGAAGTAGACCAGGGAACTTTTGCAGGATGCCCCCTGCTGAATGTGCTTTCAGAAGATTTTTTCAAAGATTAAATGTTTAACAGCACCACCTGCATGCTCTCATCCACACATGCCAGTGGGCCTCACTGTTTTCTGCGCCCCTGAGTCTGTTAATGCTTTGGGATTTACTATTTTTATTTGATAAACATTATTAGTGGACCATAGAAACATACAATTTCTGACTTACCTAAGAGCTTCCTGCTGTCTGACACAGTTTTCCAATTGTGTTTCCTAATACTTAGATGGAAGGATTAAAAAGTAATTTAAAAGAACAAGATAAAAAAATTGAGAATCTGAAAGAAAAAGTTAACATACTTGAAGCTCAGGTAAGAAGGAAATCTTTTGATCAGTTTATGTAAGAGTGAGCTTATCTGCGTGTATATGTTTGTGTGTGTAGTCTATGTGAGTCTCTGTGTCTGTGTCACATTTCTGAGTATGTTTAAATAGGTATGTCATGGGTGTGTCAGTGTCTATGTACCTATGTGTCTGTGTGTTTATGTGGATGACATTATTGTGAGCGTGTATATGGAATTATGCATTCTTTTTTGAATAAGAATTATAACTTGGGGGCAGAAACTTATTAATGCTACTAATTTGTATGATTTTGCATCTTATTAAATAATAATTTAAAATTTTACTCCACCTAGTTTTCAAGAATACTTGCTCTTTTGAGGAGACAGATCATGATATCTTTCCAAGTGGACTGGAATTTGAAGCTTACTCATAACTAATCTTGATAGAATTCATTTCTAACCACATAGGACTGCAGACCAGAGCAATGTAATCATTTCCAGTGTGTGGTTCCCAAATCACTATGGTTTAGCAAATCATGGCTGTTAACCACATTTACATAGTGCACACCACGTGACTTATATTTTTCAGAAAATAGTGCTGAGTGTCTTTTTTTAAGTTCTGGGTCAATGTAAGGAACAGAACAGAACAGACTGTTCCTTACTTCATGTCTCTTATATTGTAATTGAAGACAAGATGAAGAAATAACACTTTAACAAGTAAGTAAATAATGAGGTAGGAATAAGAACTTGTTGAATGGTAGAACAAGGTGACATAGATGGAAGTCAGGAAAGGAAGCTATAAGCTTCTCTTTGACCAGGTAGATACTGTGCTATGTGTGTGTTACCACCATAAGTAGCAAACTAGCCTCTCCCCTAGGCATGCTTTATTCCGAAACTCTAATGCTGAGATAATATCTATCTGATATTATCTGATACTACTGACTGGCCAGGCATAAAGAAGATTGCTGCCTATTATGAAATTCATCACATAGCTGGGAGAAATAATTGTTTGTAAAAAACTATTACTAGAGCTTGGAAATCTTTTCTTCAAAATAGTCCTTTTAAAACTTGGCAGATACCAGAGTTTTCTTAAATTCAAAACATGGGTCACTGTTGCGGGTACACTAAATATTTCATTTTGTTTAATGCTGTAATATTTCTTGGGAGAATTATTTACTACATTGCACAAGTGATAAGGCAGATTCACAGAAGGTGGGAAACGTCTTCAAGATCAGTCATTTGCATTTACATTTTTTCGATTTTGAAATATATGCTCCCCACCCCATTCTGCATTATCTACTTGGATGGTCGATCAAATACGTATGTGTATGTGTTTGTGTGCATTTATGTGTGTGAATTTATATTTATTTAGAAAATAATGTTTATAGCCCTAAATCTTTAGCATGATATATAATTATTTTAGTCTATGTCACAGTTGCTATATTAAAACATTTATTTTCTAAATTTTTGAGTCATAGAAACAAGTACATTTTTGTGTGATTTTCTTTCTACTCTAGCAGATTTTCCCCTTCATTTTGCAAGATAAAATTTATTCATTAACTGTATAATTCTTATAAAATAAAAAGTTTTTTTTTTGGGGAGAGGAATTGGAGCCACAAATCGATGCTCAGGAATTATTCCCCACTATATGTGGTGCTGGGGATGAAATTATGCGGTCAGCCACATGCAAGGCAAGTGCCTTAAATCCTGAGCTATCTTTCTGTTCTATTTTTAAATATTTTAAGCCTCTGTAAAGTATTACTAGAAAATTTATGCTTAACTCTAACAAAATTATTTACTTGTTTCCCAACCTTGCATCACTTTCATCATTTTAATATGCAACTCTAAAATTTCTCTAAATTTTCAGACATTACTAATTTCTTCACTAATGACCTGCTCAGATAGAAGCACATCTTCAGAAATTATGCCATTTTTTAAACTTCAAAGTTTATGCTACTTCAGATAATCATCATCAATCCTAAAATTTAATTTAATTCCAAGTGGTGTGTTGATAGCAGATTGTGTGCAAAAGTTAGCTTCTTTTGGAAAACTGTGGATAAATTATCCTCAGATAGAGTCATGATTATGGCAGGCATATTCTTATATGTAGTTTGTGATTTTGTGAACTAACGATGCTATAAAACTCATACATATGACTAGAAAAGACAGAGAAAAATTACACGATCCCATGAACCAAGAATAAATACCTAAATTTGATATCTGAAATAAATCAAAAGTAGAAGTCAAAATAAATTAAAGTGAAGACAGTCTAACATGATTACTATACTTTCGTACTGCTTGGTACTCAAAATCTTGGGAAACTAGGAGCTTATTTTGGTGGGAAAAAATGGAGACAATTTCCAAATTGTCCAGCTACATACTATTTTTTATTTCAGCATATTCATTGTGAGCATAGTATTATGCTTAAAATTGCTTCTTAAATTCAAACATACTGCAGAGAGTAGTTCTTCTAAGCAAAATACTTGGCCTGTGATATTGCCTACACTGATTTGAATTGTCTTAGATTTATATACTATTTACACAAAAAAATGTACAACAATATTATTCTTGGAGTCTATAACTTCAAGTTTAAAGTATAGTTTCTGGGCAAGAGGTAATGTTTAATTCTTGTGATGTCACAGTGAAATATCATGTGTGAAATCTTTACGCCCCATAACACAGGCATTACTCAGAGGAGAGGATGAGGAATAATGGGAGAAATTCACATCTTTTCTCTGCTTTCTCTACTTCAGCAGTTTTCCATCTTAATTGCCACTTGAATTACCCTTGGAGTTTTGAAAACCCCTGAATCCAGACTGAAACTAAATTAAAATGAATCTCTATGGGTAGGATTCATGCAGCAGCAGAATTGAAATGGCCTCAGGTTATTTCAATATTCAACCTAAACTGAAAGCTACTGCTTCAGTCCAATGCCTCTACAACTTAAATGTGTAACAAATCATTGTGTGAGTGTCTTAAACACATCAGATGGCAACTGAGGTTTCTGATTCAGTAGGTTAAGTTGAGCTTTGAGGATTAGTAGGTCCCATAGTTCCCAGATTTTATTGATATTGCTTATCCTAGGATCATATCTCAATGTTGTCTTGGTCTTTCCTTCTAACGCCTTTGTATATGAACTTATTCACCTTTTCTTCAAACTCAGATTAAATCTTCCTGGATGTGTAAATAGCACACATTAGTTCAGTCACACTGACTCTATTCCTTATAGTATTAATAATTATCCTTGCATCACTTGTCTTCCCGTTCATCGATTTGCTTGAGCGGGCACCAGTAACATCTCCATATGTCCTGTCACATGTTAGTGTAGCCCAAGGGTATCTGCTCACTCCAGGAACATGAAGAGCCTCAAAACATTCCTTCAGGTCATTGGAATGAGGTCTTTAATTGATACTGGTTTTGGCATATCAAATATGACACGGGTAGCTGGCTAGGCTCTGCTGTGTGGGTGGGTTACTAGTAGACTTTCATCTTGTGCATTTATTGATGAATCATATGGCCGCAAAGCAGCCGCACAAGATGGGGAAAGATGGGATTTTCTGCTGGGTGGAGCTCTGACAAGCTGTGGAGTCCAGATGTTGAAAATGGCGGCCCTCATGGTGTGGGGGTTCCTCTGGCTTCTTGTGAGGCTCTGCTGGGATGGCAGGCAAGGAATAGACTCACCTTCCCTCCTGGGCACCTCATGGTCAGCTGGGCACAGGGAAAGCTGGTAGCAACTCTGTCCCATATATCTGAGTCTCTGGAACAGGTATACCTGGGCTTGAAATAGACCTTGCTGTAGGGTGGGACTCTGATGAGCAGGATATGACATACATGTAGATATTCCAAGAATACTGGCCACGTTGGATCAACCATAATGTAATCAGTTCTCCTAGTTCTAAGAGAGATGCCAGTGTGCCTCTGGGTAAACTGACGTGTCTCTGAGTCTAAAGGTAATGCCAATCTACAGAATGGAATACAATGCAGCTGTCAGAAAAGACGAAATCATGAAATTCAACTGCAAATGAATGGACATGGAGACTATCATGCTGACTGAAATTAGTCAGAAAGAAAAGGATAGATATAGAATGACTGCATTCATTAATGGGATATAAATATATACCAGTGTTCTACTAAGTGTGGGAAATGGTAATGCCAGAATAGAACTCACCATTGAATATACACAAAGACACTTACATGATAAACCCTAAATGTCTGTAGGGCAAGTCACAATGTGTAAAAGAAGAGAGAGATACAGAAACAAAGATAGACAGAGAGAGCGAGAAAGAGAGGAAAAGAAAAGATGACTGTCTGCTATAGAGGCAGGCTGGGGGGGTGGGTGGGAGGGAATTGGGGACATTGGTGGTGGGAATGGAGCACTGGTGGAGGGATAGGTGTTGTAACACTGTATGTTTGTGAACCAATTATGAACACTTTTGCAATTGTATATCTCATGATGTTATAATAAAAAAAAATCAAATAGATGATAGATAGATGATAGATAGATAGATGATAGATAGATAGAAAGATAGATAGATAGATAGATAGATAGATAGATAGATAGATAGATAGATAGATAGATAGATAGATAGATAGATAGATAGATAGATAAGGTAATGCCAAAGTGAATTATTCTGACATATTTTGGACCTTAGCGGGATCTAGAATCTGGAATTATAGCATAATTATAGTATTATTAATTAGCTACCTCTTGAATTATGTCCCCCCTGACATTTTTCTTCATTATCCACATTCTTCCTTCTTTCTCTCCTATTTTTAAAATTTTATATTCACGTCTTCTCCTATTTTTAAAATTTTACATTCACATCTTCTCTCATCACCTCCACAGTGCTTTGCCTCCTGTATATTACAAAATGAAGATTCAGTCCTCTGTTGTGCTTTATTATGTTCTTTCTGCCTTATCTTTTTGCAGTTGTCACGACAGGAACTGCATCACTCTTTGGGTGGTTGTATATGTGTGTGTCAATGGTTGGGTAGATTGTTGACCAATCTTGTAACAATTATTTTTCTGTTATTTATCTGGAACCTTTGGAAATCATTGAGTCACTGGGTTTACCATTCGACTATTTATAAAATATAAGTAGTCTGGTCTAATTTCTGTGCCTGAAGAATGTGTTGCAGTGAGAAGGTCATGAACCCTGCAGTCAGTCCTGCATAGACTGTATTTCTATACCAGTGATGTGTTTGAGTTATCTGAGACAAGTTGCCTAATTGATTTGAGTGTTGCCAGCCTTATTTCCTTAATATACTTCAAAGTTTTTGCAGAGTTGAATTCTTAGCAAAGAAAAGAATGTAGGGAAAGTTCCTGGCAAAAGTCTTAGCATATGATAGGTCTTTATAATTAACTCTTGTTTCTAGCAAAAGATTGTAATTATGAGCTTAATTAAATTAAAAAATTCAGAAATGAAAGCACCCTAATTCCTTGGCAGATAATGCATGTTTTTAGGTGTGTACTTCATTTTAGAGATAATAGAATTCTCGCCTGACTATATTGTGTTTTGTGAATGACTGGAACAACACACTTGCCTAGGTTTGGTTCAGGAAGTGGGCTGAGCAGCAGTATTAAGAATATGGATGGTCTCTGCATTCTTTCTTTTTTAAATTTCAGAATAAAGAACTGAAATCCAAGGTGGCACATTGGTGTGAGACTCCAAAGACCACAGCATCTAAGGCCGTCTCTACAAGGTAAGGGGCTTCACAGGACCCTCTGCCTTCATGTTCTTGCTGAACTTCCATGAATATGGACACACGTATCACTTGGAAAAGTGGGGTGAATACTTAGGTTATCATTTGTTTGCTGTGTCTGAGTTCATTAAAAATAAGAATTCTGTTGATCTTGACCACCGTCAAATCTTTAGAGACTAACATATCTTATGAAACAAGTGAAGGCATGAATTTGCACTCTGTCATCTGATCTCAGCCTCAGTGTTTTCTCCCAACAGTAGAGGTCCTCTCCTCTATTGTGCTTTTTCTTCTTTTGCTCACATTTTCTGTGCCAATATGGGCATTTAAACCATAAATTATATTTATTTGAATTTCCATATCTGTATCTCAAATCAAATACATTGTAAATGTTGAGAATGGGCATACTTTCTCAAGTTTTATTTATTACCTGCATTGCTAAGGACCAGTGTCCTCAATAACTACATAATAATGAATGAATCAAGCAATGATAATGTCTTACTAAAGCAATAGAAATGATAGTTGAAACCATCAAAGGCACATTTTAATGTTGGCAGAATTTGAAGTGACATTTCATTAAAAGAGAAGATTCTGAACACAAACCTGATTTCCATAATACCCTATAAAACCAACACTTTAAAAACGTAGTCTGTAATTACATGAATCATTTAAAAAGTGATTAAAAGCTTACTGTTCCAGAAGCTTTTTAATTTCCCAGTATAGTCCCACTAGATCAGAAACCATTTTCTGGAACTGTCTTCGGCACAGTGCCTGAGGTAGAGAATCTGGCCCACTATGATTAAGCAATATCCATGAATTCATCTTCTTCATGATGCCTTGCAACAGTGCTTTATTTTGTAATGCTACAGAGACACTAAGATGCAACTATTAGCAATAAGTCTTCTGATATCTTTGGAACTCCAGATGATCAGTTATCAAGTTTGGCACAACTAGTCCTCCAACTTTTAATCAAGAAGAGATAAGAAGTAGTAGAGGAAGAAGTGAAGTGGTGATAATTTAGAACAAAATCAAGATAAAATAATTTTGAGGGATATAGAGAGGATTTAGCATGGTATGGCAAGCATGACTTCATAAGAGTTGGTAGTATGGTCACACTGTTTTTGTGGTGGTACATAGAGATACTCCTGTCTCTATTTTCAAGGGTTCACTCCTGCAAGCTTGAGTGACCATATGGGGTGCTAGGGATAGAGCCATGCTATCCCTCAGGCCCCCATCATACCTCTTTTGTTTCCTAACCAGGTATCATTCCCCTGAGGTGTGAGAGACATCTTGGCCAATTTAATTCTTTTCTTGGGGGGGGTTTCATCTGGCAATGCTCAGGGGCTTCTCCTGGCTCTGCACTCAGGAATTACTCCTGGTGGTGCTCAGGGGACCATATGGGATGCTGGAGATCGAACCCAGGGCAGCCACATGCAAGGCAAACACCCTACCCACTGTACTATCACTACGGCCCCAATCTCATTCTTTTTGACTGTGGAGGAAGTGAAGTATAAATGGAGCAGAAAAGGGCTGGACCCGCCCAATAACTACATCAGCATTGAATGCTAGATGGGCTGGGACAGAGTGTCCATAGTGGAAAGAATGACTTCTTAGGTCAATTTTTAAAATTTAGTTGGGAACTGCCCCTAACTGTGCACAGAAATCATCTTCCTGTCTCTGTGCTCAGAGATTACTCCTGTCCATAATTAAGGAACCATATATACTGCTAGGGATTGAATGACATATCAGTCATTTGCATGGCCTTTATACATGACCCTGATTCTTGCAGAGCCTGGCAAGCTACTTGTGTTGTATTTGATATGCCAAATACCAGTAACAATTATAGACCTCATTCCCATGACCTGATGGAATGGTTTGAGGCTCTTTATGTTTCTGGAACAAGCAGGTGCCCTTGGGCTCTACTAGCATGAGACAGGACATATGGAGATGTTACTGGTGCCCACTCGAGCAAATCAATGATGAACGGGAAGACAGTGATATATGTATATATTCATTCATTCATTCATTCATTCATTTATTGTACCACTGTGAGATATACAATTACAAAGATGTTCATGTTTGGGTTTCAATCATACAGTATTCCAGCACCCATCCCTCTACCAGCGCCCATTTCCCACCACCAATGTCCCCAATCCTCCCTCCCTCCCTCAGTCTGCCTCTATGGCAGTGACCCTGATTCTTTAGCTGCCATTAATTTCCAGTTCACGTTACACTGGTTTTAAAGCTTGTTTTTCCTAGAATTTTTTTAATTGAAATAGTGAAACATTTGAAAAGTACAGTTTCAGAATCTGATTTATTTGGATGGAAATTCCTGTATTGATATAATGATAGGTTTTATGTTGCAAATGAAATTTGGTCTGTTGACTGCTTTGAGAATGCGATTATGGTATGACTTGGTATATTTGGACTCACTACTATACAATGGCACTATATCTCTAGGGGTCATTGGAATAGAATATAAAAGTACCCATTAAGGCCAAACAAAACCACGTACACATGAATCTTTTCAATATTAATCTTGGCAAATCTTTTACTCATAACATGTAACTCTAGACTCATAGTAGGTAAATTTTTTTCTTGTGTATTAGAAAATTAGATCTTTCTTCAGTTGATCAGCAGAAATGACATGCCAGAGATTAGGATGTTATTTGACAGCAATGCATACAGATGCACACACTGAAATATGTGTATGTATGGATATGTATGTATTATATGTGTGCACACATGGAAGTATGCTATATATGTCTATTTATGTCTGTGTCTGCACACAGAATTTTAATTTCAAAATTTTAAACATAAGAAGCATACACAGTGAGAAGGAGTTCAGGCTAGGAGAAACCCAGAGAATGAAACATTCCGAGGGAAGAGATGATTTGAATCTCATCTCCCCACTTGCTTGGGGGACCTTTTCACTGAGTGCATAAAAGACCCAGACACATGCTCTCCTGCTTTCCTGCATGCTCACCTCAGCATAGCTAGCTGAATTTGTAAGTTCAGTGTTTAAACCATGTGATTTACTGTGTCTCTTGGGTGGGAGAATAAATGGTGATGGAACTGGGTTTTGATCATTGTATTGGTCTTTCCACAGTGAATTGAAGACTGAAGCCACTTCCCCTATTCAGTGATGATTAGGCTACGGAAATGAACTGTCTGGCTGAAGATATGAATGGGAAAGATCATCTGGACATCTTATTTATTCCTTAAGACACAGTCTAAACGTTTATGTCAAAATGCAGAGTGGCTCAATGCCAGTACATAATGGGAATTATTACAGATAAGTAGTTTTGTAGGGAGATATCATAAAAATAAAACCTAATGAAAATGCCAGCGCGGGTAGGGCAGCTGCATCGAACACAGCCAACCAAAGTTTGGTCTCCAGCCAAACTGGAGATGTGGCGCCCTGAGCACTGCTATCTGTGGCCCAAAAACAAAAGCAAAAAATCAGATGAATGCATATTCAAAGATAAGTACCCTTTCTCCCGAAATGTTTTTTTTTTTTTTTTTTTGCTTTTTGCGTCACACCCAGCAATGCTCAGGGGTTTCTCCTGGCTCTGCACTCAGGAATTACTCCTGGTGGTGCTCAGGGGACCATATGGGATGCCGAGGATCAAACCCGGGCCGGCCGGCACAGGCTGGCTGAGTGCAAGGCAAACGCCCTACCCGCTGGGCTACTGCTCCGGCCCTCTCCCAAAATGTTTAAATGCATGAAGAAACCAGGTATTTTCTCAGGATGAAAGATGGTTTTTTGCTTGAACTTTAAAAAAAAATTTGTTTTTTTGTATATTTTGCCCAAAAGACTGGCTAAGAGTTACCAATTTTGATGCTCTTATAGTGGTTTTTATGTATATACATCTAAAGAGAACTGTATATATGTATGAATAAATGATGTATTTTAAAGTTGACCTTTAGATTATAAGAAATACCATAAATTACACTGCCTGGCTTATTATTAGTCAAAGTTATTCTATGAATCATGAGTGACAGTAGTTTCTCTTTGCTATTTCTACAACCCATATATAGCTTAAAGTTCAGACTCATGTCTACCTCACTCCTCCCAAATCCATGGATGTTCAGTTGTTATGGGACTGAAAACTTGATGCGGGAAGCAATCCTGAATAAATGCACACCAAGCACTTTGTGACTCTTAGTGACTGATTTTATATTCCGTTATCTATGTCAAATATTGAGGAGGAAGACTAGAATTCAAACTGTTAACTAATACTTTCATGAATTACACACACACACACACACACACACACACACACACACACACACACACGAAGAAACAGCAGTTGCTAGCTGCAGCCAGAAAGATTTAAATACATAAAATTGTAATTCTATGACTTGGGCTTTGGTACTTCAATTCTGATATAGGCCTTCACTGCAGGTAGAGTTTGTGATTGCTATGAATAGCACTAAAGTATGACTTATAGGAATGTAAGCATATACTCAGGAAATGAAACACATTTCAAATAAATCAATATGTGATACCTTAGTCATTCTAAAGAGTAAGTTACCTTTAGGTCTTGATCAGCTTCTCTGCTGTATAACTCTAAAGATTGTCTCAGGACAGAGGCCTCAAGCCTTAGAGTGTAGAATGTTAAATGTCACTATTATTTACAAGGTATTAAAATGTAATTACAGAGTAATGAAATAATCACTATCACTATCACTATCTTCCTGTTCATCATCAACTTGCTCGAGCGGGCCCCAGCAACATCTCCATATGTCCTGTCTCATGCTAGTAGAGCCCAAGGGCATCTGCTCACTCCAGGAATACAGAGCCTCAAACCACCACATTAGGTCATGGGAATGACCTAACATAGTATTACTGGTATTTGGCACATCAAACACTACACGGGCAGCTTGTCAGGCTTCCTGTGCGGGTGGCATACTCTTGTAGTCACCTCTAAATACAGCATTTATTGATGAACCGCATTCATAATGCATTCATAAATTTTTCAAAGAACTGTACTCCTCAAAATGTTGCATAACTTCACTTCCTGCTTCCTGTTTTATTACTTATTAATTTTAAGGTGTAAAATTTAATAATATTTAAGGAAGGTAGCCTCACTTAACACAATTTTAAGAATCTTCTTATGTTAATTGCTTAAATCTCCCCAAAATCTTACAAAATAGATCATTTTATTATGATTTCCAGTGTATAGAAGCAGATACTATAATTGGCTGTTCTTGATAATCTAATTACGATGGAGCACACATATTTTGACATGGCTATTGATATTCCTGCTACCTATTTACTTGACATTTCATGAAATACTTCCCATCTATAAAAACACTGTTGGGCTGCTTTAATAAATGTTTTCCCTTGTGGCTTTCTGTGTTATCCTGTGGATAAGAGTCAAAAGCAACACTAATAAAGTAAATATTTTGATGAGATGAGTTGATCTTTCGCCTGTTGTACCTCCTTTGTTCAAAATTAGTTCAGAAAAGTTTATATGCTAAAAATCTACTTATTTTACACTTACTCCCTCACTCCACGGCGCCGCCATTTTCCACTTCTGGACTTCCCTCTCGTCAGAACTCCACCCAGCAGACCAGCCCATCACAGCCCGGATCACCTACACCCACCCTGCAGCTTTTTCCTCAATCCGGCCCAGGTATGCTGGTCCAGAGACTCTCAGACATGGGGCAGAGCTGTTCCTTGCTCTCCCTGTGCACAGCCGTTCATGAGGCAGTCGGGAGGCATGGCGGGTTCTAGCCCTGGCCCACAACCTCGGCAGAGCCTCACAACAAGCCAGGCCACCCCCTCCTCACTCCACGGCGCCGCCATTTTCCACTTCTGGACTTCCCTCTCGTCAGAACTCCACCCAGCAGACCAGCCCATCACAGCCCGGCTCACGCGGCTGCAAGCGGCTGCGCCGGTTCATCAATAAATGCTTTATTTGGAGGTGTTTAAAAGAGTTTGCCTCCCGCTCGGCAAGCCTGGCAAGCTTCTCGTGTTGTATATGATGTGCCAAATTCCAGTAACAATTATATTAGGTCATTCCCATGACCTAATATAATGGTTTGAGGCTCTTTGTGTTCCTGTAGCAAGCCGATGCCCCTGGCTCTACTGGCATGAGACAGGACATATGGAGATATTACTGGTGCCCGCTCTAGCAAATAGATGATCAACGGGAAGATCGTGATCGTGATCGTGATTTTACACTTATATTTCATGACTTTTTACTACGTTGAGGACTTTTGGGTAAGATATTGTTAGGCACATTTGTAGGGAAATTAAGCTCATAAATTCTGCATTAAGTAATTGAAGTGTAGTCGTAAAATTTACCAACTACTTAAACATCTTATTTCCTCTTCACGCATCATACTGGATGATAATACATATGAGACTTTTTGCGTATGTAGCACACCTGAGAGCTTAAGTGATTTTTTTTCCATCAGAGCCATGTGCTTTAAAATTATATTCAGTGAAGTAAAGGTATTTTATTTAAAGAAATTTACTTAGACAGGAAGGGACAGAGATAATACACATTTAAGAGAGAACAATGATGCTATTTTATCTTATCTTTATTTCACTGTACTACATGTTGAACAAGAAAGTTGACCATACAGATAATATCTGGTCCTGTTTTCTCCAGGTTCACTTTGGAATGGGTTTTGTGTCTCCAAAGACTAAGAATTACAGGAGAGAATTAATTATTACAGATTAGCAATTTCGGGAGCCTAAATATGATTAAACTCTTTAAATAAAAATATATCTCTTGGGCTGGAGCGATGGCCCAGAGGGTAGGGCATTTGTTTTACATGCAGCCGGCCCCTCCGGCCCGGGTTCGATCCCCGGCATCCCATATGGTCCCCCTAGCACCGCCAGGAGCAATTCCTGAGTGCAGAGCCAGGAGTAACCCCTGAGCGTCGCTGGGTGTGACACAAAAAACCCCCCAAAAATATATATATCTCTTAATTAAATCTATAGCACCACTTACTTTTCATATATGTATTCTTTCTATGATTTTATTTCAACCTTTACCATTTGAAATGTTGGTTTCTTTGAGCATAGCTGGCTAAAGCTTACTCCTGGTGGGGCTCAGAAAACCCAATGTGGTGCCAGGAATAAAACCCAAGTCAGCCATGTATTAAGAAAATGCTTACCCGCTGTACTACTCTTTGGCCTAAAATTATTTTAAACACCATTTCTAAGTGATAAAACAAACTATTACAAGGGATAATAAAATGCTTTGCTGCCCCTTGAGGTATTGCAGGTGTGGCTGCAGTGCCCAGCTGCATCAGCAGGTGGCAGACAGGAGACAGACTTGTCTACACCCAGGGCTCTGCCCGTGGACCCTAGATGGCTGGCTAAAGAAACTGTGGTTCATCTACACTATGGAATACTATGCGGCTGTCAGAAAGGATGAAATTATGAAATTTACCTGCAAATGGATGGACATGGAGTCTATCATGCTGAGTGAAATTAGTCAGAAGGAAAAGGACAGATATAGAATGACTGCATTCATTAATAGGATATAGATACCAGTGTTTTAATAAATATGGGAAATGGTAATGGCAGATTAAAACTCACCACTGAATATACACAAAGAGACTTAAGTGATAAACTCTAAATATCTGCAGGGCTAGCCACAATGTGTAAAATAAGAGGGAGAGAGATGCAGAGACAGAGAGAGAGATAGAGAGAGAAAGAGAGGAAACTGGGGTACCTGCTATTAAGGCGGATGGGGGACGGAAGGGGGAGGGGTACATTGGTGGTGGAAATGGGGCACTGGTGGAGGGATGGGTGCTGGAATACTGTATTACCAAGAACCAATTATGAACACCTTTGTAATTGTATGTTTCACGGTGGTATAATAAAAAATTAAAAAAAAAAGACTGGGCCCCCTGGGATGAACCCAGAGCCATGGCAGAGCCTGGCAAGCTACCCATGGTGTATTCGATATGCCAAAAACAGTAACAATAATGGACCTCATTCCCAATGAATGGAGACGTTACTGGCACCCTCTTGAGCAAATCAATGAACAATAGGAAGACAAGTGACAGTAAAATGCTTTAGTGTACTAATGATATCATGCAAGAAATACAAGCAAAAATATTGAGTCAGTTGTAGACTAGATAAATTGTGTATGTGTGTGTGTGTGTGTGTGTGAGTGAGTTGCCAAGGATTAAACGCAGTGTTTATATGTGCAAGGCAAGTGTTCTACCACTGAAATATATCTTGGCTGTAAATAATTTTGCTTATAATTTTACAAAGCAGTTCATTGAGTAGGAAGGACCAAGTGGGCCTAAAAGACACTTTTGTTTCATTTTGAATATACATATTGTTATAAAATATCAGTAAGATGAGTTTAGAAATTGGCATAATATATATCATTTGAATAAATGCTTATAACATCCTATGATAAAGTAAATATTTCATTTTGTGAATGGCCTCATATTTAGTTATTTTACATTGAAATTATATGCATAACTAAATTTTAAAACTTCAATTTAAAATCAGAGGTAGTACAGTGAGTAGGGCTCTCTTGCCTTGCAGCATACAGCTGACCCAAGTTTCATTCACAGCAGCACCACCGGGAGTGATTCCTGAGCACAGAGCTGGGACTAGGCCAGCCCTGAGTACCACTGGGTGTGGCATCAAAAAACAAAAACAAAAATATTTAATTTAATTGTACTTGACAATAGAATCCAAAATAAATGTGTTCTTTTAGTCAATCAATATATGTTTATATGGATCTCTGCCCTTTGCTGCTAATATCTCCTGGGTCCCAATTAACAAAATCTATTGTATTTATTTATAGTGGAAGCAAATCAACACTGTTGTTGGTTCTGTAACATTTTATGTCGAAAAATCCAACTGTTAATAACTTTATAAATCACTGTGTTTTCATAAAAATAAATCATAAACATTTTACATAAAACATTTGTGTAAGTTTTAAATGTCTCCTTCAACTCTTCTTTTGAAAATTGTTCTTTTAATTTTAATGCATACATTTAAAATGTTAATCTTTAATGAGACACAGGTTTATTTTACTGTTACTGAGGGTTTCATACAGCTTCGTTCAACACGACCAGACTGTCCACTTGGCTCGACCAAGTCCCAAAGGCGCCTGACATTCAGATGCTCCCCAAGCTCAGTTCTATAACTAACTCCCTATCCTGTTGCTTCTCCCCTGTGAGTCTCTAAATCACAGACACAATAAAAGATCGTGTCACTTTCCCTTTCAAAAAATTATGAGGATGTAAACCATAAAAGAAAAATTGAAAAATAATTTGCCCTATAAAGACACCATTAAACACATATACCTAATGGGAGAAAGTATTCATAGCACATAAAAAACTTTTAATGATTATCATTATCTTCCTTCTCCTCAGCATCGTCATCCAACAAAATAGGAGAAAAATTATTGGAGAAGCATTTCACTAAACAAGATATACAGGGGCCGGAGCGATAACCCAGCGGGTGGGGCGTTTGCCTTGCACGAGCCGGCCCATGCCAGCCCGGGTTCGATTCCTGGCATCCCATATGGTCCCCCAAGCACCGCCAGGAGTAATTCCTGAGTGCAGAGCCAGGAGAAACCCCTGAGCATTGCCGGTGTGACCCAAAAAAGCAAAATAAATAAATAAATAAATAAAAAATAAAATAAACAAGATATACAAGTTAGCATATATAATAAATTTGTGCTATTTTTAAAAATTTTAATTTTTTGTTCAATTTCTTTGAAGAACATCATGGGTATCTTTATAGGGACCGCATTGAATCTGTATAAAGCTCTAGGGAGTATTACCATTTTGATAATGTTGATCCTTCCGATCCATGAGCAGGGAATATGTCTCCATTTCCTCAGGTCTTCTTTTATTTCCTGAAGTAACGTTTTGTAGTTTTCTTTGTAGAGATCCTTTACATTCTTTGTCAAACTGATTCCTAGGTATTTGATTTTCTGCGGCGCAATTGTGAATGGGATAGTTTCTTTAATGTCCCTTTCTTCTCTTTCAGCTGTTTGCATATAGGAAGGCCAACTCTAAATACCTGCAGGGCTAGCCACAATGTGTAAAATAAGAGGCAGAGAGATGCAGAGACAGAGAGAGAGACAGAGAGAGAAAGAGAGGAAACTGGGGTACCTGCTATTAAGGCAGCATGGGGGTGGGCAGGAGGGGGGGGTACATTGGTGGTGGAAATGGGGCACTGGTGGAGGGATGGGTGCTGGTATACTGTATTACCAAGAACCAATTATGATCACCTTTGTAATTGTATGTTTCACTGTGGTATAATAAAAAATTAAAAAAAAATTTAATTTTTAATTAAATTTGATGTATTGTTATTGAGTAAATTCAAATTAGAATCAGTGCTCCCAGATGAGAGAGCATTTCCATTAGAATGACAGTAACTTAAAAGCCTGGCTACACTGAGTATGGAAAGTTGACTTCTCATCTTCCACAGCTGAATATGCAAGAAATGGTACCGCTATTTTGTTTTGTTTCATTTTGGGCCCTTCCAGCTGTTCCCAGGATTTACTCCAAACTCAGCTCTCAGGGGTCACTCCGAGCTGTGCTAGAGGCCCAGCTGGGATGCTACAGAGCAAACTTACGTCAGCCACGTGCATAGCAGATATCTTACCTACTGTATTAGCTCTCCAGCCCTACTACCACTATTTTGAAAACAAAAACAAAAGCCTATTTCTTAAAGTTAAATATACCTCGCTATGACCTAAACATTCCATTCACTGATTTTTATTTTATTTATTTATTTATTTATTTTTTTGCATTTTGGGTCCACCCAGCGATGCTCAGGGGTAAGTCCTGGCTCTGCACTCAGGAATTACTCTGGCGGTGCTTGGGGACCATATGGGATGCCAGGGATCGAACCCAGGTCGGCTGCATGCAAGGCAAATGCCCTACCCACTGCACTATCACTCCTCCTTTCACTGATTTTGCCCGAGTAAAAAAATACCTTCACATAAAGATCCACGCATACATTTTTAAGTCACCTTTGTTTGTACCAGCCAAATTTAAAGACAAATACTCATTAACGTTAAGAAGTGAACGAGGGAAAAAAAAGAAGTGAGCAAGGCTTGAGGAATAATAAGGGTTAAGGCTCTTGCTTTGCATCCAGCTGAACTTTGTCCAAATCCCTGGCAATGCCAGGTTCAGTCCAGAGCAGAGAGGGAAGAATAGCCCAGGAGTACGACCTCATATGCCCAAACCTCCCATCCCCAGAGGAATAAGTGAACACACTGCAGCACATTCAAATTTTGGAATACAATTTAATAATAAACAAACCACAGACAAATATTGTAAACACGCCTATAAATACATGTCAAGCCATTTTATTTAGTAAAGGAAGATTATAGTAGGGAATTAAGGTATGAAAAAGCATTTGAGGGTAGCAGAAATGTTCAGTGTGTTCATAGGGGCACTGTTTTGTGTTTGTGTACCATGATGTCAATCAATAAATTGCATATGATTTATTGGGCTGGAGCTATAGCACAGGGTCAGGGTATGTGCCTTCATGCAGTCACTCGCTGTGTGATCCTTGGCACCAAAAAGGACCCTAAACATCACTAGGTAATGTCTGGGAGGCACCTGAGCACTGCCAGGGGTGACTCTGTAGGTTCCTAAATTCTGCTAGGTGAGCTGGGTGGTCCCTGGCAGCCTGGGTCTAAGCGCCGCGGTATCCTTGGAACTTCACATTGAACTGCCAGCCTGCTAGGCCCAGAATCACAGGGAGAGGCCCTGGGTCTCCTGAGCGCCTTTTGGAAGGCACCTCTGAAAATAACAAAACGTACAATTTAGATACTTGCATCAATAAAGTGTTGACAACATCTTAAAATTACCATTGTCATTCTAGAGCAGCTAGTCTGTTTTATGCACAGGAGTCATTCATTTCTTCTTTCCACAAATATTTATGGAGTGTGGCCTATTTGTCAGGCACTGTCATAGAGGCCGAGACTAGAGCGGGGTGAAGGAGGGAGATGCCTGTAGCAGAAAGCAAAGAACAAAATTGTCCACTTTCATGGAAATACATTTGTTAACATGCATGAAAAAATCATCAGAAATATCCCAGGGGCTGTGAAAGACAATAAAGCAGGGGGCTGGAGTGATAGTCCAGCGGGTAGGGCTTTTGTCTTGCACGCAGCCGGCCCATGCCGGCCCGGGTTCAATCCCCGGCATCCCATATGGTCCCCCAAGCACCGCCAGGAGTAATTCCTGAGTGCAGAGCCAGGAGAAACCCCTGAGCATTGCCGGGTGTGACCCAAAAAAGAAAAAAAAATAAAGCAGAAGAAAGGGCTCAGGTATTATCCAGAGGGGAAAGACTTGGCCAAAATTTCTAATTGGGCGAACATTTCAGCCAGGGAACTAAAGAATGGGCAATTAAGTTGAATAATAATTTTAAATTAGACCTCTGATTTTTTTGATGCCAACATTTAACCAAAGATAGAAGGAATTGGGTAAGAGACATGAAGGAAGTGTTTGGGGACGGAAGTGATGGCAATCACAATATGTTCAACTCTGAAAGCCAAGTAGGCGTGTCCAGAAGAGACCAGACCTTCTCTCGGAGATCTATGATGGGCTAAATCTAAGATAATTTATAGAATCTGATTATCATCCCAAAGTGCTTCTAATACCTATCACATAGCCTTAGCCCAATGGTAATGAGAGGGCTGGTTGCTAACTCATAACACAAGTCACTAAATGATAACCCTAAATCATAGCATAAGTCACTAAATCACAATACAAGTCACTAAATTTCTCAGAGGACAGCAGTGTTCATATTCTTGTTAGAGCTATTCTTTCTCTACAAGTTGCAACCCATATTAAAAAATGAAATCTTTTTGGCATAGAGAATCATGAACAAAACATGCAACATACATAGTTTTAAGAGCAAAAATTCTATTATTACACCCAGTTGTAGTCACATGGTTACTATTTTTTTCTCAGTACGGAGCATGCTGTGACTATTTAAAAGTCCCATGAAACCACCAGGAAAGGCAAATCCTTAATGACTTACCTTGAATCATTTAAGATGAACCTAGGGTATGAACATCCTCGCTGTGTGAAACCCCATTACTGCTACGGGAGGAAGGTTGAGAGAACAGTGCCAAAGAGTTACTCAGAGAGTTGTCTTTAAATTAAAGACTCGTCATTGTTGGCAAAGGCTATCTAAGTAACACATGGTGGGAGGGCAACGGAAACAAAGCAGCCTTTGCAAATGAACATTTCAAAGAATACCCTGAGGTCATGAATTGGCTTTGAACATTGATCCTTTCAGGGATCCATGATGAAGGCAGATAACAGCTCCTGTCTCAAAATTTTTTATGGGGAAGAAGTGGCTAATAATATCTGAAGGTGCTTCTATATCACACACCATCTCCAAGTGCTAATTGCTAATTTAATCAATATAGCATTCAAAATTATTAGAAAATGTTCTTAGCAAATTCCATTATTAAATGAAAAAAATGAGAAAGTCTGTAGAGATGAAGGGAAACACTAGACTGAATCAAAACCCTTATTTCGCAGTTCTGAACAGAGACTACTTATAATGTGATACGAAATCCATGTTGACACAAATTTAATGTGCTTATCCTCTCCGTGGTCACCTGCATGCCAGAAATAAGGTTGCTTTGAGGACGTGATATAATTGATAGAAATGTATTTTTTATTGGAAAAGTATGCAGAAGCAGTGACTGAAATACAACTCTCAATCATTGTGTTTAAACCCCAACACCACAAAAATCATTGGATGCTATAATTTCTGAAAACACTAGAACTTTGGTACAGGAAAAGAATGACCTGACAGTGTTTGTCAGGCACCACAGTCTTTTAGGGGCACACAACGAAAGCGCCATGTTTAAAGTTTCTCGGGTTACAGTCACAGCACTAGACAAAACATCAACGGAGATGACAGACAAAACAATCCAACGTGCTTAGCTTAAAAACAAAGATAATATCGCTTAAAACTCAGGATACAGTGAAACACTTGAGTGTTAAGTTGGAGCACTGTAAACCTTAGACATATAAAGCAGGATAATTCCCTTTTTAAAAATAGTTTCAGTTTCCTTTACAAGACTTGGGACACGAAAGTCCTATTTTTTCAAAGAGCAATTTGACCAAGTTATAATATACTGTCTAGAATATAATAGGACTCCTTGAAAGAAACATAATGACAAACAGAATGAAACAACTCATTCCGGATAATTATTGAAATAAATTAAACATTTCCCAATCAAATACTATGACCTTATGTTGAGTACACTCTAATAGCTTCTAATATTTCTACTAAAATTAGTATTCTATCCCCACTGACACTTTCACAAATGATTTAACTATGACTGCAATTTTGCAATAATAATGCCTGTTAATGAAAGGGTACATAATTTACAAACCAATTTCTTACATTTGCTCTCTTTGATCTTGGCACCACCCTATTGGACACACAGAGTTTAAAAAGCTCCAGATGACAAAGGCCACTGAGATATCTAACAAAATACCTAAGGTTCTCCAATTGTTCTTTTTATTGACTGTCCTTTATACAATGCCAACCTTCCTTTCAAGGAACATTTGAAAAATTAACCTGGAGAATAGAAGAGTAAGAAAAATCATCTTTGTTAAGGGCAGAAGCTATTTTGGTGTGCCAACACTTTTAAAGACAACACTCTCTGGTTAAATAAGGGATCCATTAGGTTCAGGACAGACATGGTGGCACCTATAGAATTTGCTAATGATACTTGAAGGCTGTTGGCTAAAGGATATTAACCATAACTTCCACAACCTACTGGAAGGTAACAGAACCAAGAAGCAAATTAAAATGACCCAATCCTGTGATGATTCCATTGCATATTTCTCTCAAAGATGACACCTTTTAAATAATCCCACTATTTTGGTCTAATTTTTTGTTTCTGTATTATGTCTATATAGAGCTTGAAAAATTATGTGGCTATTTTTCCATATAGAAAATTATTTCTATATTTTTCTATATATTTTCCAATCTATAGATTAGACTTGGTAAAAAGAACACTATAGAAAGATGTGATGCTGCCCATAAGAAATTAATCAAAAAAAATTTCTGAAGCAATTTAATCTAATGGCATAAATAAAATGTTTCTGTTTCCCCAGTTTTTATGTCAAAATGAACTATTTGGTGTTTCAATAACATATTATCTTCACTGAAAAGGTATAAACCTATCTTTAGTAAATAAAAATGATGGATGCTTGACACATGGATGTAGTTATAAAAAATTCTTTTCTTATTAATTCATTTTTATTTTCCTACCTTAAAATCCCTTTGCCATTGCTAAGAATCCTTATACAATTTTAACTTGTGACTCCTTTTATAGTTCTTCCTTAACAATGCTGTATCGCTGGTTTCCACCATAAATTCTAAGGCAGTTTATAAAATTCCCTGCAGATCTAACAATGAGTTTTTCAGTTATACTTTATAAGACAATCTCCATGGTTTTATAAAATATTGAGATAATCCTCATCTTGGATAATATCTTACATTTATTTTCCATGTTTAAGAATGCAACACTCAAAAAAAAAAAGAATGCAACACTCTCCTCAGATATTTTGATCAAAGATCAAGAAGAAAATATAACTTACTGTTAATATTTTAGATAATATTTTAATGGAAATAGCATTTGGTATATTTAAAAGTGATAAAGTTTTTCCTAAACTATTTCAAACATATTTGACTTCTTTTAAAGCTTTAACACTTGGTAATGGATGGTGCAAGACAATTTTCTACCAAGTTGTTTAATATCAGCATTCAGATATTTCTTTTAAAGAGTTAGTATTTTAGAAAATCAAAGAATTCATTATATTTTACAGCTTGGGTTTTCTCCTGAAAGTATTTATGTTATTCACCATAAGAAAGGTACCTATATCCTTTTTCAAGTAACTAGAGATAGAACAGTGAACAACCTTTGTTCAAGTCTGGACTTTATCCTATATAGCTATATACTTTAGCTATTATATACACTGTTTCTCTTTAATTACTGCACTTATCCCATTTTCAAAAATACATTTTAACTTCTTCAAACTTATTGACTCAAATTAATGGACTCCGTTTAAAGTTTAAGGAATATTAGTCTTTTATTACTTCTTTTAAATGAATTTTGTTAGTTATTTCCTCTGTCATCATGATAAAGACCAGTATAAAGCTCTTGTTTATTTAAAGGAAAAACACTAGCATCACAACAAAGCATCCACTGATACATACAATGGCCCATCTGGTTAGAAACAACAGATAAACTATTTGCTTTATAAAATGCTGGTTTAATGTTTGTTGCAGTGTAATTAATAATTTAGTAGTGACAGAAAATTGGTGAGAGAGATAATTTGCAAAATTTTTACAAGTCTTGTAGATACCCACAAATTCAATTTTGAGTGTTTAATATTTTCTTGATAATTCATCATATTTTACCTTCCTCATGCCAAGACAAACATTGTATTATTTCATTTTTGTTATAGCTTAAAGATTATTTTTCTTTTTACATTAATCATATTTAAGTTTCTCAAGCAATGTCTACTCCATGAATAGTAGACCTCAGAAAATGTTAGTAATAACTTCCAGATTCTGATAACCTTAAATTCTTCGCAGAAGACATCAGAAGACTTGGAGTTGTATTAGTGTCTCTGTGAGTTTTAATACATCATAGGAAAGGAATCACATGGTTAGAGACAAATTTGGTCACAGAATTACCTGAGGCACTATGTTAGAACAATGTAAACATCAAACCAGTGTAAACACTCCAGAAATGGTTTGTATATTAGAAACAAATCCCATGTACATTTATTTAAAAATACTTCTACAATATACTTTCACTTTACTAAAGCATTTGAGAAATTATCAAGCACATCTTTGTTAGGTGCATGCTATTATGGGTGAAAGAGATACATATACTTCATGATACCAGATTAAGCCGAAATTGTAAAATGAATTAATTACTCAGGAAAATTTATTCTTAAATAACGAGAGAAAGAATTTCATATAATTTGGGGTTATTTATAATAGTTACATAATTCATAGTCAAGAATTTTTGCTTTGGGACACACGTGACAGTTCTCAGTTCTCAGGGAGGGATTATTCATGGTTCTGTGCTCAGGGATCACGCCAGACAGTACTGAGGAACCAGACGTGGCATTCGGATTCAAATCCAGGTGCCACATGCAAAGCACGTGTCTAAACCCCTATACTACCTCTCTGGCAAAAGAAAGTTTACCAAAATTGAGAATAAGGGAGCACAGAGTACTATTTTTACTTATTTGTCTGGTCTGTCTTAAATTTCATTATTGAAAAATAATTGCCTAGCAAAATTATTTTTAGGCAAGTTTTTTATTAGTATGAGCACCAATACCTGCTGTTTCATGCTATAGTTATTTAAAAAATCTTAAAAATAGATTCCAAAGAAATACTTGTTAGATAACTTAAAACCATAGACTCTTAGAAAGTCAATCAATCAAATAATTGGAAAGTGAACAGAAATGAAAGGTGTCCCAAATAGAATAACTTTATGGTTTTCTAAAGGCTAAATAAATATTCCCTATTATGGTAATAATAGAGAATATCACAATTTGAATCCTAAGAAATTGACGAAATTGCCATAAATGTTCATCCAGTGCTGCTACAGATGTATTCACTTTCTTTCTGCTCCTTGATATTTTGTGTTTCACCTTTATTTTTGTAGTGCCAAGGATGGAACTCAGGGCCTTGTGCTTCCAAAGCAAGTGCTACATTCCCCAACTTCCAAAGCAAGCTCTACATCCCCAGCTTCTTCCTTGTTTTAGGGATAAAAATATTTGATATCGCTAAAAGCTTTCTATCTTCATGGCATAGGCACATAGTGACAAAGAATATCAGAAACAAAAAACCCCGTTGGTTGATACACCCAACCCTGATCCCTTCTTACACACTGGGATGGTGTTGCAGAAAGCAGAATTGAGCACTGAGAACTTCACAAGGTGTTAACTCCATCAAAGCTTCCAAACTGCTCCGATTCATGGCACAATTCTGGGTCGTAATATTCATTGATTATTATAGACAACCCCCTGGCTCTGTGTTCATAAAACTGATTCAATACCAGCAGAGGTGAAGGGAGTAGTAGGGAAAAGTAAAAGGAAGGATTGAAATTTAGTCCTTAAAATATTTATAAAAATCTGCAGAGTATAAAAGTGCAGTTAAATTGGCATAAATTTATAAGGAACTAATGTTTTGAAAATTATATATTCATAAAAAGAGGAAACTTGAATTATAATGCTCTTTATTGAAAGTTTACTGAGATAGAGTGGTTTATGTTTATCAGAAATTAATATAAAAACTAATTGAATATTAGACTAGACAATAAAAACAGGTTAATGAAAATACTTTTGTGATCAGTTTTAGAAAGTAAAGGAATCTTTATGTGAAAAATAAAGTTATCAAAGTTTTGTAAATAGGAAACAGTTCTGCCTCTGACAACTCTCATATATAATTCAGCTAGGGGCATTTTACTACATGAAACATAAGGACAAATGTTAATATGTTCTTATATGTGATGATATATCATAAGCTTTTATGTCACCAATAATAACATGGAAATTCAGAATGATCATAAAAATTGATCCATAACTATTATGTTCCATAATTTATATTTGGTCATTCCCGTGACCTAATATAATTGTTTGAGGCTCTTTATGTTCCTGGAGCAAGCGGTTGCCTTTGGGTTCTACTAGCATGAGACAGGGCATATGGAGATATTACTGGTGCCCGCTCTAGCAAATATATGATTAACGGGAAGATAGTGATAGTGTGAATTGACACATTTGCAATTTTACAATTGATTCAAAACCATGGGTGGGTATGGGTTAGAGAGGAAAAATATGGTTTTTTGAATATCCAACATATTTTGTACATCAAGAAGAAATCATATTAGTCTCTTTGTCTTACATCACTCACATTTTTCTATAAAAAATTAAAGCTTAATAGCCTTTTTCATCTAAATGACCTAAATAACTGCATTGTTTGAGAGGTATTTGGTAAATCAATGAAATTTTTTACTTGTGATGATTACCACTTAACAAGAGTCATAAAAGTGAAAGTGAGCACAGAAGCATTTTTTAAAATTTTGTTTGAAATGGAAAGCTTCAAAAATTCTCTTAATCACAACTGATAAGGTCAATTTCTAATTGAATTGAGTGAATTTTGGCTAAGAACCTCCACTAGAAAGCTATAATAGTCATATTTAATTCCAGTAGTCCAAAGGCCATGTTTCCAATCCTCCATTTTTATCCCAAGGTTTTACTGTTATAATATGTCATTCACATCCACAAACCATTCTTGACTACCTGCCAGTTATTAAAATATAAAAATGGCATGATCCCTCAGTCTTCTGTATTTTAGCAGACTAATATTCATTCTCTTATAGCATACAGGAAACTAGTCATTCAAAAACAGAATATTGAATGTTCAAGTTAAAATCATTCTTAATGAACCAGTAAGAATTCTTTACTATAGATTTATTTATACCTAATCGCTTCCCTCAAAGAAAATCCAGAAATATGAATCAAATTTTATATAACAAGTACAGGAAATCTTAAAAAATAACTATACACATACACATCTACATTTTCTGTTTAGAAACTTATTTCATTCCTCAGTGTGGCTGGTAACTTATGTTCTTATTTAAAATGACTATATCTTCATATATACACTTTTATATACTCATCTTCATTATAAGAAGGACTTATTGGGCATCCGTAATGCTGAGATCCCAACAGGAAAGCTTTGCTCTTGTTTGAAGGGGCCTCAGAGATAACGGGTCAATTCTTTTGAACACTGATGACTATTCTGGATTCTTAAAATAAGATTTTTTGGCAGAAAAAAAGAAAGCCATGCCATTGTACATGGTCTACTCAACAATAAGTTCATGGTTTCTCACTGGGGAAGCAGTATTGGATGAGTGTCTTGATGATTGCTTCTTCATAAAGCTAGCAGGCACATTTTTTCTCAGTTGGTTTTTCTCCTTCTAGTATTCCAGAGTTTCCACCATTGAGTGAGTCAGCAATTTGGCTTTTCTCTACACATTGTTCCATTCGCTGCATTATTAAGTCCAGAAGGGTTTCCACTGCTTTCTCCACATTCTGGCCAGTTGCTGCACTTGTTTCAAAATATGGTATGCTATCATAAAAGATGTGACAAATAAGAAAAGATACAGGATGTAAGAATGAGTCACACGAGAAAAGGCATGGCTGCTGAAAGATTTTGAAATAATCACGATTTGGCTGGATAAACTATAAAACATCTTCGTTCCCTCAGCAAGTAAAACTGATGGGTTGCTTTATAGAATGGCGAGGAAGCCCATATAGGAGGCACTATATATGTGTGTATATATATGCCCATATATATATATATATGGCATATATATGTATATATATACATATATATATATGCCTCCTATATGGGCTTCCTGCCATTCTATAAAGCAACCCATCAGTTTGTTATTATATAATATATATATATAATAGCAAACATGGTGGGTTGCTTTATAGAATATATATGTATATATATAGTTGTATAGGAGGCACACACACACAAAAATAATATAGGGTGTATATATATATATATACCAGGAAGCCCATATAGGAGGCACTCAGAAACTTGAAGTCAAAGGTTTATCACTTAGTATTAATTGAGGCTAACCATTCCTAAACCACTATTACCATTAAAATAGACTTCCTTTCCAAACAATACTCAAGGACACTGATTTTCAAATTGAGCACACACTGGTTAAGATATTCTTGTGAATACAGTCTATTGATTTGGAATAAAAAGCTGCAAGAGACACAGACATCTTTAAAGCTCTCAAGGGGACTCCTACAGTAAATAATTGTCAGACATGATGAAACTGTTTTAAACACAAAAATTTGACAAGTTCTGTCATGGAAGTCTAGTTATTACTGGCAAAAAATGTTTAAGCTTTATAAGCTAAGTTTCAATGACAGCTTTAAATAAAACAATTATGACATTGTGTTTTTTTTTTTGGTCCTTTATTTATTTATTGTTTGGGGGAGGCCACACCAGCAGTGCTCAGGGGTTACTTCTTTTTTTTTTTACAAATAAAAAGATATACAATTAAAAAGTTCATGTTTGGGTTTTGGTCATACAGTGTTCCAGCACCCGCCCTCTCCACCAGTGCCCATCTCCCACCACCAACATCCCCGGTTCCCTCCCCCTTCCCCAGCCCACCTCCATGGCAGGTTCTTTATTTCTTTCCCTTTCTCTCTCTTTCTCTTTTCCTTCCCTTCCAGACTATGGATTACAGAACATACATTAAAAGGTTATGACATTGTGTTTGTACTAAATGTGATTCCTTAGAGTTCTAAGCTATTAACTGAAAGGTGGAAAGATAATGTATAAGCTCAGATTGCCTGAGGTAAAACCAAGCTCTGCTATTTATTAGCTATGGGACCTTCTATCAGCTCTCAATCACTTCATGCCTTAATTCTTGGCATATAAAATGGGAAAACTAAATCTCCTACCTGTGGTCATGAGGGGTTAAATGTACTAGCTTATGAATAGGTGCTAACACGTAAGTATTTGGTAAGTGTTAGTGGCTATTACTTTTAACACACTTTATCAAAAATATCAATATATTCTTCTGGAATTCTTATTTCATTCACAGACCATTCTGGATTCAATGGAATTCCTCCTCCTAGCAACAATCTTCTCTTCCCCGCCCCATCCCAAAACAGCATTATGAAGGCCTCCACTGAAACTGACCTACCTGTACTTGTCGGCCAGCTCCTGGGCTTGCCTTTCGTTGACTTCCCTCTGGTCTGGCAGGTCTGCCTTATTGCCAATTAATACGATATCTGGATTTTCACAATAAGCATTTGCTTGCAGTTGGCCTGGGAGAGAAAGCAGATGGAGCCAGCAAGTTAGCTATAAACAAGTGATGTCAAATGATTGCTCATTCTTCGGATTCCGAAACTAATTGTTCATCTCCCATTTGGCAGCTCCTTAGGCACTATCAGGAAATTCACAAGCCTCTTCTTAGCCTCAGTTTCCTTATCTGTGAAATGGAGATAATGCCTGATGAACTGCCAATGGTGTAGCTGATCACCAGTGAACCTGAAGCGCTAGTCTAAACACCCACCATCACTCTTCTGCATCCGGGAAGTGCCATCTGAGAAAGGCAGGGGCTTCATGAGATCGTTCCTGAAATAGAAGTTAAGTTGATAAAATATGATCTGGAAGAGTTGCTCTGCTCCGTCCTTTGAGAGGTGGCTACATCTGACACTCAAGAGCAGAACATTTTCAAACCACCATAAAGTCAAGTAGAAACAATTTCAGAACAGGTCACTTATTTTTCTTCTTTCCTCTCAGAAACACGGTTCAAAAGTGCAAACGTGTGTGTGGGGTTGGGGAGGGGGTGCAGAGACTGGGAGGCTGTGAATCAGAGCTACAGCGAGATGGAGAAAGTGAGGAGTAAGAAAGGGAGGAGAGAGAGGAGAAGAAGGGGGTGGGAGGGGGTAAACGCCCACCAAAATACAGTTTCAAGTTTTCTGAGAACATTTTAATGGCAGTCTCAAGGAATTTAGGGACAAACTGACGCCACAGGAATAAAAGATAAATTGACACCAATTTTTTTGAATATTGGAATTATTAGACATAACAATTCTTTCTTTTAAATACCAACATCATCTTTCAGGGTACTTAATTTTTAATTTTGGGAGGAGGCCACACCTGGTGATACTCAGGGCTTGTTCCAAGCATCACTCCTGACAGTGCTCAGAAGCGGACCAGATAGGGTGCAGGGGATGCAACCTGATTTCAGTGCATGCAAAGCAATCATGTACCCACTGTGCTATCTCTCCAACCAATGGATATTTTATGTTGCTTGTTTCTGTGGTCAAACCCAGCTGGACAGATCCAAGGACAAACACTCATTTGGAGAAGCAGTGAAGGAAGTCAGAATTTGTTGATCTTCTTCCCCAATTGAAAGTACAGGTGCTTTTGACCTCACATTTGCAGTGTATAGTGCAGAGGCCATGGAGGAAGCTCACAGGGCTCTAGCACCTGCCTTATGGTATGGTCCTGATCAGAAATATGAATGAATCACAATAGCCAGAATCTGGAAACAACCAGAGTGCCTGAGAACTGACAACTGAATAAAGAAACTGTGGTACATCTACATAATGGAATACTATGCAGCTGTTATGAAAAATGAAGTTATGAAATTTACCTATAAATGGATAGACATGGAGAGGATCATATTGAGTGAAATTAGCCAGAAGAAAAAGGCAGAAATAGAATGACTGCATTTATTTGCATGACATAAATATATGTATATACATATTATGATACAAATATCCAAGGTCAGGCGAAACATGGATCAGGAGGTCTTGTTAAAGGTGAAAATTACACAAATGTGTGGGAGTCAGAGGTTAGGTAAGACAGAGAAGGGAATATTAGTTTGCTAATAATTGTCAAAAGTGCTAACACCAACTTAAAACTAAGCATTAAATACAGGCAAAAGACACATGATAATCTCTAAATATATGTATTGCAATCCACAATGTGTAAGAGAAGGAAGAGAGAAAGAGATAGAGAAAGAGAAAGAGATAATAAACTTGCCATAGAAGCAGGCTAGGGAGGGGGAGGGAATCGGCAACATTGGTGTGGGAAATGGGCACTGGTGGAGGGATGGGTGCTGGAACACTGTATGACCATAAACCAAATACCCAAATATAAACATCTTTGTAATTGTATATCTCCCAGTGGTATAATAAAAATATTAAATTAAAAAGAGAAATATGAATAAAATATATTAATAATAATATAAATTTGAGCATCTACTCTGAGACACTCATCAGGTTCTGGGCTATTGCAATGGAACAAAGCAAATTTTTTTTTCATAATTTGCATTCTAGTGTGGGAATAGTTCAAAATCACAGGAAAGTAGACACATGGAAAATGCAAAGAGGAAATGAAGACCATATGAACGAGAAAGCTTGTTGAGAGGCTAATGAATAATGAATTCCATTATTTGAGCTGGACTGGTTAGGGGGAGCTTCTCTCAAGATAAACTCTGAGTTAGGTTTAACAAAAATGTGGACAGAGATGAAAGAACTAACATATTCTGAAGAAGAGAGATCAGGCAGAGAGAATCATCTGTGATGCAAAAGACCCAAGACTGGGTTTGCATGCTGGAAACCCAGGGGAGACTTGATATGTAAACTGGGAGATGGGGCAGGGGAGTTAGTGAGGATGACAAGGCCTGATACCAGAGCCCTGGAGCATGAGTAAGAACTCCAAGTTTTGCTTCAAGTCAAATGGGCACTCCAGAAGGACTTGAAGCAGAATATTTTGATGTAGGTTTTTTTTTTTAAATCACTCTGGCCACAGACAGATCTTGGGTCCCCCAGTTGGACAATACAAGGTACTTGGTCTCACTTACTCATCCAGTTTCTGACATTTAAGAAGCTCTGTTGACTGGTGAGGTCAAACATTAGTAAGAAACCCATGGCGTCTCTGAAAAATGCAGTGGTAAGGCTCAAATCTGCCAAGAGAATACAGAGATAGTTCTGAAAGTTAGTCTACAAACATATTATGATTTCAACACTACCTTCCTATACATATGATAACCTCTTGGAAACCATTATAGATTATTCTACAGAAGGGGAGAGCTGGCAGAAACATTGGCAATGGCTCAAGAAGAATATCTGGTTGCAGATAGTTTAAAACCACATGTCCTGGCTTCATACTCTGAAGAGGTTATACACAGTTAGTAATATTCAGTCACATATATGCTTATTCAGCAGCCTGGCTCTCTTGTTGGCTCACGAGCAAATTGTGGTTCACAATTAAAGCATAAGTCACTTTAGAATCAGGACTTAAACTTTTCAATCTTCTTTGTCTGTGATTAGGAAAAAAGTTTGGCATGTATCACCCTGAAAATATATACTGTGATTTGCATGCAAAAAACCACAATTTATTAGAAGCTGGCACCAGAAGTATTTGTATGAAAAAAAAACAGCATTGATGAGGAAACTCTTACATAAGCACTGCTTTTGGGTAAAACTTGTCTTTAGGATTGTCTGTCAGAGAGAAGAAGGAAAACTCAGAAGAAAGGAGGAAGGGGAAGTTGATTAAGTGAGCCCTGGGCAAATCAGCGAGACTCAGTGGTTTGAGAAGTGAAAGTCTTCTATAAAAGACTTTTAAAATTATTTCTAAAGGAAGACTTTGGTGAATTAGAAGATGCAGAATTGTGCTGTTCTGGGTAATGTAAGTCTGTCCCCTTTGCTCCATCTTTTCTTTTCTAGTGTCTGCTGTGATGGTGAGGATGTCCTGAGATCCAACTCAGTATCAACACTGAGCCAAAGCAGGCACCACAGAGAGGGGCCCGAGATTTTTCATTGACAACGATAAAAAAGAGAGCTTGAAAGCAGGATTTTAGCAAGGTATATTGATTTGAAATAGAGAGGACTATCATTCCCTACTCTACTTGACTTGCTAATTTTGGGATCTTCTATTTATTTATCCATTTGTCTATTTCTGGGCCAACCTTTTTGAGATTGATATTTCTCGGTAGCCTATATCCTTGACTCACTCATGACTTATGTAATGAGTATCTGTACCATAAGGCTCTAAATATTTCCTTTTCTTCAAGCTATGAGCCCCAAGACTCCTTAGAGATCCCACTTAGTGAGCATGAGGGGTACCAAGTGCATATGTTGAAAACCCAACTCAGACCTCCGTTGATTTGTTTTTATATCAGTGGCCTGACCATCTTCTGAGATCCCACAGCCTTTTTTCTTCTTCACATACTGGATAAGTTTAAAAATAACTTCTGACCTCTTTACTTCCCATCAATTCTGAAAATAGTATAGTTTTAAGCCCATTCTTTTTCACTGATATAACTTCAACAGTCTACCCAATAGGCATCTCTTCCAGTTGTGTATGGGACTCTCTCCTTTCTAGACTTCTCATGATTGCTTATATAAATCCCACTGAAACCATTTTAATGATTATTCTCAAGATGATGATAAACTCTAATGAGCTGTCAAGGCTCTGCATAAGCAGACCTGTGATAATCTACCTAGTTTTATCATGACTACTTACGACATGCTGAGAAAGTTCATTCTCTCTCCTGGATTTTTACACATGTTGCTCTCTCTGTAAGTAGCATCATCTTTATTTTTATCCTGGACAGAGTTCACATGGTACATGAGAAGGAGCATCACTTGTATCATTTGTCTTCCAGTTGTTTATTGATTTGCTCGAGCAGGCACCAGTAACATCTCCATACGTCCTGTCATGTGCTAGTGTAGCCCAAGGGCTTGCTCCAGGAACACGAAGAGCCTCAAACCATTCCTTCAGATCATAGGAATGAGGTCTATAATTATTACTGGTTTTTGGCATATCAAATACAATACGGGTAGCTTGCCAGGCTCTGCTGTGTGGGTAGTATACTCTCAGTAGTAGACTCTTATCTCATGCATTTACTGATGAACCACATGGGAAAGAGATCGGCTTTTCTCTTGGGTGGAGCTCTGACAAGTTGTGGAGTCCAGATGTTGAAAATGGCGGTCCTCATGGTGTGGGGGTTCCTCTGGTTTCTTGTGAGGCTCTATTGGGATGGCGGTCCAGGGCTAGAACTCGCCTTCCCTCCCAGGTGCCTCATAATCAGCTGAGCACAGGGAGAGTCAGTAGCAGCTCTTCCCCGTGTGTCTGAGTCTCAAGAAGGAATATACCCACATCAAAGGATATATTACTTCTTCAAGCATCCTAACCCATAACCACTTTTGAGTTACAGACTCCTCCAAGAATCCACCTATAAGTCCTTTCCCCCCCAGACTATATTCCAATCATTTATTATTTTCCAAATGTCCAACTTAAACTCCTAAAGTTCAAAGGCAAGGATTCCTGCTTCTTACTTGCTATATGTTATATTTTTATGCCCTGGGCATAGTATTTGCTGACGAAGTATTAAATTAGAAAAATCCAGAGAATAGAAAAGGTTGTAAAATTATTAAATATTTAAATGAACCTCAATATAAAATTTTATTTTTTTTTTGCTTTTTGGGTCACACCCGGCAATGCTCAGGGGTGCCTCCTGGCTCTGCACTCAGGAATTACTCCTGGCGGTGCTCGGGGGCCATATGGGATGCCGGGGGTCGAGCCCTGGCCGGCTGAGCGGCGGCCGCGCAAGGCAACGCCCTACCTGCTGGGCTATCGCTCCGGCCCCCAAAACAGTACTTTTAATATCAAATCAGGGATAGGAGGGTTTTCTATGGACCACTGATTTCTAATTTAGGGTTTTGGGAATAATATATAGCCATGTTTATGAAGTGCTGAAATTACTATTGTTTTCTATTGCAGGTTTCTTTCTATCAATCACTGGAAGCTGTTAGTGACTATAGTGCTTTTACTGACTGGTTCTCTTTCTTTGGGGACTACCCGTACTTATAAAACTGTCTCTTCCTCAACAACAATAGTTTGTTCCTTGTTTTATCTGTAAGTGCATATATGCCATTTATAGGTCTCATTTACCCCCCTATTTCTTCCTCATTGCTCACAGACAAGACAAAGTTACTTGAGTCTGTCTTTTATATGGACATCATTGGGGCAAACATTTTGGCATCCTTAGCAACATAGATGTCTATTCATGCTCGGGATGTGTTTCATTCCCTGGATGCTGCTGCCCTGAATCTCAGTTATTCACCATTCTTCCTTAGGTCCATTCCAAGGAGAAAGGGAATCTATTTCCACCTCGACTCACTGACCTTATTCTATCCAGTGAGTCAGTAGAGCGAGGGAAAGCTAAGACCACACATAAAGATATATTTTAGAATTGCATTTATAACTTTCTCCTTCACTGGAACGAAGGCTTTACCTAGTATTTTTTAGGTTTGCATAAAGGGTCTGAATTTTCCTCCTCCTACCGATGATGTCACTTTATCAATACTGATTATCTTATTAGGGTATGGTGCCAGATGTCTCTGGCACAACACTAAGATGTGAGGCATTGTTTATCTTGTTGCCTAGTAACACCTTTCCTACACAGAATGCAAAATTCTCAAGGGATGAATAACCTCAGTGTCATTAAGAACGTCCCAAGTACTTCCCATTTCCCTCATAGAGCAGCTGTCTAAAGAGGGTAGATGAGAGAAGCCTGCCATCATGCTAGACTGACATATCATGTGCCAGGACATATGGGAACCACATTTTCTCCTATTACTTCTTCAAAAATGAATCAAATTGGTCTATAAAACATACATCTTTGTGACAACAAAACTGACATATGAAGAAAGATTCTTGTGAGGGATGACTTGAAAGGAACCAGCAGTGTTGAAGGATGTGTGTAAATGGAATTCACAGTCAGAAAAGCTAACAGAGAGGGCCCAGCACCTCTCCTGGCATTCACACTCCCAGAAAGTGAGAACATTTTGGATGCATTTCAAAATCATAAGTGTTTACAAGCATAAACATTCTGAGACATGTGGTACAGAATTCGAGGTGCATGCCATCTAAATATCTTCTCTGCCAATGTATTGCCAATTCTTATTTCATCTAATATTGGAAAGTTGCATTAGCATAGGCTCTTTGGCACTTTGAAAAAATACAGCATCTAAGAAATGTTTCCATCAAATAATGGACTAGCACTTCCAGCTCTAAGCAATCCCGACTAGCATTAACTAAGTATCTTTACCTGGGCACCTTATCAAAATGATGCTGAAAATCTAGGCAAGATAGATCTCTGCCCTCTCTGAAGCTGTTGGATTTTGTTAAGTGAAAAGGTCATGAATAAAACATGATCAAGCAGTAGTTAAATATAAAATAAATGAATGAATTAAAGATTCACCTAAAGACAAGGTGGGGCATAACTGGATAAAGCGAAGAACGAGAACAGGGTTCAGAAGAAAGATGGATTTTGTTTCTGCTGACTGTTGGCTGAGTTCACTCAGGAAAGGGGGCACACAGAGACAGGAAGACTTACATCCAGTGGAAGTCCAGAGAACTAGCTAGAAAACAAAACCCATCCAGAAGCCTACATAGAGAGCAGGTGTGGAAGAACGGAAAGAGATGAGAAAGGTATCACAGTTCTCATACCCGCTCAGTTCCCTCTTCTGCAGCGCCTGTAATAACACTCATTTCCTATCTCAAATCGCTTAAATTTAGGGTAAGAGTTTCTCCCCATTGGAAATATTGAAGACAATACCCAGTAAAAAAATATAGCTTCAACAGCATTTTTACAAATCTGAATTTTGTGACATGGATCAAATACCAAGGCTAGTTGAAGTTAATTAAGTATAAAACATTTTATATTGATTTTTTGGATACAAATGTCCACTTAGCAACCTTTAATTATCAAGTCCACATGGGCATTCAGCGTAAAGCGTTTTTTCTAAGCTATTTGTAGCCAATAACAAGGCGAACTCTTACCCTCTCCTGTCCGGCCGTGTCCCACAACTGAAGGTGCACCTTAAACGGTTTCCCCGAGGTTCCATTTGGACCCTGTGTGTTATAAACCTGAAAGACACGACGCTCATCAGTTGATACTGCTTTCGATTTTTGTCGACATTCAGATTCTCTGGGTTCACCCAGCATGTTGTTTCTCAATTACTATAATCAAAGTTCATAGTGCAGAATAAATATTTGCTCTGTTTTTTTCCCAGAAGTATCACATATACTCTCACTTTTAAATGTCAAGTGCAAGTATGATTTTCAACACAATTTAGGCATACTGCAAACTTAAATTAGGCACCTTCTGTCATTTCCTCAGGAAGGCAACAAACATTAGATTAGGACCCAAGTTCTAGGTTCAAATACCAAGTTTAACCTCTGAGTCTAATTTTCTTATCTGCAAATGGAGATCTATAATCTCTTTCCACTTTACAGTTACTGCAAACCAAAATGAAACAATAGGTGAGAAAGGACTAAAGAAATATGAAATGCTCTACAACATCAGAAAATATATTTTTTCTGTGAATTGGACTTTCCAAAAAAGTCTGTCAATTGTGCACAGAATTTGTTTACACGGACTATTTTAGTACTAGACATTATTTCAAAGGATCTTCTCTTTTAAAAAATTTACATTTAAAAAATTTGTATGTCTGAAATTTTTTTCGCGTTTATAAAAATTTTTTATTTTTACCATTACAAAATAAATAAAATTATGGGTTGGAGTGTTTCGACCGTCCCTAGGTCTCCCCCCTCCCGGTTCCTCCCTTCCCCACCCCCTCATGAAGTCTTTTTTCTTTCCATTTCTTTTCTTTCCTCCCCAGATAGGTTAAGAAAAGGGTTGTCTGTTTGTATTAATGCAGTCTGGTTGGCATTCTCGACAAAGAACTTCCTTCGTCTAGGATTTATGACAAGACTTTATGTTTTTGTTAAAAATATTTAGTAAAAAAGTTTTATTACTTTTAGGGTTATGTATGGCTTTACTCTGGTTCTGTAATCGAAGGCTTATTTCTGATTCTGTGCTGAGAGATCACTCCTGGCAGGTCTTGGGGAGCCATATCGGCTGCTGGGAATCAAACCTGAGTCAGCCATGTACTAACCAAGTACCTGCCCTCTATACTATCTCTCAGCCCAAGTACTTTTAATTTTTTTGTTAAATGTATAAAATTTTTATTCAGTTCTGTTTATTGGTATAATTTTGTGATTAAAAAGTTGCTAGTGCCGAGGATTGAAACTAATGTCTCAATTATGTGAAGTAAGTGTTCTATCACTGAGTCATATCTTTCCCAGCATAAGTCTATTTTAAAAGCGAAAACATTCCAAGGATGTAGTTCCACAACATTGGGGTCATTTGAGAGGGAAGAAGGCAGGATGGGTTAGAAGCCAGTTTGCTAAGAGTCTGCACCCATGTTTTAATTTTCAGATATATGGGATATTATAAGAATCCCAGATTCTACTGTTAAACTGGCATTTCCTTTTCTTCCTTCCCCACTCCTCAAGGAATGACTATATTTGTGACTTCAAAAGGAAGCCACAGCCGACTTGGCAATGAAACACACCTTTGGTGGCATCAATCTGGCTTATGCGTCTATGCTTCATGTCTCTCGTGTCACAATATCCTTACTCCTGTCATTAGCGTCTAGCATGGGAGAAGGAAATGGCTGTGATTCTCACTTAAACTCCCTTATCTTGGAAAATAGGATAGATTTGTCTCACATTCTGTTCATAATAAGTCAGTGATTGATGGCTGAGTCCCCACATAAATAAAAAATGCAGCAAGCACTTACAAAGCTCATATTCCTGCTATTTGCCAATCATTCTTTTAACCTCTTTCTCAAGAGGAGAGAAACACGCACTTATTCTTATCGAGGAACTTAGCTCAGGAAAAGAGTTAATGTTTTCACATCCTGAATAATTCAAGTTTTGAAACATTCCCTAAGAATTCACAGAAAACACACCCTGAACCCATTAATTATTTATTATTAGTTTTTCTATATACATTTAGACATGTGCTTCTGACACTCAGTATTTTTCCAAGCCAAATGTTATTTGCAATTGAGAGTAAGAAATAATAGGCTAAAGTGACAAGTTAGGATTTTAAGTGAAAAGGACAGATACTTAACTATCTTAACTATACAATCAACCTAGCTTCTTAATTCTTAGTTTATAAAGGGAAGAGGGCGGATCAGAGCAACAAGGATAACAGGAGAGTTAAAAACTCACCACACGCTTTTCCCTAAAGTCTATTCCAACTGTCGTGATGAATTTGGGATTGAATTTGTTGTCAGTGTATCGATAAAGATAGGTTGTCTTCCCCACGCCGGAATCTCCCAGTGCCAGGAGTTTAATTAGATAGTCATAGTCCCCTTCAGACATACTGATGGTCTTGGTGGGTCTAGAAAGAAAGAAAAATAAAAACACTAGCTTTAACTAAAGTTGTTTTCCTTTGACTCTTTTCAAATACAATATAAATTTCACTCGTAAGGTAAAAAGTATGAAAGTCTCTCTCCAACCAAATTTTGAAGTTAACTTGTGCAGAGCAGTTTTAGGAGTCAGGGAACATCTCTTAATTCACTCAGTATAAATCTTTTTTCTCACTTTTTTGAAAAAAGACCTTATTGGCTTCTTCAATGATTCATGAACTGGATGGCTTCCAATCTAGAGAGAAAAAGATGCTCCAAGCTGTGCAAACCATTATACCTCTTGTCAGTTAAAATAGAACAATAAGCTATATACTGCCTATAATAAGTCATGGTCCAGCAATAACTGAACATACAGAGCCACAGTGCTTTCAGGTAAAGGAATTGTCCTTGAAATCAGAGGTTCAGTGCTTGTAGAAGAAAGACACAGGGAACAGAGAAATCTGTTCAGGGTGATACAGGCAATGCTATAGGGATTCCTAAGCTTTCTGGATATGATCCCTTTTCAACCCAAGAAGTGTAACATGGGTTAGTGCTGCCAGAAACATAGTGGCCTCATCACATGGTTGATTTTTAATTAGCTTTTGGTCTTTTCAAATTCAGGAACATTTCACCCCATTGCCAAAATGTTCATGTTCCCCATATTCAGTTACATGACCCCGTATGGGATCATGACGAACAGTTTAAGAAACTGGGTGCTAAAGAGAGACAAAAATGAACCATGCACAGTAGAAAAGATTAGGACTTAAGGATATATTTTACATCTATGCATGCAGAATGAACTGTATTGTGTGCATGTGTGTGGATACATATGTATTTTTCAAGTTGCCCAAAAGGGAAAACATCAATAAGTAGCAAAATTTAGCTAATTCAGCTGGTTCTTTGGACTGAAGGAACACTGTTACTTCCCATTTCTTCTAGTGTCCTAAATTCTTCTTCCATCTTATCTCAGCTATTGTATTATTTACTTTGAAGGGACTAAGCTCCAGGCCAATGTTAAGTACACCTGCACTAGTCACAGAAGACCACCATCAAGAGCTCTTGGAATGATACCATTCCCTATTGTGTAGTTGGTAAAATTTCCACTCTCTGATTTGGCAAAATGATTGATGTTTGGTACAACTCTCTGGTTCATAATTTTGTCGAGTGCTTTTATAAAGGAAGGACCTCTGAATATATTCCTAGCGTAGAAAAGATTTTATTCTTACTCTCTGAGATGTACTTTCTCACTTCAATAGTTCAGAAAACTTCAGACATTCTGAACTAATTAAAATATCATGAATAGATGATCCCAAGGATATATCTAAAATAGCTAGCTTATCTGGCTAAGCATTTTCAACATGAAAGAACTAAGATGTATATGTTGAACAATGTAAATAGAATTTTATATTTTTTACATCTTGTTAGTTATTGGTGAGAACTAAAAGGTGTTATGCTTTGAAAAAATGATAAGGAACATGATAATTTAGTTTATAGAACATCAATAGGGCACCATTTGAAAGGTTAGTAGTTTACTTTACATAAAATTTTCTAGTATTTTAACTATATCCTATCGAATCTTACTGAATGTATTACAGGTGTTTATTTCTTTAATGAATGGTTTTAGAGAGCATACATTTTGAGAGCCCTTTGATACATAATTGTTCTTCTAAATATACTTTCTTCAATGAGAAAGAATCTTAGGGTAGATAGACGTCTAGACAGTGATACTTTCTTTTTCTTATCTATTAAAGTATAATTTTATTCTGAAGGAACTACAGAGTACCATAGTCTTTGAAACACATTGGTTGCTAAAAAATATTAGTCAATCAACACCTATGTTGTCATCTATTATTTTATCTTCTCTCTCTTTTCCATCCTCTGTAGCCCAAAATTGTTCACATAAATGAACAATTTTGAAGAATTATACTTTCAGGAAGTGGAAGGGAGATTTTGTCTCTTACAAAAATGAAAGGGTCAAAGTCAAGAAATACATTAGCTTGCTTGAAAATTTTTCTAATTGTTGACTACTGTTTTTATGCATGTTTGGCTATAATGTTAAAGGAAGGCGATTTTGTGAGCAAAAATTTTAAATATATTCTAAATAAAGTTATAAGGCCAAAGGTAAAATATTTTAAATAAATAAACAATTTATGAGCATGTATACATATGAAAGTTAAAAAGGATGCAAGAAGTGTGTGAGAGTCAGAGATTAGGTAAGACAGACGAAAACAGTGTACTAATTATTGTTGGAATTGATAATACCAGCCTAGAACTGAGCATTGAATGTAGGCAAAGGCCTATACATGATAATCTCTAAATGTATGTATTGCAAGCCACAATGTATAAGAAAAGAGAGAGAAAGAGAGAGAGAGAAAGAGAGAGATGCAAAGCCTGCTATAGAGGCAGGCTGGGGTGGGGAGGGAATTAAGGACATTGGTGGTAGGAAATGTGCACTGGTGAAGGGATGGTGCTGGCACACTGTATGACTGAAACCCAAACATGAACATCTTTGTAATCGTATACATCACAGTGGTATAATAAAAAATTCTTAAAATGGATGCAAAATAATGTAATTTTACAAGATGGCATGAGAATAATCAATAAATGAGCCAAGACGTTGTCACCTTAGTTCATAGAAACTATAATCTTCATGCTAGCAGTTAGTCTGACACTATTTTTTAAAGAAGACAAGCCTTAATCTAATCATAGCACTGGGAGGAATTAGATACAAGGAGAGGAGATAAAGATTATTGCAATGAGATTATTTCCCGCTTGTGTAATGAGACTATCACTAGCTGCCAACTACATGCCCTACCATGTACTTCTGATTCACAGCCAAGTTGTTCTATGTTGTTTGTATATAGACCTGTGCAAGGCAACTAGCTTGCTTCTCAGATGCTAATCCAACTGGAAGAGTCTATTTAAGTTCATTGTGTCCCACATTGTTTTTTTTATAAAGGGCTGTGGAAAATTATGACAGTTATTACAAATTGCTACCCAAAATGAACACGAAATTTTTCATTGGGGGAAAACATTTATTCAGTATCTCCAACAGACTTAACCCAGTATATTAAATTAGGCATGAGATAGTTTGCCTATAAGCTTATTTGCAAAGAAATACTCTTTTCTATTTTTATATCTCTACATATATACATATATTTTATTCTCATATACGTTTTTGGTTAACAAACATATTTTCTATTTAGTTTCCTCTTTTATCACCACTTGGTTGTCTGAATCCTAAATTCATATGACCTCAGTTTTCTCTACTTGACACAGAAAATGTGACATCACAGGGGAAAAAAAATTTCCAAGAAATAGACTAAAAAACGATCTGGAAAGGATCAAAAGGCTGACAAGTTGAGCAGTGTTGTTTATTCCTGTACAACAATGGTTTTGTCATTTCTTGATTCTGTGATTCTAATCACAGAATGGTTTTGTCATTTCTTGATTCTGTGATTCTAAAAGGGAAGAAAAGGTCAGTAGATTGTTGTGTTTCAGGAAACAGGTCTAACTCCGCACTATTATCACCTGTCATACCATGAGAGTCAGTAGATCTTTTAGATACAGAAACTAAAACTTCATCATTACTGCCCTGTAAGGAAAGGCAAAGGGCTGGGAAAAGTAAGAAGAAATATTCAAATTCAGCAATAACCATGAAGTCCTATTTAATGAAGACTCATAAAGGTAGAAGGGAGATCAAAGTAATCACAGAGTCTAAACTTCAGTTGACAGGTTGAGAAGTAACACACAGATGTGAATTGTGGAGTGAGTGGTTTTTACAGAAGAAGAAAATCTAATTCCATGGCCCATTATAACCTGCATTGTAAAGTGGACTAGATAAGTATAATTAACTTTACTCCAATGGCAGATATTTCTATGGTATTGACAGAAGCATGATTTTTTGTAATTCAAATAGCTAACATGTAGGTGCTCATAGTTTATACTATGAAACACATACACACACACACACACACACACACCTTCTCTTGTCCAAGGCTTCATTTTTACCCATGGTAAACTCTTATCTAAAGTCAACTGGTGGGGCCGGAGCAATAGCACAGCGGGTAAGTCTTTTGCCTTGCATGTGGCCAACCCGGGTTTGATACCCAGGATCCCATATGGTTCCCCTGAGCACTGCCAGGAGTAATTCCTCAGTGCAGAGCCAGGAGTAACACTGAGAATTGCCGGGTGTGACCTAACAAGCAAAAATAAGTAGATAAATAAATAAAGTCAATTGGATTGCCACTGTCAATGTTCATTCAGTGGGGTTGGTTGCAGAGAACAAGACAAACAGAGGAGATAAACACACACAGAAGGACTAGCCAAGCTATAGGGGCACAAGGGAAGCTTTCATTTTTATGTATGATGTATGTTTTATTTATTTATTTGTTTATCTTTATTATTATTATTTATTTATTTATTTATCTATTTATTTATTTATTTATTTATCAGCCTTTTTTGGGTCACACCCGGCAATGCTCAGGGGTTACTCCTGGCTCTTCACTCAGGAATTACTCCTGGCCGTGTTGGGGGACCATATGGGATGCCCGGAATCGAATCTGGGCCGGCATAGACCACCGCATGCAAGGCAAACGCCCTACCCGCTGGGCTATCACTTTGGCCCCAGAAGGGAAGCTTTTAATGAACTCAGAGGATGGCCATTTATTCAGTACGATAGTAAGTGCTGAATATTAAGTACTGAATGTTAAGTCAGGTCCCCCCCAGTCCAACAGGTGAGCCATTGTTTAAGTTAACAGAAACATTAAGGACAGTTGTGCACACATCAGAATTCAGCGGGTACATGAGGAGCAGAGGCTGAAGTATTCACAGAGCCCCTGAGCAGGTCCCTGAAAGCATACATCATGCAGATTTCCTAATCAATCTATTTTTGTCCATGTTGCCTTCTACATCTAAAACACCCTAAGCTGTTTTATTCTATTCTTTCCTTCCTATATTTTTTGCCTGCCCTTTAATCTATTCTATTCTGTCCTGCATTTTTGCTAGCCAGATGATGTCCTAAAAGGCCTAAACTGTTTTGCCCAGAGGCCAATCCCAACCTGGGGGTGCTGATTTCCTGTGAGTTCCCCTTATAAGCTCAGAGACTTCATATTCGTATGTCTACTGCTAAACATATAGAGAAGACACTCAATAAATATCTATCAAGTTTATAAATATAGGTAAGCTTTTCAGAATCAAGTAAAATGTCATTCTCCATGAGCAGTGGGTGGAAGTGGTACGTTTCCAAATTCAGGATGTATATTTTTCTCTTTCTTTACCTGTGCACCAAACATTTAGGTTATATTATTACTATTGTATCTTTCCATGGTTGGATTCCTGAGTTCATGAGAATATTTTAAACTGCACAGCAGTATAACAGCTTTAAAGTGGAATATTTATATTTTCAAAGGAAATTTGTTGGTAACTAATTTGTTAAGAAGGGGAAAGAGAGGGCCGGAGCGATAGCCCAGCAGCTAGGGCGTTTGCCTTGCATGTGGCTGGCCCATGCCAGCCTGGGTTCGATTCC